>CM043366.1:1317516-1917516 GCA_023718395.1 Leucaspius delineatus | reverse complement strand
CTTTTGATTCCCCATTCTTCTCTTTCTCTCTTGTCACGTTTAATTATTCTGTAGTTTGTGAAGCTCAACACATATTTTCCCATGCTGTAATTCCTCATATATTCTGACTTTGGTAATATCTGTTCAAGAGAATACAGTAGTTCAGTTCAGAGTGAAGTTTGACATCAGTTAATGATTGTTGAGCAATACAGGTTTACATTTCAGTTTCACTATAATAGAGACATAAACGTCTGGATTTAAATAATTATTAATAAAAATCTCTTTACAAAACAATTAAATATAAAGTGTTTTAGTTACCTTGCGATGAGCAGAAGAGAGGACACATCCAGTGCAGATCTGAGATCAGACCACTCAGACAGCTCAGCTTTTATACAGTGTGAAGGTTACACTCCTCCTCTGGCTTCTACTATAGACACTGATGCAGTTTCACTTTCAATGTCAGTATCAGCATGAGTTATTATAATCACTGGAATATCTGGAAACTCATACACAGTCACAGTCACAAGTCAAAGTTATTCAAGCAACACACTCCCACCTCAATACTAACTGTTTTATACTATGATTTATATTTTTATTTCTATTCTAAAAGAGCATAATCTCTTTTTCTTATCTGAAGTTCCTCCACAGAATATCACTAAAAAACTTTTTTTCATATCTGTCCATCACAACCTTCATGAAGTCCAGGAAATGATGACACTTCAATGTCAATGTTTATGATAATGTCTTTATTCATATTATTTATTTTATTAGTTATACTTAATATATTATTATTATTTTAGATGTTATTGATTTCTTTATATATATCATATATTGTCTATTATATGCTCTGATATGTTTGATTATTTCTTCTGTGCTGTAAGATTGAAGTGTATTTTAATTGATTACGTGGTGTACTTTTGTATCAAAATATGTCTGTGTCCATCTCTACAGACATGAGATAATGCAAGATCTTAAAGCTGTCACCTCATATATCTATTTTCATCTATTTTTGACTTTTGACCAGTCACTCTGACCTAGTCTTTACACCAACTATGACATAATGGATACATAAATATGTTTGACCTTTTCTTATTAGACCAAAACACAAGCGTTACGCCCCATGTGATTTGTGTTTTGGAGATCCCTTTCGAAAGGGGAACTCACACTCCGTCGATGACTCTTTGGGGAATGCCTCGGGTGAACCGGTGTCTGAAACGCTTATCTAATCATGACTAATCCTATTGGCCGGCGACAGCCTATGACGTCATCACTAGTGCGACCCGGAAGTAGATAAGGGGAGTTTGGAGAACACGTCACCAGCTTTTCTTCTTCAGGGACGGTTTTGTTTGTAGCTTCAACCTAAAACTTCAAATGGTATTCATGGCTATGTGATGAGATAAGATAAGCTAAGATATTTGACACCTGATGACACACACAACTTGTGAGTTTACTGTTTGAGCTCAGAGCATGTATGATCAGTTCAGGAACAGGGACAGACATCTGTACCAATCTGGAACCGTGGGGTTTCAGAGGGAGTTTCTCGCCGAGGAGTTTGAGAGAGTTGTTAATCTCTCACGCCCTTCAGAGACTCTCGAGTTTGAGCTGCTGGATGAGCATGTGTCGTCACTAACATCCTCTGATCTGACAGCGAGTGCTCTACTGGATATAAACACAACCAGCCCAAGAGAAAAGAAGATGATGATGAGGGTGAAGAGGATTTATAACCCGAACCCCCACAGCCTCCCTGCCCCACGGATGATGAGCTGTTGGGTGTTATGTAACGCGCTCAGTGAGGCTTTGCTGCTGTAGGAGTGTGTGAGGGAAGAGACCACTCATGGCAGACTTGTTTCTTTCCAGCCATAACCCTCCAGCTCTCGTGAGCTTTCCATTCCTGCCCGATCTATACAATCAGATCGAAAAGGCATGGAAGAACCCATTTTCAGCGAGCAAGCTACGCTGTGTCGATGCCCCAGTTGACAAGATGTTCACAAACTATCTTTCCATCTTGCATTAGTGCAGAGTTGTAACTAAACTTTGACTGAGAGACTAGAAAATCATCGGCTTGTTTTAAAACTATGAGGAGTGCCATCACGGCCATATTGTACTGGTGCCCACAGATGTTTCTGCTGGAAAGTGCGCGTTTAATTTCATGCATGCGCATATGAACACGTTAACGCACAATGTGGTTCTTTTCCGAGCTTCAGTTTATAAACAAACACCTTTGTCCTTTGTCGTTTATCAAACGTAATAAATAGTCTAGTTGTATACCATTCTCAATTTTTTGTCAGACACAAAGTCACAGAGCACAGCCCTGGAAGTGGCCGGTGTTAGCAAGCAAGACACAGACTAGAGAGAGATGCACATCAACTTCACTTCACTGTTCTTTGCTGACATCAAACTCGGAGAGGAGAGAAAACAAGTCTGCCTGATCACTGTTCCCGCAATGAACTCTTATGGTGTTTTTTTCTCTCTCTTTTCCTGACCAGGGCTGATCGCCTGTTTCCCCTTTGCCCTGATCTTCCTGCTATTTAGATCTCGTGTTCTTCTCCCCTCTTTTCGGTTTATTTTTTGTTCGTTCATGCCCGTTACAGACGCCTCTTCATTGTGATTTACCACTGCTTAATCTTGTACTGTTTCGTCCTGTGTGTGTGTGTGTGTGTGTGTGTGTGTGTCAGACGAGAGATATCAGCTGTTATCCTGGGTCAAGCCTGCTAGTCTGTGCTGCTGATTCTGCCAAGTGGAGTCAGTGCTTGTCGTTCCCAGTGTGCACTTTCTGAAAGCAAATACCTGTGCCTTTCACCCCGCCTGGTGCAGCCTGGTCCATTTCAGTTTCTTTATCCGGTTCTGCGTCCACCTTGACGGCTGGTGACCGGCAGACAGCCTATTTTGACATTGATCTGCTTTTCAATAAAGCTGTAACCAGCTTTCACTTTTGGTTCCTTACATTATTTTAAATAAGCACCAGATGGCGCTGTTCTCGGTGCTGTTCGAACACTCTCGAAGCTTTGAATCTTTTCCCGGAACAGTTAGGGGAAAGCTTCAGTGATTCATGAGGCTTCATTTCCCCATCCCTAAAGGACAGTAAATATTTGAAAAGGAAACTTCCGGTGTTCCTTAGACTTCCATAATCATTAATGTGGGGGTTTCCTTGCTAAAAGGGGTTTCAGGGGTTGCTCAACAGGGTTTCCCCCAAAACATTTCAGATGATTTATTTCTAAAGCAGTTTCACTTTTTGTTTGGAAAGCAGTGTCAATAGAGCAGTGTTCTTCAACCCTGCTCCTGGAGTACCCCCAACACTGCACGTTTTCTTTGTCTCCTTAATCAAACACACCTGATTCAACTCATCAACTCATTATCACATGGGTTAATGAGCTGATGAGTTGAATCAGGTGTGTTTGATTACAATTCACTTAAAACCAATGGCACAAAAATGATCAAACTGTCTTATTAATTGCTTAAAAGTTCATGAGGAATCCATTTATTTGTATTTGTTTATTGGGGTTTATATCACTCTAAAGGTGTGCTTTTCTTTCAGAAAGTAATGTGAGTCTATAAACTGCTGTAATCTGTTTCCTCAAAGATCTGTGGTGACATTTGACATTATAGATAGTTCACTATTATTTTCTAAAAATGTGTTTGCTTCTTGTTGTATCACTTTTACCACCAGAACATTTGCATTGGTTCATCTATACATATAGATTTATAGTTGGTAGTTTTTGTTTATTTATTTGACCTTTACTATTTAAGTTCAATCTGTCTTTGTCTTACATGACCTTTCAGTCGTCCGGTATTAATCTCTTGCACTGATAACTGGTCTCTTGCACTAAATACGGCACAGAAGACAAATGTTGAAGATGGTGTGACATGGTAGACAAAGCGCTCTGATAGTCCATCATAAATTTCTTTTTAAAATATTTAAATATTTTAAAAATATTTTTTCTGAACACAGAAAACGTATAAACATTAGTACATCATACCTGGGAATAAAATGACACCAAACAGACATGAAATACAGCTCATCCGGTCATGTAACTGTCAAAAATAAATCTACAGTAAGTGTCTTGTGAAAATAAGCAACGAGAGATACAACGGATAGTATGTGCTCCTAACAGTGAGCTCGGTATAAAACATCAATTATCCATCAACTCTATATCTCTAATGACTCAAATATGAAATAAAATAATTTTAAAAGAACAATTTTGACCTTAAAGATAAATAAAATCATCCCTGACAACATTTTATTTCTGTTCGACCGGAGAGAGATTTTCCACCTACCATTCTCCTCGACAGCTTGCCTGAGACTGAGGAGAAAATGGCCGACTCCACTCTTAGCTTACCCTAGTCGCCTGTAGGTGTCCTCTGGCTCTTATCCCTTTCTGTTAGATGCACTTAATACATTATATTTAATGAATATCTTAGGATTATTCTACAACATGAACAAACATTTTGGCACAATTCATTACAAATTTATTTTACCCATTACATTTGGATGTTTTACTTGCACGTTTTATTTTTGATTCCATTTTTTATTTGATTCTCATTATATAGTACTTTTAACAGTAAAAAAAAAAGAAGTAATTAAAAAAAAAATCACCAGTGTAAGCTCTCAGTCTTTTTTAACAACATCCTAAATTAAATTAAAATGCAGCAAATGAAAATAAGCATAATTTAGCTGATAATGTGATTCATGGAGAGTGTCTGATGTGATTGTGGATGTGCTGTGATTTTAAAATATGTGAAATTAGTTTCTACAAGTTAATAACTAATGATCTTTGCAACGGAAATGAATCAATCAAAACATTATCTGGACAATAACTTTATTCTAGAGCTGCTGTAAAGCCTAAACAATCTCTGTTACTGCAATCTCCTATTATATCTGTAAAGCTGCTATGAAACAATCTATATTGTATAAATGAAGATGACTTGACTTTTTTGTTGTTGTTCACTAAGCCAGCTTTAGAGAGCAAGACAACTGTGCTTATCTTGCACAACTCTCACTCTTTCTATTAATTTCTCTCACTCTTTCTATTAATTTCTCTCTGTAACGGTCACCAGCTGGAGTGCCCTTGAGAGCCTCCAGAGGGCACTCCACACCAGACTATTGTCACTCTCACAAACTACAGTTGGATATGATGCAAAATTTACTTTATTTACAAGTTTGATTTTTGTCTCTTTGTATTAGTTTTTACCAATTGCTTACACACGTTTTCAAAACTAAGTCTCCTTTTTTCAAAACTCTACACACAATTCTCAAAACTGCACACACAAAATGCAAAATGCCTCACATCTCCTTCAAAATGCAACACTGCATTCAAAATGCCATAAACACAAGTCAGAATGAAGCATTTGCATCAAATGGCAAACACTTCTTTCATAATAATACATTTTTGGATATACCATGTAAACACTGCTGTTCTAAATCTAAAGCTCTTTGGTCTTTCATAGGCTTATATCTACATTTCAATACAATGTTCTACAGTGAAAGTAATCTGATGAGAGGGGTAACAAGTACACCAGAAACGCCAATGCAATGTAGAAACAGAAAATATTTATTAGGCCAAACATTACTGTTGTATACATTAGCATACAACAAAACTATAAACATGTAAACCAAAAGTATATTCTTTATAGTAGAATACAGTAAATTGTGTGTGGGGTCCCGGTCCAGGAATTGGCGGCGGGGGGGGGGGGGGGGGGGGGTGAACTCTTGCTCTCTGTTCATTGTTAGCATCCATTGTTCAAAACAGATCATCTGACCTTTGACCTATTTAGGCCTATACTACATTAAAGCAGTGATTGGTTAGTAATCATTTAAGCAATTAGTGTTTGCACATGTGAGGAGTATGTCTGTGTGACCTGGTGAATAAGTGTAGCATTTTGATTGGTTGTGTTTGGAAAAGTCACTTCCTGTTAGATCTTTGTGTTTTAGGTAGAGAATTGTGTGTAGTGTTTTGAAAAAAGTGTTTTATGCAAATCACAGGCTGAGAAATAGCTTATGGTTTTGAAGATTTGGCATGTAGTTTTGCACTTTGAGTGAGAGATTTCAAAAATTGTGTGACATGAAAAGATTTTGTGTGTAAGCAGTTGGAAAAAACTGTAAAAGGTTTTGGCACCTCTGCAGGACAAGATACAGATCGTTTTAAAGGGGTCATATAATGGTACATGCACTTTTACAAGTTGATTGTACTGAAATGTGTGTTGGCAGTGCCTGTACACAACCATCATAAAATGATACAAATCCATCCAGTGTTTTTTTTTTTTTTTTTTTAATCTCCTTATATGTTTTCACCTTTCTCAAGTCAAGCCGTTCAATTTTGTGACGTCACACGGTCGGACGCCCCCCCCCCACAATTGTTGATTGACAGCAGCCTTTCAACACAGACCCGCCCTCGCTCGTGAGCGAGCTGTCAATCATAGTCCGCATTGTTGATCCGCTGGAGCACTGTCAATGAGCAGAATGGCTCTAAGCGATTGTGGTGTTCTGTTCTTGGGTGTAATAAGAAACACAGCATCATGTTGATGTTCCTAAATCCGAACCGCTGAAGATGCAGTGGCTGAGTTTGTTTTCGAAGGAATATTCCCCACGATCAACGTCAATGCTTTCATGTTTGCGCGAATCATTTCACACACTAGACTGCTTTACAAACGAGGGTCAGTGACGTTATAAAGCTGGTTTTGCTAAGAAGCTGCTCCTGAAAAAAGGATCGGTACCAACTATTCGTGTTCCTGCTGAACCTCCAGAAGAAGAAGTGAGTGTAACATTTTATTAATCTTTATATTAATCTTTGAAAATCGTGAGTACATTACGGCATGTTTTCTATGTACGACGTTCTCAATATAATTCATAATCCCACGTTTATAATGAACAATGCGTTATGGTTATTGTGTAATTACGAACTGTGTACACAGGTGTTAAAATTAACGTGGTAATACTAGCTTACTTTTGTAGATGGTTTATAACGGTGTCTGTTACTGATTAAGAAGAAAAAACTGTTACTGAAAAAAAAAAAGTTATAACTGCATGAAGATGAATGGTAACACAATACCTACAAAATACTGTTTACATCCTGCAAATGCATATGATTCAAGACTATAAATACTCTGATGTTTTTCAATATTACGCCGGAATAAGTTATGTTATCTGATCACTTATTTGCTTTTTAATGAACTATCGCATGTCGTGTTTTCTTTGTAGAAAATCACACGTGAGTCCATCACTTGCAGGAACTTACATTTTATTCATCTCAACCTCCAGCCGTCTCTCACCTCACTCACATTTCGCACCACCTGATGCTCCTCCCCCAAAATACCGTATTCTCACGAATATCACACATCGTATACATCAGTATACACATAGCGTTCGTATCTTACTACTCTACCCTGCCAGTACACACAAAGATAGATCTAAGTGACCAGGGGCGGAGCTAGACTCTCAGTACAGTGAGGGCGGAGCTTCATCATGGGGCCCTCTGCTACCAAGTCATTTTAAAATTAAAAGCGTCGTTTTTTTAACGCTTGGGCCGGATTAACAATTTCCTGCGCCCTGGGCAACAAGACCCAAGGTCCCCCGTAGTTAGGGGGGTTCGGGGGCATGCTCCCCCGAGAAAATTTTGATTTCTCTGACCTACATATGTGCAATTTAGGACTTGTGAAGGCCAAAAAACGATAAGAAATAGCTTTAAAACCTTGTCATTAGATTATTTGTCAATACCTGCTCTCTCCTCATCTTCATATTTCTTATTCTCTCAGTCTCCTTATACTCCTTATCTCCTTATTCCCCTCCAAAAGCTGAACTTTGACTGATAGTCTTTTCATTTTCGTCTGTGTCAGTGACGAAAGTAAGCATAGGCTCAACTGATATTTATACCTTTTTTTGAATCATTTTCTTAGACAAGTTAATTTATTCAAGGCTACAAGGAAAGCTGTAGGCCTATGTAGCCTACGTCAGTATTGCCATAGGAACCTTCTGCAAGCTTTGGAATTTGAAAACGTCTGTTTTTAAAAGTAGCCTAATTTTAAATAATACAAATTATAGGCTACTTTACCGCAGTTGGAATTGGCAGATGTTCCCTTAAGCATCGTGCGCTGTGGAAACGCGTCAAAGCATTCTCAGGTATAATTATGCAGCATTAATGCACGAATGATTTTAAATGAATATTTCATCATGTCGATATACAATGGTCACATAATGTTAAAACTAATCTTGGAAAATAAAAACATAGCAGGAGAGAGAGACCCGAATCCTGTCAAACAACTAAGTTATGTCAGGAAGAGAAATTGCAATGTCTGAGAGTTGCAACCTGTCGGCTTCTCTATGTATAGCCTACATTTCAGAAAACCCCTTGCTCACAAATATATCACAAGCAAAAAAATATTGCATGACCATGCCACGGCGGGCCAGACTAAAAACCCATAGCTTACCTTGTATGGCTGATGTTTGTTCTAAACAAGCCAGTCGTCTGGGTTTTGAATTGAATATGTTCGAACATCGTCATAAACTTAGCCTATCTGTTAGTTTTCTTTTCAAACAACAAAAGTGTCAAGTTATACGACGTCCCGCCATCTTTGTCAAGACGTTTTTCTTTATTAAATGCATCATAGATAGCGGTTAAGCCATTTTTGTAATAACATAAAAAGTTAAAATCCGAATATTTGCGCGAAGAAGAAAATTATAGCCTACTGGGCGCTGGCGTGACGTAACTGAAGAGACGAATTAGCATGTTCTTAATATTATTAGGATCGAGTTTTAATGCATGAAAAAAAAAAAAAATCACATTTAGGCTACAATAGGCTAATTATTGAAGAATTGTTTAACGTTGGAAAATTATATTTTTCCCGTGCCCCTGGGCAAGTGACCAGTTGCCCTAATGGTTAATCCGGCTGATGAATGCATATGTAATAATGTAGCCTGCAGTACAACTGTATATATATTTTATTTATATTTTTTTTAAGTGGTATGTTTATTGTTTTCAATAATTCGAAAATTAATTCGAGAATTAACTTGAATGTGCAGCAATTTGTACAAATAGAGAGTATGTAGGCCTACTATATTTGTTGTATGCCATTAAATAAGAGCATTTAGTTTCATATTTGTTCAAATATTATAATGTTATTTTTTCCATCTATGTTGATTATGAAAAGAGAACACCGTGATATATCATCGGAAAACATGGAGTCGTTCAGGGGTGCGTTTCCCGAAAGCATCGTTGGCCAACTATGGTCGCAAGTTCCGTCGTTACCAATAGAGTTCAATGGACATTGCGATGAACTTGCGACCATAGTTGGCCAACGATGCTTTCGGGAAACGCACCCCAGATATGATTTTGTTAATGGGTCAGACATGATTAAACTTAATTTTCTTCATGAAGTTTTGTAGAAAGCCTTTATTTAAAGTGAATTTCGTTTCGTATAAATTGTATCTTAATTTTAATACATTTTTCATCAACCAATTGCCTGGATTTAAATAAGAAGCAAATATAGCAGACAATATGAATCATGACATGGAGGCGCCCGCGCGGTCAATTGCATTGCAGGTGAACAGGAGCGCAAACTCAGTCATGAGAAATATAGTCTATCTAAAGAAAGCTTTAAATGTCTTTAAACGAAACAATTCAAAATGAAAAGAAATAGGCTACTCTCTGATTATGTAATCCAAGATGTGCATTTCTCTCTAGGCTATAGGCGGGTTCACTACGAAGATGGCGATCGTCAACTTCATCTTTGCAGCAGACACTAGTAGCCGCGTTTCCATTACAGATTTGCGCAAATGTTTTGCGCTATTATCTAAATATCGATAAAAAACTATTGCGAAATGACGGCGTTTCCATTAACCGATGTTATGCGACTAAAACGTCCTTTTTTCTCTCGCGATAAGTCATTCCAAAAATCACGGCAACGGACGTTATAATACGGAATATAATATCAAAGCCACCGCATAGACATTATTATTATTAATGGAAGGAGACTTGGCGTGTTATCCAAGCATTAATAGCAGGGAAAGACCCTTATAATGCGAACGACACATATAGGCTAGCCTAAGGAGTTTCTGGGTGTTTCGCCATAATTTCTGCTCCGAGGTTTTGATTGTGGCATTTCTTTGAGATTTAGAATCCAGTATTCCTATATAGGCTAATTATTGTTTCTTTTATGAATTTAATAAAGAACTATGTCTCGTATTCTGTCCAAACGATCCATGTAGGCTACTTTTGTGTCCATTCGTTCCTTTTTTAACCCGTAATTGAAAAAACGAAAAATGAACGGTTGTTGTCTTTTTAAAACGCTAAGTTGAACACCAACATTTTTATTTGAACTGGCTACACCAGCTGCTGCGCAAAAAAGTGGGGTGCGTTTCCCGAAAGCATCGTTGGCCAACTATGGTCGCAAGTTCCGTCGTTACCAATAGAGTTCAATGGACATTGCGATGAACTTGCGACCATAGTTGGCCAACGATGCTTTCGGGAAACGCACCCCAGATATGATTTTGTTAATGGGTCAGACATGATTAAACTTAATTTTCTTCATGAAGTTTTGTAGAAAGCCTTTATTTAAAGTGAATTTCGTTTCGTATAAATTGTATCTTAATTTTAATACATTTTTCATCAACCAATTGCCTGGATTTAAATAAGAAGCAAATATAGCAGACAATATGAATCATGACATGGAGGCGCCCGCGCGGTCAATTGCATTGCAGGTGAACAGGAGCGCAAACTCAGTCATGAGAAATATAGTCTATCTAAAGAAAGCTTTAAATGTCTTTAAACGAAACAATTCAAAATGAAAAGAAATAGGCTACTCTCTGATTATGTAATCCAAGATGTGCATTTCTCTCTAGGCTATAGGCGGGTTCACTACGAAGATGGCGATCGTCAACTTCATCTTTGCAGCAGACACTAGTAGCCGCGTTTCCATTACAGATTTGCGCAAATGTTTTGCGCTATTATCTAAATATCGATAAAAAACTATTGCGAAATGACGGCGTTTCCATTAACCGATGTTATGCGACTAAAACGTCCTTTTTTCTCTCGCGATAAGTCATTCCAAAAATCACGGCAACGGACGTTATAATACGGAATATAATATCAAAGCCACCGCATAGACATTATTATTATTAATGGAAGGAGACTTGGCGTGTTATCCAAGCATTAATAGCAGGGAAAGACCCTTATAATGCGAACGACACATATAGGCTAGCCTAAGGAGTTTCTGGGTGTTTCGCCATAATTTCTGCTCCGAGGTTTTGATTGTGGCATTTCTTTGAGATTTAGAATCCAGTATTCCTATATAGGCTAATTATTGTTTCTTTTATGAATTTAATAAAGAACTATGTCTCGTATTCTGTCCAAACGATCCATGTAGGCTACTTTTGTGTCCATTCGTTCCTTTTTTAACCCGTAATTGAAAAAACGAAAAATGAACGGTTGTTGTCTTTTTAAAACGCTAAGTTGAACACCAACATTTTTATTTGAACTGGCTACACCAGCTGCTGCGCAAAAAAGTATATATCGACGAATTTTCACATTTTTGTTTATGACTTTTTGCCACTTTATTTAACATTTAAAATATTCACAAATTAATATGGAAAACATGTCGATTTTACTGGTTATCTAAGGCCAAATTTTCAAATTTTTTCCCGGAGTGCTGAATGAGCCATTAATATTATCAATAAACTATTGTTTTGGCTAAAATCACATCTCCATCTCCGCTGTTTAGCAGATGCGCCTTTAGAGAGAAATGCACCTAAGAAGGTATTAGCTTTCGATTCGAATTTGTTCGTTTTAAAGTGGACATTTCAAGCTTTAGCCTACATAGGCTATATTTTGTTTCAGTTCTCGCGCTCCAGTTTACGGAGATCATGAAAGTGCGTCTGATTGTTTTATTTTATTTTACAAAAGCACAACGTTTTATTGTTATTGTGAGTTTACACGAATAAAAGTAGTAGAGAATAATGTATTATTATTTTCTGTATGACCAGAAATTATAGAGTATTTTAAGCTGTTTCCACTGTTGATAGAAAAATGCAAGTGTTCGCACCCGCGCCTCCGTGCCATGTAGTGCCCGCTCCACACTCAGCTTTGTTCCTTTTTTGCATAAAAGCGTCTTCTAAATATAGCCTATTAAATGTTATAATAAAATAATATAAAATTATTATTATTTGCGTAGCTATACATGGACCTCAAACACCGCGTCTTCTAAGTCAGGTGACTGTAAATGCGCAAAAACTGTTTCCATTGCAATTTTGCGAAATATTCCTTTTTCGAATCGCCTGAAAAACCACCTCATGCGAGCGTAAAAACTTTTTTGCGAAAAACGGGAGTTTTTGCGAAATTGACGTGTTTCCATTGTGCGTATTTTCAATTCGCAATTTCAATTTGCGCAATTTGAAGGATAATGGAAACGCGGCTACTGACAGAAAAGACTAGTTTATTACCGTAATAAAAATCAATGCACGCGTGTCACCGCATTTACAAATGCACATTTTTCTTGTTGCACGCACACTCGGCACACATGTCGAAATAACGAGATATTGTGTTGAAATAACATTATTAATAATAATAAATCTTTAATAATATTTTATTTATTAAAAGTAAGTCTAGCACCCCCTCAACACATGTTAAAAAAATATCTTGCGCCGCCCCTGGTTATAACGGCTCTGGCTCATAATTACAGTTAATGTGTCGGCAATATGTTACTTTGCCAGGGCCCCGTGCAATGTGTCATTTGGCGAGGGCCCGTTCCTGTCCAGTGACGCAAGATCGGCGGCGTTTGAGGGGCCCCTAATTGGCACCGGGCCCTGGGGCGGCCGCACCCATGCACCCACGCTATCTCCGCTACAGGGTCTCATTTATAAAACTGTGCGTAGGAACCTTACTAAAAGTGTACGTGCGCCCGAAAGCCAAAAATGGCGTACGCAAAAAAATATTCAGATTTATAAAACCGTTCGTACGCCAGAACCTGCGCAGAATTCACTTTATAAATCCCAGTCAGCGGAAGATTGTGCGTACATGCGTCTCCACCCGAAATAACCATATATGGAGCTTACAACGCCTAGTTTTACTATGCAGATCATCATTTGCATATGATTATTCATCCACGTGATAACGTTTAACGGTACAAGACACATTCCATTAATAAAAATCAAGTAGTTGCCTATCCTTGCCTTGTTTTTGAATACATAAATCAAATAGTGTAAAATACATTTCAGAGAAAGTTTTTCTCAATCTTTTCCACTGGCCGAATTGTATTTTTAATTGATTTATATTTTTAATGGAAACAGATAGGCCTAGGCCTTGGGCATTATTTGCACGAAACTATTTTCTCAGACAATCTGGTATTATCATGATAAGCAATTATCTCTGTGGTTAAAACATTAAAACACAGCACGCCACAGGAAAAGTGTTCAAAAACATCGCATCCACAACAAATATTTCTATTGACTGAATTTGAATAAAAATGTTGTAACTTCTCAGTAATGATTTCATGTTTAAGTGCTTAACTCCATTAATTTGAATGGCATATTTAATCTAAATGTTTATATCAGAAGTAAAACATAGTTTAAATCATTATTTTATTTATTTAAACTGTTATTTGCGTCAGTTTCACTAAACGGCCCAACGCGCTCGCTGGCGCGGACATTTAAGAAGGGATGGATATTTGCTTCAAGTGACAGGCTTGGTGAGTGAAATTATATTTGTATTATATATTTGTATTATCTTTCTGTATATGTTTAATTTTCTTTAGATTTTCTGTCTAAAAGTGACCAAAAAGACACTTAACTCCAGCTCACCATCGGTGTCGCCAATTCCCTTTGTCTCCAGAATGTGCGTATACACACGGCTCAAAGTTTGCTTAAAGGTGCGCACATTCTCCCGTCAAGTTTGTTTTTTATAGATCACAACCTTTGCGTGGGAACTGGCGTACGTACGTTTCCAGCCCCGTTTTGTGCGTACGCACGCTTTATAAATGAGACCCCTGGTCAGCATGTCTGATCTTGCCCAGGGGCCTCATTTATAAAGCTTGCGTACGCACAAAACGGGGCTGAAAACATGCGTACGCCAGTTCCTGCGCAAAAGGTGGGATTTATAAAGAAAAACTTGACGTGAAAATATGCGCACCTGCACGCAAACTCTGACCCATGCGTACGAACATTTTGGAGATGGAGCAGTTTGGCGACACCGATGGTGAGTTGGAGTTAAATGTCTTTTTGGTCACTTTTAGAATTTAGAATTAAAATTAAACATAATACAGAAAGATAATACAAATATAATTTCACTCACCAAGCCTGTCACTTGAAGCAAATATCCATTCCTTCTTAAATGTCCGCGCCAGCGAGCGCGTTGGGCCGTTTAGTGAAACTGACGCTTAAATAAATAAAATAATGATTTAAACTATGCTTTACTTCTGATATAAACATTTAGATTAAATATGCTATTCAAATTATGGAGTTAAACACTTAAACATGAAATCATACTGAAAAGTTACAACATTTTTTTTATATTCAATCACTAGAAATATTTGTTGTGGATGCGATTGTTTTTGAACACTTTTCCTGTGGCGTGCTTTAATGTTTTAACCACAGAGATCATTGCTTATCATGATAATACCAGATTGTCTGAGAAAATAGTTTCGTGCAAATAATGCCCAAGGCCTATCTGTTTTCATTAAAAATATAAATCAATTAAAAATACAATTCGGCAAGTGGAAAAGACTTTCTCTGAAATGTATTTTACACTATTTGATTTATGTAGGCTATTCAAAAACAAGGCAAGGATAGACAACTACTTGATTTGTATTAATGTAATGTTTCTTGTACCATTTATATCATTTGCATATGATTATTCATCCACGTGATAACGTTTAAGTTATCACGTGGATGAATAATCATATGCAAATGATATGTAGATGAGGATCTGCATAGTAAAACTAGGCGTTGTAAGCTCCATATATGGTTATTTCGGGTGGAGACGCATGTACGCACAATCTTCCGCTGACTGGGATTTATAAAGTGAATTCTGCGCAGGTTCTGGCGTACGCACAGTTTTATAAGTCTGAATAATTTTTTGCGTACGCCATTTTTGGCTTTTGTGCGTACGTACATTTTTAGTAAGGTTCCTACGCACAGTTTTATAAATGAGGCCCCAGATCTCTACAGAGTTTGTTTTTTTATCGGTTTTCCAGATTTAGTGATAAACTTGAAATAAAGCAGCTAACTCAACGAAGCCTTTTTTCATAGAGCACAGTACAAATTCAATCACACCATAATGCCCTTCTATAAATACCAATAAATACAGTGCAAAACCTTAAAATCTTATATCTATTTTTACAATTGAATCAAAAGCTAAAAAAACATTTCTTAAAGTGTCAGGTTTATTCTCTTCTGGAGCAGTGCATGTTTATTATAGTGAAATGTCATTTAAAACATATTTATTTACATTTTGTTTTGTAATAGTTTTAGAACAATCTTCATAAAATACTGTATAAAATGGCTGTATACTTACAAACAGTAACAAAGTAAAATATATATTGTGATAAGATAAAAGAAAAAATAATACAAAGCATTTCAAAATCACAACACCACAGCCTATTATAAAAAATGCATATACATACAATATATAGGCCTATACTTTCAGTGGCTCAGTGAAAAATCACATCCAAAGCGTGATGACGTAATGCACAGACCAGCACAAGACAAACAATTGTGGTTAAAAAGTTTATTTTATTTTTAGAAAATGACCGATCGTTTGGCTAGATCAGGCCCTATTCCTCGGAAATAGTAAATTATCAGGAAATTTTCATCTTGAGTTGAACTAATCCTTTAAAAAATAAGTTATTTTAAGTTCCACAGAAAATGAAAACCTCATGCAGATGCAGGTTCAGAACAATATGAGGGTGAGTAAATGATGGCGCAATTTTGAATTGTGGGTGAACTAACCCTTTAACACTTGCCATTTGTTTATATTTAATACAACTAAAATATAAGCAATATAAAATATACACTACTTGATCACTGACTGAACATGTTGATGAATTGTCTGCTGGTTTAGACGATAGAAAACACACACACACACACACACACACACACACACACATTGGCCCTCATTTATCAAAAGTGCGTACACCAAATTTCCAGCGTACACCTGGCGTACACCCAAAACCACGGTGACTTTGAGATTTATCAATATGAACGTTGGCGTACGGCACGCTCAAATCCTACGCCAGCTCAGGAGGTGGTGTACGCACGTTTTGAGTGTGGGAATGCGCAGAAAAACAATTCCTAACACCACAAAACGCACTGACAAACTAAAAGATATAATATATTATGACCCACTGTAAAAAAACAACAACATAGTAATTATAAACTTCAGTGTTTATTTTTGTGCAACATGGACTTCAATGTTTAATTTGTATGAATTTACCAAAGCATTTGAATTGTAGGCATATGTATTCCTTAAGTTGCGAGCCTGTGCGCTTTACCTGACGTTTCAAGCCTTGTTTATACTTTCGCCTGGCTCCGCAGCGCGAGTCTACGCAGACTGCGCGCGCACCTCCCCAAACGGACGAGGCGTTTATACTCGACGCGCTCGCCGTTGTACTATTCTTTGAAACGATGGTTAGGCCAGGGTTAGGCCCGGCAGATGTGCACGGACTGGGTTTAGTAATGAAAGGCTTTCAATGACCAAAAAAAATAATTCAGACTGACAAAATAATAAAAATGCCATTCTTCTTATTTTAAACAATAATAATAATAATAATAATACAAATAATAATAATAATGACATTCTTCTTCTAAATAACAATAAGCGTCATTAATAATAAAAATCTAGAAATCAATTTTGTTTCTTTCCACTTCCCTGGTTTCGCTTTCTCTTTCTCAAAGAAGTTTCTCTTCTTTGCCGTCTTCCGTGTGTCCATGGCGTAAAATGAGGGCGTGGGGGGAGCGGAGACTTGAATATATAGGGGCGTGTTATTCTAATGACGATCGATTTCAGCCGCGGCATTTATCAAGGTCAGGTATTGCGTACACCAGAATTTCAAAGGTACACACAGCTTCATAAATCAGGCGATGAGAAGAGTGTAAGCATAATCTTACGCCAATATATACGCCCGTTTCTACGCAAGATTGATAAATGAGGGCCATTATAACTTGCACCATACTGAGCTTTCTTCATCATCTTCTTCATGTGATCGGTGAGCTAGTGTCTCTGATTCATCATGAGTCAATCTGCATGTCTGTCTGGTTCACGAGAAACTATAGATAATGAATTCACAAACTTAGTAAGAGTAAGATACTATCAATCAAGATGAACAATGTTGATGAAATATGTGTAACAGTGTTTAATCTTAAAGATCATAATACTCACAGTTTGGTTTTCCACTGTTAATGCTGTTGTGTCTGACTAGACTCGTCTGTTTCTCTCCTGGATCAGTGGTTTGCATCTCCTCCTCTTTCTTTGCCATTTTTGGATATTTTAGTTCGTATGCAGTTTGTGATGCTCCACAGATCTTCTGCCATGCATTTATTTCTCTTACATTCTGGTTTCCATGATATCTGTTGCAAACATATGGAGATACAGGTTATTGTTATAGAATGATGTTTCTGAACGATTGTATTGCTTCCGCTGAAGAAAATAGTCTGTTCCGTCTCTACGGTTAGAAGAATCCTGCGTCCATAGCAACGCTTTGTTTTTCATGGCAACGGTGTGTTACACTTAGCAGTCTTGAGTTTGCTGATATCAAGAAATAACACACCACATTCTACATTGGAATTCAACCAAGCCATGTAATAACATCAGCCTGTCGGGGGCTGTGTTCACTATAACAACCGCCTCGCTCTACATTATCCCTTACTTAACTAACATCATTCTATAACTATACTATAATTTAATAATAAATATAATTATACAATACAGTTTTACATTTCAGTTTCCTTATAATAAAAAGCATCAGATTGACAACACAATTAAAGATAAAGTGTTATAATCACCTTGTGATGAGCTGAAAGGGTCAATATCCACTGCAGCTCTAAGGTCTGTGCCGATGTTTTGCTGGAGGTTGAGCATAAGCTTTATCAGCAGCAAAACCCATGACTGTGTCTCGTGTTAACATCTGATCTGTACAAGCCCCTCTCCACCCTGTTTTTGTCTACACATGTTTTCTGAAAAGAAAAAGATCCTGAAAAGCTTTTTACAGCAAGAGGGTGCTCATATATATATATATTTATATATTTAAAATAATGCTGATATAATTAAATGGTGGCTAAAGACACAAATTACGGAAATTAAATTCACACTTATTTCACAATATTTATAGCCTGGTTAAAACCAGACCATTCTCAGTTGTAACTGAGTTATAGTCTGGCAAAGCTCCATAGACAAATCATTTCCAAAGGGGCGTCACCAACGGATGTTGCTCAAATAGAGACAGAGCGCAACGCGTCATAATCTGAAGACCACGCCCACCAAGGGGGAAAAACAAACCAAACGTCTCCATTGACTTTGCATTGCGAGAGGCTGCCTCCTTGTCATTTCTTGCTTCTAAGAAAAGACAGAATAATGCCTAAAAGCTGCTATGTGACAAGGTGTACAGCAAACAAGCTAAGATACCCAGAAATAAGTTTTCATAAGCTGTCGACCCCAATAGGGTAAGTCTCACGCATTGGCCGTGAGACGCACGCAATTCAACCAGTTCACACGCTCACACCGTGTATTTCTCACGCTGAAAAGGCAATGCCAACCAAGTTGTCCTACAAGCTTTATATATAACGTTGTATATGAGGCGCAGGCACACAGAGTGAAGTTTCCTGCCGCCAGCACGTATCTCGGCCAGATTGCGTTCGTTAAGGCTATGGCGTTCCGATCGGTTCTTTATTATAACTTTGCAACATGCACTCGTCTCAATGAACGTCTCACTCAACGTCTTATTTTTATTTTTTTTATTCTGCTATTTCTTCCATTCATTTTAAGACGCAGACGTGACGCAGACGTCACGTAAATCACGTGTGGCAGTGAAGTGTCGAGTCAGACGTCACGCGTCATTCACGTGTGGCAGTGAAGTTATTTATTGTTTTTTTCTCTAACACGTACTGCAACACGCTACTCGACACGGTTCAGTGAGTGTGCCAGCAGTTGCGATCGGTTCTTTAATATGGCGGGTACTCCGTGCCATACTTTAATATGACTTTGCAACATGCACTCTTCTCAATGAACGTGACACTTGCGTCTGTCTTATAACGTGACGTCTGCGTCTGTTATAGGATATTATGGGCCTGTCCCAATACCTCTCCTTCCCCTAGATTTTTGCCCTAGCCCTTGTTTTTGCGCATTCTTGTGTAGGGGTAGGGTGTCCCAAAACTTTAGGGAGCAAGGGGGAGTGCTATTCTTGCCTTAAAATCAACCCTCAAAACATCGAGGTCCGATGCAGACTTAAAACGTGGGAGATGAATTGTAAGTATATTTTCGCAAATAAGCATGTTACAATTTCGAAATATGTTGGAATATGTTCGTTTGATGCACTTCAATGGGCTGTTGAGTATTTCACGAAGCTATCTGACGATGTTCATGATATCTGCCCATGAAATATACATCTGTTCTAGGTAGTTAATCTATTTTATTTTCGATTTCGGCTTCCAAGAATTATAAAAAGATGATATGTGAGGTAAAACTATTAAAAACTAGCCGCGTTCGTCTAGTGCTTCATCTTTCCCATTACAGCGTGCTGTCATTTCTCCCCAAACTTCAGAATCAGCACTGAGCACAATCGGTGATTGTTGTAAAATGCAGTGTCTGCCGTTTCTAAATTGCGGGACGTGTTTGATAGTAAAAAGAGCTAGCACAATGATCCACTCAAGAGACGTTGTCCCTGTTCCCATGGCGGCGCGCGCTCGGAAACGGACTGCAACTTGGGTTTCGTATAGGCTATATAGGTGCTGGTCATATAATTAGAATATCATGAAAAAGTTGATTTAATTCAGTAATTCCATTCAAAAAGTGAAACTTGTATATTATATTCATTCATTACACTCAGACTGATATATTTCAAATGTTTATTTCTTTTAATTTTGATGATTATAACTGCCAACTAATGAAAATCCCAAATTCAGTATCTCAGAAAATTAGAATACTACTTGAGACCAATACAAAAAAAAGGATTTTTAGAAATGCTGGCCAACTGAAGCCACACTCTCTCTCATTTTTAAGGAATTCAAATAATAAATAGACACACCGTTTCGTGACTCTTTACTGTCCAAGCAGGACGTGAACTGATCGATTATCTCTTCTAGTTACAGCACATGAATGAATATCAGGATATGTTGTTTAAGTGTGATGTTAAAAACCATGGGAGAATTGAAAGAGAAACTCTGGCTCTTAATTCTCTTCCGGCTTTTATGACTTGTGCCAAAATATTTCTGTACCTGTTGATACAAATCTAAATGTTTTTATGCACAAGCAAAGCCATTTAGACTAAATAATAATAATAGCCTAATAATAATAAACTGTGCTCGCCTTTCTCTTTTGAGGTGTATGTAGGCCTAACTGTTTTTAAGTATAATTCTGTTAACTGTCAGATCGCCTGTCAATCAAACTTCTGCGAAACTCTAAAACGAAATATTACAACTCTAAAATTAAACATTACATATTACAAATTACAAATATTATTTATGTTAGTTAAATCAGCCCAAATGTTGTTTTGTTTGTAGTCCTTTGTAGTTTTTCTTGTTGATTAGTTCCTGATTGTTCCCAAGTGTGTCTTGTTTGCCAATCTTCCCACTCGTGTATATACCCCAGTGTTTCTCATGTTCTTTATCCGGTGTTGTCCTTTGTTGGATGTTTTGTGTCAGGTTAGTTTCTGGATTTTCCTGTGCTTGGATTATGTTGTTCTGTGCCTGGTTTCTTGTTATGCTCTGCCTGGATTTGCTTTCTCACTGTTTTGTTAGTTAGTGATGGGAAACCGTAGCCTGGTAATACCAAATTCTGCTACTTCTCTTTGCTTCGTAGACAGAGTCTGGCATTGTCTGAAGTTTAAAATCATTGGTTACCCGTAAGCCAATCACATAACGTTTGGTTATGGCGTGTGTTATGCGCATGCTCAGCTGCATCTAACCTCCACTGTAAACACATGTATGATGCGAAAACAAAACCATTGAGCGAAATACCGGAGTGAACATGGCTGTGAACGACTTTTGCAGATTATGTGAGGTAAATCTACGCATCCACGGTACAGTCAGTGTCTACGTCACGGCTCTCAGCCCGCCCTCTGTTCGTTGATTGGCCGGCTGTTTTCAGGCCGGAGGAAAACGGAAAGCTATGACGCTGTCTCAGACTGAGTACAGAAGCGAAATGAAATTGAGCGGAAGTACGAAGTCTGACGTAGTCAGGCTAGGGAAACCGACTGAAGCATTTCAAGCTTTCATCAAATTGTGCCAAAAAAAGGTTCATTACTTGAAGCTTTTGACACAATGCACATTAGTGATATGTGGTGGTCACACTTGTTTTCTCCACCATATCTAAACCACCACACGTGACCAAACAGAGCTCCAGAAGATACAAGTGTGGGATCAATACAGTTCTCTCTAATCTCATCTAAATTAATGTGTGCCAATGAGACTCGTGTCATGTATGGTCTACGGATTCACACTGATCAATAATATAAAATATACTAGTAAATATGTGATCATAATTATAGTAGGCTAATTGTAATTGAAAAAATATCTTGACTGTTCTGTTTTTCTTTTAAATATAAATGATGTTATAGGGAAGTGTAGTGTTAAATCGTTTAAATAATGCCTCCTCGATTATCATTTCTCTTGTATGCATCAGATGTGGTCGTGAAGCACCATTGTTTTCAAACCAGCTGTCCCGACCATAGATATCATATATAAACGTTTATATATGATATCTATGGTCCCGACCTTCTGATACTGCATGACACTCGAAGCTTCAAACGTCATCAATCACGTGGCACTGTCATTTCCATACAAGCATCGGCACATGAGTGTGTGATACAATTGTGCTTTTATTGAGCAAATGCCAATACAAAATGACTGCATTTGTTTTCTCCATTTCACCTCTATAGAAGTTTACCCAACTTTCACTTCTACATGAAATGCTGGTTCTCCTGAGGTTGCACGAGAGAAAGGAATAATTCACCATTCAAATGATCTCATTATTTACTCACCTTCATGACAGTGCATAGTGAAAAAATACTCTCTTTTGGTACTTAAAAAAATGTGGCCATGTGTTTGTGGTATTGATCCATGTATTGTTTATTTTAGAAATGCTTGAATTCCTTCACAGTCATAAGTCTTGAGTTTGCTTTACGTTTACATTTATGTATTTAGCAGATACTTTTATCCAAAACAAAAGAGGGACAAACAAAGCATTCATCAATGGTCACGTACACACACACAACAACAACAACAACAACAACAACAACAACAACAACGCATTTAACTGCGAAGTGAGTCCCCAACATTATCGTTCCATGTGTGTATGGAACATGACTCAAAACAGAGATGATTGACATTGTGGAAACCATAACAACATTCGAGAGCAGTTGCTCATTATAACTTAAAGGCCCGGTTTCACAGACAGGGTTTAGATTAAGCCAGGATTAGGCCTTAGTTCAATTAGGGCATTTAAGTAGCTTTTATAAACTTGCCTTTGAAAAAAACATTACTGGTGTGCATCTTGAGACAAAGCAATGGCATTGACATATTTTAAGATATATCAGTGTGAGTTGCTTTCGGTTGAAACTACTCAAACATGCATTTTAGTCTGAGACTAAGCTTAAACCTTGTCTGTGAAACCGGGGGTAAGAGACAGGCACTGTCTTTATAGTGCAGCCATTATAAGGTAAATACTTGGACTCATACTGGTCCTCAATTAACACAAGTTTGCAAAAAGCACACATTCAAATACTTCTTTACACTTATTTTATGCAGCACATACATAATAGCTTATTTGGCAAGTCTTTCCATTAAGTTGTTGAGACCCCACCCTGTGCCTCTCACATTTTCCTCTGTCATAAGCAAAATATGTTCACAGTTTCTTTAAAAAATGCATGGCCTCAGCAACCGAAGCGTTGTGAAACCACACACACTCACACATATATCACAACAACAATGTTTGAACAATGACACTTAAGTTGGCAGTTGAAGCCTGAATTATGCTTTAAGCAATTCAAGTTTGCTTTCAAATCGAACATTTCACCATCTGGGCAGTCTATCATATTCAGCCATAAAACCTTTCACAGTGGTCTTTAATTTTCTACACAATTCTTCAACTTGTCTGATTCCCTTTATTAACGGCTGGCCACGACAGGTCAGTCCATTTTGGGCAAGTTGAGTCTTAGCAGGAGATCTTCGCAAGCGCCTTCTCCTCCTTCTTCTCGGCTTTGCAGACTTCCCTGGCGTGGTCTCTTTGCAGATGTTCAACTAAGAGATTGTCCATAAAAATCTCATTCTTGTCTGTCACATTTTTTCTATCTCATCTCATTTCATTTTAATTTTCTCACCACCATTTATTACAAGACACCAGAGAAGATTCAACACTGTTGATCCTGAACATCATAAATACTCACAGTTTGGTTTTCCACTATTAATGCTGCGTTTTCTGACTAGACTCGGCGGCTTGTTCTGTTTCGGCTCATTAGATCGTAACATTTTGTCCTTTTTCATCATTTTTCTCTTTCTCTATTGTCTGCACAGTAATTATTCTGCAGTTTGTGAAGCTCCATATACGTTCTCCCATTTGTTGATTTCTCGTAAATTCTGCATTGCATTATCTGTTTTAAAAATAAATGTATGTCGGTTAAATTTAGAATAACATTTTGTTAATGATTGGTGTGCAACACGGGTTTACAATTCAGTTTCACTAATATAAATCCAAATGTTCAGATTTAAATAAATAAATAAAAATCTTTTCACAGAACAATTAAAGAAAGTGTTTATTCACCTTGTGATGAACTGAAAATATGAAATCCAGCGCAGCTCTGAGAGTTGACACTCAGGAAGGCCTTTATATGTGTACGGAAGATGACATCAGCTGTAAACTCCTCCTCCTGACTTGTATAAGGATTTGATTGGTGGATTGTGTTGTATTTCTCACCTGATTGGTAGAAATGGTGTGACAACTCACCTCTATAATCATCATACTGATCTGTAAATGCAAGGTTTTTGTTTCTAGGGCTCCATCATTGTGTTTTTCAATACTTGATATCTAGAAAAGTTGATCTAGAAAACAATCTAAAAATAAAATGCACAAACATTATATCCTGCTATTGATCAGTATCAGAAGGTTTCTGTCAGTCTGCAGGTTTCAACAAAGTGTCATAATCATAGCAAAAATAATCATAGTAAAATATTTCAATCACAATAAACAGGCATGTAAACATTATTAACAGGCATAATTCACTGTGACTAAAGTGTGCACATCAATGGGCTGTACAGTTTACACACACAACATTGTGCAACATGAATTTACTGTAATTCATTCGAAAATATCAAAATGGAGACATTTTTGTGCATGTCCCTGAAAAAAATATTGCGGTGTTTATCCACAATTCTTAGAGAATAATGGAAACTACATGTAAATGGGAATGAAGAAGTTTGCTTGTGTCATCTTACTATGTTTAATCTTGCCATCATATACTATGGGAAATGTCCTACTTCTCTCTTCTGAAGTTATAATTTTGAGTTTGTCATGTTCCAGTGCTTTGTTGTTGGCAAGAACAGGAATCATGGAGAACACCAGGTTTATTCTTATTGGGAAAATCTCAATAAACAATATAAACATTCACAGCTCTATCTAGAAAGTCAGCTTTTTGGCGAATCTGGAATTTCTGTCAAATTCATGCTATTTTAGCTCGGTGTAAAACATACAATAAGCTTTAAATGGTTATTCATAAATGTTAATATGCACTACTATAACGACAGGATAAGGTGATGTAGCGGTTGTGGAAAACTAATAAAGAACCACAAAGCATCAAGCGTTCTCCCCTCCGTCCAACTCGGAAACTCAGGTATCTAAAGGTTTCCCAGTGGTAAATAAGACTGGGAGTTCATGTATAATTTTTACTAGGAAACCCTTATTTATGATAATTCCAATAGTATGTGAAGCATTAGTCCTGATTATTGAATATAATCTAGTTATTGGTGCACATGTAAACTTACTCAGTGATTCAAAGATTTGATGAGGTAATAATAAAACTGTTCAGCAAAATTGACAATGCATGTCTAACTTGTATGTATGTATGTATGTATGTATGTACTGTACGTATGTATGTACCAAGAGCTCCTGAAAAAAACACAACAAATTTCTCGTCTGTTTGCACACACTTGGCGAATAAAGCTCATGATTCTGATGATCATTCTTATGATTCTGAACTGTATAACTTTGCCCAGTGTACACTGGGTCAAAGCTTCACACAATATGGCTGTTCATGTTTTTTGCTCATGTTTTTTTGCTTTTTATTTGTGTGCATGCATGAGAGTCCCGTGGGCCGGTCATTACAGACTCGAGGAATCTTGTGAGCAGTTATTCAAGACTTGCAACACTGTAACTCATGTCACACTCCCACCTCCTTATATTTACATATTTGGCAGACACTTTTATCCAAAGCGACTTACATTGCATTTCAAGGTACACATTTACATTCTTATCAGTCCTTGCTTTCCCTGGGAATTGAACCCATGACCTTGGTTTTGCAAGCGCCAATGCTGTTCTTGTTTTTTGCTCGTATTTTTTATTTGTGTGCCAATGAGAGTCCCGTGGGCCGGTCAAGAGCGTTGGCGCTTGCAAAACCAAGATCATGGTTTCGATTCCCAGGGAAAGCAAGGACTGATAAGAATGTTAATGTGTACCTTGAAATACAATGTAAGTCGCTTTGGATAAAAGTGTCTGCCAGATGTGTAAATATAAGGAAATACTGAGGTGGGAGTGTGACATGAGTTACAGTGTTGCAAGTCTTGAATAACTGCTCATGCTCAAGATTCCTCAAGTATTTGAGCCACAGGAAAGCTTATATGTTTAAAGGTTACCAGTAAAGTTGTCAATATCTGCTGAGGCCGAAAACAAGAATTATATTAAATAGGGAGATCAGCTATGGTTGTATGTGTGGTTTTATTTGGCACATGGAAAACCAAAGGAAGTGTGTGTAAAATGTCACTGGGCCGACCAAGCCTGGTCAACAACATTTGTCCCCATTCTGACTTTGATGGAGAATATTCACATTGACAGCACAAACTCCTGAGTCGAACAGTAAGTGGATTTGAGTTATGATCTCAGAGAGAGGCATTGATTTAGGTTGTTCTTATATGGATTTTCAATAAACCTGTTTTCGAAGCATTTTGCATGGCCTCTGTTTTTTTGCTTTGTTTGTTTTATTGTTACAATTTATCTGTAAAATCTATAGGGCACAGTGTACTGTATTAATTTGATGGAATTTTCCATATTTATTCATTTTTTTACAGGTGTTTTACCTGTATTTTGAACTTCATTGCGTTGTGTATAGGGTTAATGGAAATGTCCGGGTAATAAGCTGCCAGTACTTTTACTTTTATCTAACAGATTTATTTTTTACAGTGTGTATCCAGTATTCAGTGAGTCTTGAGTTAGTTTGATTCAAGCAATTCACTTCTCTTCTGAGAATCAAGAGACCATTATGAAAATAAAATAAATGAAATGCAACATGGCAGGAATAAACACTGCTGCTGCAGAGAGAGTTTGTGAAGGCAGCTGAAGAACATATGATATCTGAATATGGAATGGAATGGAATGGAATAAGCTTAATCTCTTTAAAAGCTTATATATTAAAGTTTTTATTTATATTTATGTCAATTTAAAAGCAAAGTTTAATATAAATTGTAAATGAAAATAATAACTATAAGAATATATTATGTATTATACCTAACTATAATTCACATAATTTAAATATAATAAATAATTAGCAGCAAAAGATGAGCAATTTGGTGTCTTTCGCTATAAACCGCTGTAATTTGGAGCGAGAGGTACAGGCGGAGGGGCTTTATGGCATCGGATAGTAAATGTCACTTTCCTCACAGCTGATTGGCCCAGGTTTGGTCTGCGATGTCTAACCCAGAATAAAACCTAGTCCAGAGCAAGTTAACCATGTAGCTTAAGATACTGTACCATGATAATGAAACCCACTAAACACCAATCCACCTTCTTGAGCCCAAAAAAACATTTGCTCAAACTAATCTCAACTTACAAACTGAAATCAGTTTCATTCAACAGGCCACAAAAAGATTTCAGAACTTGCTAGGAACTTGCACAATGAAACTAAACCAGAATAGAGCAATGTATGTTCTGCTTTTGTTTTTGTTTCATTGTGTTTTGGTTCTGTTTACTATTCTGAGATCCCAGAGCTTGTTTTCCTCTAATTTATCTGTTTTACAATGATACAAAGCCTGTGCATTTAAGCTTTCAGTTAATTCATTCTCGTTCATGTTGTTTTAGTGTGGATTTCTTGAGTGATCTTTAAAGCTGCAATGCGCAACATTTCATGTTAAAAATACCCGTTTTTCTAACCCATACATGCTTAAACAATTGCCTGATGGGCTGAATGAGCCCTTCTCTGATCACTGCGATTGCCTCTATTATCCTGTACAGTAAAATAAATAAGAGGGATTCGGGACAGAATGAGCGTGCACACCTCTGGTTTCAGTTTCACTTGTCGCCAGAGGGGGCATAGTTCTGCAAAAAACTCAGAGACTTGCGCAATGCACCTTTAAGTCTATTAAATACTACTTCTTCAAATCTACTTGTGCCGTGTGCTTTATTACAGCCATACTGTTTCAGCACTACACTTTCTAAATGATTATATCAGCATAACAACTTTCGAAAGGGAACTGTCTGGATCATATTTTTGTGTGCATATGTGTATATGTGGCCTACACACACACAGTATACATATATAGCGGAGGATGCGCCAAAGGAGCCACGGCACCTTCAGTCAGTCGGTCCGTCGCTGCACACAACACTTAAATATCTGTCATTTCATGCAGGTGTTCGTGTGAATCTTCACACACGAAACAGGAAAAATATGTGAAATAAGTGAAATACGTTGTTCCTTATTTTTTTTACCCATTGTTTTAGTTTCTGTTCTTTTTTTTTTAACAGTTTGTCTAGATTGCTTACACACTATAACCAGGCTTTATATATAACCAACTAAAATTTCAAAACCATTACGCCATTTATCAAGAAGCACACCCATTTCCCTAAACTATAAACACTATTCCCTGTTTTGACACATGAGTCAGATTTGTTGAACTGTCACTGCAAAACGGAGGAGGAGGAGGAGGAGGAGGAGGAGGAGGAGGAGGAGGACAATGTTCCACACACAGGGAAGCATGCCAAGCATGCACCCTTAAAATAGCCTCTGAATAACACACTGGCTTTAGACGAGGTTTCTCCTGGTCAGTGGAGGAATTGTTATGTGAAACTGCAAAATAGCACCAGGGAACGTTTGTGCCGGAGCACGCCTCCTCTTTCCGCTGAACCGCCCCCGGGAGCGCAAGTTCATTCCCTAATTTACCGACGTGCGTCTGTGGAGGGAAAAGTCCGCTGTGCGTCGAGTGCAAAATAGGAATGACTAGGTAAAAACTAGATCAAAACTAACACCTCAAAGCTTCACATGTCAACCTTTCATTCAGTAACATTAGGCAGATTTGATTTATATGCTGATGAATGTTGATGATCGCGTTACAGTGAAAACATGATTTGATGGAAAAACCCGTCCATGCTGGAGACGTGTTGTGTCATACACGACTGAAATCCCTGCAATGGTGGAGGAAAGTAAAGTACATTTAAAGTAAATTCCTGTGTACACTACCAGTGGACTACACAAAAATTCACATACTCAGAATTAGGAATATATATTCTCTTTATAAACCAATATTTTAAAACGATGTTCGTTTATAAGACAGTATGTAAAACTGTATAAAAAAAGTATTTTAAAGCCACAATATGTAAGATTCTGGATTTAAAATTCCAAAAACCACTAGAACTATGTTGAATATTTTGTTGACTTGTGTATCCCACAATTTATCAACAAAAAACGAATCATTGTTACACTGTAAAAAATTTATTGTCAAATTAACAGTAACTTACTGGCAACAATTATCCAGTAGTTGCTGTATTTCATTCAACAGTAAAATTACTGTAACACTAAATACAGTACTGTTAAGCATACTGTAAAATTAAATACATTATTTTACTGTAATTTTTTACCACGTTAAAACACAGTATTACACCGTTATTACACGTTACACCTATTACAAGGTGTAGGGCTACATAGCCCTTGAAACGAAGTCTGCGGAGGACCACACTTGAAAGAGAGGGGTAGGAATTTCTCAGAAGTGAGTCGCACAAATGTAAGTATTTTCAGCAGTTTAATGACACTCGTGTTTTATGATACTTTTAATAAAATGTTCAAGCGGTTTTAATTGTAATGTTTTTGTTTTGAATCGCTAGTTAACCGCTAGCTAGCAGCTATGCGCTATTTGCCGTTTACTAATGTTTTGCTTTGCTATGGTGTCGCTGGTGCCGCCGTTAAATACAGTACAATGAAACAATGTCTTTGACTGATGGCACACAAGCGTGCAAAGATAAAGAGAGACCAGGCAATCGATATCACAACCCGAGACGACGGCATCTTCATTTGTTTATGTCAACGCGTATCGCCTCTGTTGACGTAGCAGCCAGCTAGCGGAAAGGGAAGATGACGCAAACGGTAATCGAGTGGTGTCTCATTTCTTAGAGAAACGTTCTTCCCCCTTCCCCCCTTCACTCGGTATCGAGGGGCAAGGGGAAGACGCAGACAAAGGGGTAGGGGAAGGGGAAGGGGAAGGGGAAGGGGTAAGACAGAGAAATGAGATTGGCCCTAAGGCTCAATCCCAATTCACCCCTAGCCCCTACCCCTTGGCCCTACCCCTCCGTTTTGCGCGTTCCCGTGAAGGGGTAGGGCTCGAATGAGGGGAATTCGCGTCCACCGCGTCGCGCTAAATGCCTCATTCGTGCAGCAAGACCTACAGACGCACGTAAACGCTTCTTAACATTGAAACCACTCGCGCCAGACGCTCTATTCGCGTTTGGTGTGAACGCAGCATTAGGCGTCGAAGATATCGTCATCTCCGTTGTTTTCTGCAAACTTCCGAAGAAAAATGCAAAAAAAAAATAGCTGTAACTCACGCAAGACTACAGCTGACGATGGCATCTTGGAAGTTTGTGATAAACATTGGCGCATCTCCTGTGACGTAGGCGCTAGCGTAACGGAGTAGTAGTGGTGTCCCATTTCTTAGGGGAATATTTTCACCCCTACGCCTTGACACTCTGTTTCAAGGGGCAAGGGTAAGGGGTAGGCGAAGGGTTAGGGGTAGGCGAAGGGGTATAAAATAGAATTGGGATTGGGCCTAAAACCATAATGAAATACATAAACTACAGTCTCTGATGAACATTTTTGCTAATTTGTGTTTCGTAATTGTTTTGCTTTAGAAACTTCACTCAAAAGCTGTTAAAACTCTAAAACAAATGAAATACACACATTGGGTCTCATTCATGAAACACGAGCAGAACAAATTTTTGTGTAGATCGTGTGTAAAGTGGTTCTGGCGTAAATTTTCGGATTCATTAAAATGTTCGTATTTTCCAAATGTTAGTTGGTACGAAAGAAATCTACACCTGCTCCCAGCCACGCGTAAGTGCGTTTGACATCCGAACGCTTTGCTCATTAATAAGGCTGCATTTTAATTCACCTTAATCGGGTACAAATTTACATTTTGAAAAAATATTATATATAGTAATTACATACGTTTTTTCTTTTTACTTTTATTATGAGAGCCAGTAATAGCATCTGCAAACGGAACACAAGTCCGCAAGTCACAAGTGTTGCAGTCAAGCTTCATGTCGAGCCATTTTCTTTTCACTTCTGGGACTGTTCGATTAACAGATGAAGCTCCATTAACTTCATCTGTAATGCTGCCAAGCTTCCTTTTTTTAGGACCTGATACGCCACTATGTACGCTTGAAAATAAAATGTGCCGTTTTGAATGAACTTCTGATAATAAAACTTCAATTTCTGCATCCGAGAAATTTCTCTTTTTCATTCGCTTTTGAGAAGACATGTTGAAATCCTTCGTTTGGTGTCATAATATGATGCCCATATATAGTTGTCAGTCGGATTTAATGTGTGGGATTTATGGTAATTGAGAATGTGCGTGCACGCGCGTCCCATTTACAACTGATTGGAATTCATTAACACACACACACATTTCACTATCACATCTGACGTTTATGAAGTATTTGTGAATCAGGAGAAAATTTTTCGGGAAGGTCTCTTTACGCGCAAATCACTCACATATTTACGAATGTTTCATGAATGAGACCCAATATGAGAAAGATGTTTTTTTATTCTTTGGACAGTATTTCATAAATCAGTGTCAATAAACAGGCGGTTTCTTCATGTAGACAACATGTTAAATTATCTGTTCTTCCCATGACAATAATTGAAAATTCAGCCAAAAAATAAAATAATTATATATATATATATATATATATATTTACAAGAGATTAAAAACAAATATTGCACGAATTACATCAATTACAAATGTTAACATTGCATTTTCAGTTATATTTTTATAGTAATAGGCAATGTAAGAATAAAAATCATAAAAGTGCATCCGTCCATCATAAAAGTGAAACTTTAAATAATGCACTTTTATGATGGACAGATGCACTTTTATGATGGACAGGTGCACTTTTATGATGGATTCACTCATCATAAATTCACTCAGCCCATTCACTGCCATTATAAAGCTTGAAAGAGCCAGACATTAATATATAGTAGCATAGAGCAAAAACATTAATTGCATCACTGATTACTGTAAATGTCAGATTCAGGTCAGATTAATTAAAAAAAAACATGTACTGTAGTCATGAAATGTACTTATAAATATAATATCCATATAAATATAATATCCATTTATACACATTCATCTTATATTCTGATAGAATATATGATGAATTTTTATAAATGGATTTTACATTTATATAGTATATTCTGTAACAGTGCATTTCTTAACCATAGGCTTGATATTTTTTGATATTACATGAATCTGTATTATAATAAATAATAATGCAAAAATATAAAATAAACATTGTTTAATCAATGACTGAAGATGATGGAGAATATTTTGCTGCTTCGATTATTAGAACTGCTGCTTTCTAAGAGAAAAGAGAAAAAACATTCTCAGATGTAGTATAACACAAACAAAGATCAATATAACAGATTTGTGCATAATTTCTTCTCAGTTATAACTCTATTTGGTTGCCTTTCGAGGGAACTCAATACTGCGTCAGTCGCTGATGCTATGGGGATGCATGGAAACCGGTGTCTGAAGCACGTGTGAAATAGCACCAATCTTATAAAGATAAGAGCTGTGTTCTTGTTTGATTCTCTCTCGAGGGATGAGATTCAAGTATTTGCACAGAGGGAAATCTGCTTTTGAGGGAGCTGAAAGCATTTTATTGTGATTCATTGCATTCGCTAGCCGGGATGCCAGCCGAACTTAGCCCCACACACAACATTTGAGGTCGGGAAGTTCGGTCTGGACTTGATCCGTTGTGGAGCTATTATGCTCGAAACAGAGCTGTTCGGACCACTCAAATGGTCAGGGCGGGCTTTATACGATGATGGACAGATGATCAACAGTAACGTAATCATCCACGTCACCAACGAGTGCTTGGGTTGAATTTGTTTAAAGATGGCTGCCGCTGGAGAATTGAGATGTGTAGATTCCGCCATCGCGTCTATACATATGCATTCACTGTGTGTAGCTCCGCCCTTGTTTGACTCTCTCTCTTGACGAATGAGAGTGGAGCATCTGCACTTGGCGGTTTGGGTATCAACAGTGGAGATTGTATGCAGAGCATGGGGAGGAGTTTGACGAGAGTATTCTTTTATTTGTTCTTCTCCTGTTAGCTCCATTGCTCTCAAGTCACATTTTTAGATTTGGAAGCTTGCTCTACGAATTCTTCCAATTAAATATCGATATTAATTAAACATCAATGCTCAGGAAGTCTGTGGCTCTGCGGCCAATTCCAACCTGGCTTAGATTATATTATGTGGTGTGTCTAGATCTCAGGAATTAAGATGTGCAGAGAAAGTTAAGGCAGATGGTTTTAATAATCCACATGGGTGGGTAAGGTGGGTAAGAATGTGAATGTGTTTTTAAAAAAGCTGATGTTTTTATATCACTTCCATCAGGTGTTTGTGTAAACATAGTCACTATATTTGCACACTTTCTAAAGTTTGCAAGGAATGGGCAGATGGATAGAATGAAGTGGACTACACTTATCACTGTTATTGAAAAAAATTATATCGCAATATATATATTGACATTGAATTATTGCCCATCCCTAAGTGGACTACACCCACTGTTGCCCCTCCATGATGGGATGTGAGAGTGCAGTATTGCACACTTCCGTATGGCGGTAATATCGTCCTGACAGATATCCTTATGAGTGTAGAGCTGGACAGGGGAGCTTGAATGTGGTTTCTGTCCACTCTTCACTTCTTGTCCTCCCCAATTAAAGCTTTTACTCCACTAGTAACTATCCATCAGTAACTAACGCAGTGTTGAGTTCCCTTAAAAAGGACCCAGAGGTTCATGCGTAACTCTTAGATGTTTCTGTGTGTTATGTGTAAATCTCTCACCTTGTTTGTGACTCTTCTGAAACTCTGCAATGTCAGAAACTGGGAATGAAAAACACAAAAATCTGATTATTGTATTCATGTGTAGCTCAAACAGCAGAGCATGTGACGGATTACATTCCTACTGAATGAAAGAACTCATTCATGAATCACTTTAGCTGAAAACATCTGCCATATGCAGCTGTGGAAATAATTTTACATACAGCTTACAGATTCAACAAAATGTGCAGAAAAAAAAAAGAAAAAAAGAGGGATCATAAATATTGTATGATACACGTTTCCTATAAAGTTCATGTATAGTGAATGAAAGGCACAGCTTAGAATCGATTTGACTCCAGAGAAAGTTAAACAGCATTGATGATGAAATCTAAAATAAATCATAAAAATCATAAATACTCACAGTTTGGTCTTCCACTATTAATGCTGCTTTTTCTGACTAGTCTCAGTGTCTTTTTCGGCTCATTAGATCGGTCCTTTTTGTTCACCATTGTTCTCTTTCTCTCTTGTGCATATGTTTAATTATCCTGCAGTTTGTGAAGCTCCATAAATGTTCTCCAGTGCATTCGATTACACTCTAATCTGCTTAAAAAGTTTAAAATTTAATTAATGTTGTTGTGCTACAGGTCTACAGTACATTTCAGTTTCACTATAATACAAAAAAAGAATAAATGTCCATATTTAAATTTATTAGCCTAATTAATAAACATATCTTTACTAAGTAATTAAAGACAAAGTGTTATATCCACATTGTGATGATCTGAAAAGAGGAAATCTCGACCAGAGTTCTGACCTCTCTGCTGCTGTTGAGCTGACTGAAGTTCCTCCGTATCCCAGGCTGACAGTGTTAGATTGGGACGGTGATTTCCAGCCCAAAAGCTCACCAAAACCCACCCACTACAAGAAAACAATGCCCAAAATTGTACTGCCAAAACAATAGGCTTGTTTGAGATGCGCCTTGCCTCATCTGGAATGTAGTCAAGAGTAGGAGCGGCTGCAGTGAGGGGAGGAGTGAAAGAAGTGAAGGCAATCCGGACAGATCTCTCTTCTCGTTAGTGGATAATACAGTCTTTAATACTTTAATATGTAATACTTTAATATCTTTAATATGTCTTTAATACAGACATATGTGTTTTTTATTTATTTTATTTTTTTATAAAAATTACATTGCATAACCCAAAGAGATCGCACTGTCAGATAGTTTGGGAATATTCACACATAAGGTATACACATAAAACATGATATTAATGTTTTAAAATCAAACATTTTAAAAGAGATCAATACATCACAGTTGTTTAAACCAATGAGCATTAAGCTGTGTCGTCAGCAAGTCGTTTCCCATCATGCTTTTGATCAGCGCAGTCGGTGGAGAGCAACTGCGCTCGACTGCAGAATCCGACACGTCCGCCTTGCGCTTGAAAGAGATTTTCAGAGGTGTCAAAAGTATTCACATTCATTACTCAGGTAGAAGTATAGATACTAGGGTTTAAAAAGACTTCTGTAGAAGTTGAAGTATCAACTCAAGCTTTTTACTCAAGTAAAAGTATAAAAGTACTTGTTTCAAAACTACTTAAAGTATAAAAGTAAAAGTAATGTAAGGAAAAAAAAATCTCTCTCTCTCTCAATCAATCAATATTTGACGCGATTTGCCCCGATTTCTCCCTCGCTTACTGCATCTAGGTTTCCTTCGGAGGACTTTTGCCGCTGCGCACAACCAAATGTGACTACAGCCTCTCACAAGTTAGAAAGACACCACAACGCCAATCAGTTTAGCGATGTGTATTCAGGAGGCGGGAGTCAGATCTAAACCTTTTGTGTAATTGGCCAATTTTTTTTTTATTTATTATTTTTTTTTTTTAATGACGACAAGCCGGAATTAAATAGGAGTAGCGAGGCTATTTTTAAAATGTAAGGAGTAGAAAGTACAGATAACTGCGTGAAAATGTAAGGAGTATAAGTAAAAAGTCGTCTGAAAAATAATTACTCCAGTAAAGTATAGATACCCCAAATTTCTACTTAAGTAAGGTAACAAAGTATTTGTACTTCGTTACTTGACACCTCTGGAGATTTTTGACATACGTCAGCGTGACATCAGAGCCAGGCGGACCGCACTTGGACACATTTCTAACCGGCATGCATCTCGTACTGATCACCGGTGATCGGTTCTGCGCAGATTTTGCTCATCTCAAACAAGCCTAGTCATTCGGGACACCGTGGATGTCTACTCTTCCGTCGCCGTCAGTCCGTGTACGTGTAATTTTCTAAATGGGATTTGATAGGGACTGCTGACGACAGACCGCCGTTACGTCACAGAGAGTGCACAGTATGAACGTATAACTGACGCCGACATGGCGGAGTAGACTATATGAGAATCAGACACATCGCCTTAAAAGACGCCTGAAACATATGTTGTCTTCATGTAAGCTAAAAGAAATTTACTCCAGAGAGGAGCATTTTTAAAAAAAAATATGATACTATATTACATATTCATAACGTTTATAATTTACCACTAAATGGTTGCAGGTAGGCTATGTAACAGTCATAGTATTTCTCATAATGTACTTTAAATAACATTTAAAAATGTCAAAAAAAAAGATCAGTTCTGCTGTTGTTCATAAATATTGACTCCATCAGGGGCTTTCCCGTTTCAGAGTTCCTATAATATCAGCAGAAGTAGGAAACCACACATTTTGGTTTTGGCTCATAATAGCTCAGTATAATTATATATTTTTTCCACATTTATTTATTTTTTCATTCATTCATTCATTCATTCATTCATTCATTTATTTATTTATTTATTTATTTCCAGTTTCATTTATTGTCACATTTATTTATGTATATATGTATTTATGTCTGCATTTATACATTTTATACAGTTATTTATCATTTTATTTAATTATAAATTTATTTATACATTTAATTATTTATTCATTTATTGCTCTGTATGCTAATGAGGGAGGCGTGTTTACCTCAGACATACTAATCGAGCTCAGAGTGGCAGTGTTGAAGCTTTGAGGCCACAGTGACACTTTCGGTACGTTCACACGGGGCGTCAGCGTCAACGCTTTCCATTGACTTTGAATGGGTGACGTCAAGCGTTGCCGAAAAGAATTGTGGATCCGTCGGCGGTGCTTCACTGGCGTTGCTCGCGGCAGAAGTTGAGAATTTTTCAACTTCTGCCGCGAGCAACGCCAGTGAAGCGCCGCAGACGGAAGCGTCAGCCAATAGGATCGCTCTATGCAAATACAGTAGCCAGGCGGCAGCCAATCACGTTCATCCTGTTCAAGAGCAGCAAACTGAGGATACATTTTAAATTTCATTGGCTGACGCTGCTATGACCATGGCGTCAGTGCCAAACTTCAGCCACGCCTTCCGTCAAGCGTTGACGCTGACGCCCCGTGTGAACGTACCGTTTGTGGTGTGACCAAACAATACGCAAGAAGTTTGTAGACGTGACTTTACAGGTCACGCAGGAAATAAATGACTTAGAGATGGGCAATATGGCAAAATCTTATATTACGGTTTATGTCCTTTAATATCACCCTAGCTGTATGTATAGGTTTACCATAGGCCTACTCTTTATTCCGGACATGGCCGTAAAACATCAGCTGGTCGTGATTTCTAAAATGTCTGGGCACACATGAACAGAATCCGCTGATAACAGACACTTTGAAACGGAGGTGCGTCAAATGATCCACTATTAACCACATTTTATGCCATGTATTGTAGATCCGTACACAGAAGCAAACTGCATTTTTAATGTATCTTCCAAAGCCAATGTTGACAGCAACAGAAACAAACTTTTCCATAAAGAGGTGATATTTGTCACGGACTGGGTTGGTGAAAGGAGCGAGGACTCAAGTGCAGAAAACAAATGGGTATTTATTAACAAAAGACAGGCATCAACGGGAACAGAAAACACAAGGGAACTTAGACAACGAACCAGCACAGGACGGAAAACACAGGGAGACTAAATAGGAAGCAAACAAAAGAGGGTAATGAGAAAGGCAGGTGGGGCAAATAAATCAAGCTAGAGCTAGACAATCGACAGGAGAGCACAAGGTCAAGGAAATACATGACAAGCCATGTGCTCACAACAAACCAGACTAGACACAAACACATGACACATCGGGAATGCCAGAGCTCTGTCACCAACCCAAGATGTAACCCTAAGTGACAGAACTCTAACAATATTTCCGCTATAAATTGATTTCCTGGGGCATTTTTTTAAACCTTATAAAATAGTAAGCTATGTGCATCATCATGTAGCCTATAAGTTATTAATTTTAACTGATCAATTCAGTTAATAAGGCACTACTATAGGCCTGTCACTAATACCTAAAATAAAATCAGTTTCAACAAAATCCATCTTCACACTGCAGACGTGGGACGTGCAGACACTGACTCTGAATGGCATTAGATATTATTTACACAGACTGTTAATGCAGAGGAGCCATGGATACTATAGGCTACTGCAGAGCAGCCTATTTTTTACAAAAACTGCTTCTACGGGGCCATAACGTAAGATACAAGGTAATGGAGCCTTTTATACATTGTCTTGTTTCTTTAGAAATAAATAATGGACAAATGGAGTCTCTAAACGCCTCAGATGTAAAGTTATTCGCTGTCAAAGTGATGCCAAAATGAATGGGAGTCAATGGATACACTCAATGTTACGATGAGAATGAGTTAAAGAGACACACAGTCCAGTGTATCAGTGTCAGAAGGACAGAAGATCACATGATCATCTATATTTATTATACTTTTATTCATCCTTTATTTTTCCAGGAAGGTCCCATTAAGATTAAAATAAATCTCTTCTGCCAGGGAGTCCTGTCAGAACTCAACAGAGTTATAGTAAATATCTCATTCTCATCTAATGTAGGACATTTGTTTAGTGAAGTCATCGGATACATGCCATAGTTAAGACTAGAGAGAGACCAGCATTTTTAAAATGATAAATCCAAAAGATGTTTTGTTTTCACATTTTTTTGACCATGTTCACTAAATTCATCTCACATTTTCAGACAATCTAGACAGAAGTTATCGAATGTTATCTTGTTTTGTTTTTATAACCATTGGCATTTACTTTACATTTATTTAGCAGACACAAAATTAATATACTTGTATATGAAAACAAGTCAATCAATCTTTAGTGTTTGACACAATATAGATTTATTCACAATAAATTAAAACAACATTCAATGATGCAAACAATTCAATTCAAGAGGAATGAAGAAATGCAAGTGATTGATCATAAAGAGGAAATAAACACAAGAAGTGCAGGTAATATAAAGTTTCATGAATAGTTCAGAATAGTAAAGCTATCAGCTGTTTCTGTGGAAGAGTTCATGTCTGATCTTGTCCACCAGCTCTAATATCAGTCACTGAACCCTGCAGGAGTGAAACACACTTTACTCTCTGACCTTCACTCATAGACACAAAGTACAACGTGCAAATAAACACAAACAGCTTAAGTAAACAGAAATAGTATTCATATTTATTTTTACAAGAGTAAAAATAATTTCATTACAGTTGATATTTCTACTGTATATTTTCTGAAACCTTTATGATGTTGTGTTCTAATCATAAATAATTATTGTCAGTGTAAATGGATAAAGAGTATATTCTGTAAATCTTCATCATTTACTGTATAAAAACATGCACTATATGAAAAACATACAGTACAGTATAACACTCATCTTTCATGTTTTAACTATTAATAGATATTAGTTCATGCATTGCTTATGTGGCTGAATTTGATCAATTTCCTGCTGGTTTTCTAAAGAGAAAACACTATCAGAACTATAACACTGGTGTCAGTATATCACAGGTGTCATCATCAGTTCTATTCTCTGTATATGAAGTGTGTGTGTCTCACCTCTTCTGTGTGTTCATCTGAAACATCAGATTGAAAGTCCTCAGGTCCGTCAGTTTCATGAGAAACTAGAACACAAGCATCTGATCATCTTCATGTTTATATATCAGATGAAATCACAGTTCAGGACTGATGTGACATTCAGACACCAGAGAAGAAGAAAGACAATAACAGTGTTTCATCTTAAACATCATAAAGACTCACAGTTTGGTGTTCCACTGTTAATGCTCTGTGTTATTTCTCTCAGCATCTTTTTCTCTCTTGGTTTGTCAGTTTGTGTCTCGTCCTCTTCCTTTGCCATTTTTATCTTTCTTTTACCTCACGAGCTGAAACCTGTTGAGTGAATGTTTTGTGAAGTCATCCTGCTTTACATAGTAATAATGTGGGTAGTGCGCACCTGTGCAAACAGACTTAGTTTATTTTCATAACTGATGCAGGAACTTGTGATAGACAACTGAATGTTTTAGTTTATTTTACTTAACAACAATTACTAATTCTGTTTTCCCCATTCTGTCACCTTTGGGATCTTGCCCCCGTCGCCTCTGGCTCGCTTAGTGGTGGACATTTAATATTCAACAATGATAGAAGCGATATACTTCTTTATTATATATTATATGAAGATTAAACAAGTGTTAAAGAAACTTTTGGCTTTATATGAAACAAGCGTTATACCAAAAAAAATTATATTCTATTGTTATAGATATAAGTGTACCATCGATAAAAAACAATATTTTATCGCCCTGGCCTAATCAACACTGAACTTACTTAAGCTGGACAATGACAGTCATCCTGTTACATAATAAAGGTACATAATAAAAACCCAGCGTTTTGGTTGAAAAACAATTGTTAATCTCTCTGTTTTCATTATCCTGTCCTAAAGAAGGGTTTGACTCACACTTTTTCCTTCAATGCATATCAGCAGTCAGTTTATGCAAGTTTAAATATTACAGTCTTGACTACTAAAATGTATTGAACATTTTCAATTATTGTCTAGGGGGAAAACATTGACCACTATAATGGGGCATGATAAGCCTCCTGTTCATTAACATTGACTGATGAAATTATTTCTTAAAAAAAAAATCTTTCTCAACATATTTGTACTTAATATGTACTTAATGGGCTATTTAATGGCTTTTCCGTGAAGTTTAAACAGAAAAACAGAACAAAAACACACAAAACAGCAAAAATTAAAAAAATAAATAAAATAATAATAATATTTAGGCTATGTATTTGTGTTTACTAGCAGCACTATTATGGAATAAAGTTAAATTAAGTGAAAATAAGCTGCTTAATTTAATTTTATTTAATTTAACTTAGTTAATGACAGCAACATGTGGTATTATTAATCACTTTGGTACTTTGATGAAGCAGCAGAGCAGCGTTTCTATATTACAAACAGTATTTTAATTTGGAACCTGAAAACTAGTGTGCTCATATTAAATCATGTGTGTGTTAATGAGTTTGTCCACAATGTGTCGACACTGACCCAAGCCGCTGCTTTCAGTCACAGTCAGAGGAGAAACTGGAGACTGGAGGACAAGAACAACAACAACACTGCTGGAAATCTGCTGTTTCAAACTGTTAGTAGGCTACATTCATTGAATTAATTATCAGGTAAAATAAAAATCTCAAATGTTTGTTCAAACTCTGAAGAAAACCGATTTATTCCGAAATGATTACGTTCGTCATTTCCGATTTGAAATTAACCGTTGCAGATTTACGCGCCTAAAACTCAAATCGTGCTGACTGGATGATCACATGACAAATTTGTTAAGTTTATGAATTGTTTTGATTGATATTTTATGTATTGAATGAACGGATGAAACCTGTAGTCACAAGATAGGGTGATATCAGGTAAAATGGGCCATCAGGTAAAATGGGCCATTTAAGGTTTAGGGGTCCCAGCCCCTCTGGAATTTAGAGCCAATGACTGCAAGGGATTTTAAACTGTTGTCATAACTGTGCTTGACAAGTAACATGTGATTTTATTGGTTTATGGTTGCTATGGTGGGCTAGGCAATAATTCATATCAAGACTGCACCAGAAAGCTGCATGGTAAGTAGCCTGGCATACCAAATCTAACTAAACTATTATAAGGATGATAAATCTATAAAAAAAACAAACATGCACATAAAAAAAACTATGCATAATATCTGTCTTGATGGCATCAATCAGAAATAATGTTGTTAGTTTGGTATATGAACATATTTTTTGAAAAAATGATGTTTTTCTTGGCGGCCCAATTTACCTTAACCCACTGAGGTAAAATGAGCCATCATCTGTGTCACTCACAAACACACATACACATGTGTTTGAGTGTGTGTGTGTGTGTGTGTGTGTGTGTGTGTGTGTGTGTGTGTGTGTGTGTGTGTGTAACTAAATAACTATATTTAATTAAATAATAATTATTATAATAGTCATGTTTCCATTTATGTCCCCTAATTACATACATACATACATACATACATTACACACACACACATATATATATATATATATATATATATATGTATATATATATATATATATGTATGTATATATATATATATATATATATATATATATATATATATATATGTGTGTGTGTGTGTGTGTGTGTGTGTAATGTATGTATGTATGTATGTAATTAGGGGACATAAATGGAAACATGACTATTATAATAATTATTATTTAATTAAATATAGTTATTTAGTTACACACACACACACATATATACATGTGTGTGTGTATATATATATACATACACACACACACACACATGTATATACACATGTATATATACATACTGTATATATACACACACATATTGATACATCATCATCCTCTGCTAAACTCATCTTTAAATATATTACAATTTAACAGCTAATGCACACTGTTTTCAAGAGTGGCATATTACTACATCTTCTTACCCTGCTTAATGCATCTGTCACGATGTAGTTTTGTGTCCTGTCATGTTTAGTTGTTCCCTGTTTGTCTATTAGTCATCCCAGGTGTTTCTGATTAACCACACCCCCTTGTTATCTTGTTTAGCTTGTTTGTCTGTGTATATATACCTCTGTGCTTCAGTTGTTGGGTGTCGGTCGTTGAAGTTGTTTGCTGTTCTTTGTAACCGTTCCTGAGTTCCTTGTTCTGAGTTCTGCTGTTCACCCTGTTTGTTTTCATTAAATTTAGTACTTGCATTTGGATTCTCTGTGCTGTATTCCTGCCTCAGCGTAACAGATCTGAACAGGGAACAACTAAACATGACAGGACACAAAACTACATCGTGACAGCATCTAAGGTGTATAATTACATAGATATATTTTTCCAACCCAACCCAAGCCAACCCAAAAATTTATATTTTTAATTAAATATAGTTATATAGTTACACACACACACAACTGACAGCAGTTCACTGATCTATGCTGTTCCAAAATGGACTTTTTTAATTGCACATTTGAATAAGTGGGTTTGCACCCAAAATGTTTTTTTTTATTAATGGCACATATGAATATGTTTGTTTAATGCAGTTTAAATGTTATGTGGCTGTATAAGCAATTGTGTTTTAAAATTAAAATTGATGATAAATTACTATTTCCCTTTGCAGTTTGACTGGCCCATTTTACCTGAAACCATGGCCCATTTTACCTGAAACTGCTCATGCAAAAAAAGTTGGCACAGCTGATGTTTCAAGAACTATAGGGCCTAAATAATTATATTTTATTACATAATTTCAACACAAAATTATCAAAAACAGTCATTATTAATCATAAAAACACATGGAAAAGGCATATATGGTATTGTATTATTGTCCCAAACGATTTACCAAAAAGTGGCCCAATTTAGCTGATATCACCCTACAATATGTGCAACTGAAGAATAGCCTACATTATTTCTGAAATACCATATAACAAATACATTTTGAGTTCAAGAGTGTTTGTTTGTTCTAGCATTAAACTCCCAAATTCTATAACTGATTCAGTCTAATAGACTGAGTCTATGATAAATATGATGTAAAAGCGACACAGGAAGCAGCTAGATGAGTTAGAAACTGAAATAATGAAATAGTTTATAAATGACTGTTTGAGTGAAACACTTAAAGCTGGATAACTGAGAGGATTGTGTGATGTTCACTCCTTCAGTCAGTGAAGCCATGAGAGATTAAATCCTGGGATTATTCCCATCTTCCCACAGGAGAAACGACTGAAAGATGGAGTTTGAGGAGGAACCCTGCAGAATGAGAGATGAAGATACAGAGGAACAAACAGGTTGGTGTTTTCCTTCATTCTCTTTAATGACCGATGAGGAACATTAAGATGAAAACTCATACAGTATAACAATAGGGGAGAGTGTGGGCGCGGGCATACCCGCGAAAACATTTCTTCTTTACGTCATGCCGTTTTGGAGTTAAAGCCGCAAAGCTGTTTTTGAGTGCGGTAAGTGAATTATTTCTTTGTTATAATTTTCATGATTATGGTTTACAGCTTATGAAAATTAGAATATTGTGAAAAGGTTTTCATAAGATGTAAACCACAATCATCAAAATTATAACAAATAAAGGCTTGAAATATCTCACTTTGCATGTAATGAGTCTGTGTAATATATTAGTTTCACCTTTTAAGTTGAATTACCGAAATAAATGAACTTTTGCACAGTATTCTAATTTTTCGAGTTTACCTGTACATCAAGATATATTGTAGATCAAATTGTCTGGCAATAGGCTATTTCAGAATCACTGGATCATGATACCATCATATGGACAATCATCATAGAGTCCTATGCAATTATTCTTGTCTCACTAAATGCCCGAAGTGTCCTCCTGTTTGGTGTTATGGAAATGACCCTAGAGACACATGATGATCCTCATTGAGCTTCAGATCAGATTCTCTGATTTCTCTTCACTGTCTCTGATCCTGAAACTAAAGGCCTTTGAGTTTCACCTCAAATCTACTTCTGACATCTAGTGGACAAAGATGAAAACTGCAGTGAATATTCTGTGTGTTAAAATAATAAATATACAATACATTCATGTACTTATTTGATTCATAATGCCCTAATTCTGTTTCATGCGATTGATATTCTGTACTCATGTGTTAACTCAGACCTAAATAAGTGTTCATCCAGTCACAGGGACTTGCTTTTCACACTTTTTTTTTTTTTTGCTTTTTAATCATTTTTTTAAATGAAATGCTTAAAATAAAAGTAACAATTGTCATCACTGTCTACGGAAGCGTATTGCATTCACTTGAGGAAAAAAAATCTACTCTGTTTTTCTGAATTAACGAGTTAATTATCTCAGAATTACGAGATAATTTTTCATGAATAAAATTTTTTTGCTCTGTTTTTCTGAATTAATGACTTAATTATCTCAGAATTCTGAGATAATTAAGTCATTAATTCAGAAAAACAGAGCAAAAACTTATTTATTCATGAAAAATTATCTCGTAATTCTGAGATAATTAAGTCGTTAATTCAGAAAAACAGAGCAAAAACTTATTTATCATGAAAAATTATCTCGTAATTCTGAGATAATTAACTCATTAATTCAGAAAAACAGAGTAGATTTTTTTTCCTCAAGTGAATGCAATACGCTTCCGTAACTGTCATACCAAAACAACACCACACTACTCCAGGGTCCATCAGTCTTTCAGTCCAGATTAAGTGCCAACACTTTTATATGTCATTTTGACATCATTCTTCTCTAAATTCTGCTCACATATTCAGACGAGCAGCACAGACGTTATCAAAAAACCTTTTGAATTCATAACAATTGCTGAGAGACAACCTTGAGAAGTCAATGTGTCAATGAGAAACAGAAAGATGAATATCTGCGACTTTTTCATATTTAAACAAAACTGCATGATCAATATAAAGTATATACTTGTTTATTGTGTAATTCAATATGAATATCTGCTTCAGTTTTTTAAATTTTAAAATCTTATTTTATTCTTGTAATCTCTGAATCTAGAAGCAGGGTTTCAACATTACAGATGTGTTGTGAACATGTGATCTTGATTCCTGCATCAGTGTAAGAGTTTGTGTTTATGAGTTATTAAAGCTTTAGTGATGAACATGCTCAATCAACACTCGTCTTTGGCCTTTGGAAAAGGACGTACAACATGAAAAGAAACACACAAACAAGCAGTTTAAGTACCAAAACATTTTTATTAAATTTTTTTCCTGAAAATTATAATCAGGTTTGTTCTCTGCTGGTAATAGCCTACTTTACTATAGTGAAATACTGTGAAATACATATAGTGAATTAGTTTAATTAAAAAATAAATCTAGTTCATATTTATTTACAATTAATTCTAGTAAGAGTTTAAGAACATCATGCAGGAAAAACACTGTCTGAAAATGGTTTTAAAGCAGTTACAATTCCTGTCTTGTAACACAACTGGTGTCGTGTTAGCGGCCGCTAAGTTAATCACTAAAGATCTCTGCAACGGAAGTGAATCAATCAAAACTAACTTTATCTGGACAATAACTTTATTCTAGAGCTGCTGTAAAGCCTAAACACTCAGTTACTGTAATTTATCACTGTAAAGCTGCTGTGAAACAATCTGTTAAAAGTGCTATATAAATGAAGGAGACTTGACTCTTGTTTCCCCAGTTTTGTGTTTAAGGACTTTTATATTCATATGTTCCCATTGTTCCAGTGTTTTGCTGCGTTCACTGTTGTTTAACTTTAATAACCAATAAATCACACAATGGGTTCTTGGTTAATCTCTCTTCCATATACACACTCTTATGCCGAGTTCACACTGCATGATTTTAGCCTCGATTTTCACTTGCCGACTAATGCCCGAAATCATAGGCAAATCGGTGCTCGTTCGTTAAATATCTGGACCTGTCGCGATTCATAATCCTGGGCTGCGTTCAGCCGCGACAAAAACTTGCAAAAAGCTTTTTAAAGGTGCGATGAACTGAGAAATCAAATTTTCCTTGAGCTTTTGACATATAAGAGGTCATCATACTATAAGAATATATAGTTATTAGTCCATAAAAGCTTTTATTGACACCAGGCTCAGCGAACGACAAACATTTCAGGTGAAGGATAATCCCCTTCTGACCTGATCTATTTTTATTGTGAGTATTAGCCTTATCATTATTGCTGATCACTTTTGATATTTCTACTATAAACTCTTACGACAAACGTGTCTTCTAATATCTTAATGTCGGACCCATTGTGCGCGCTGTTTATATAAGGGGTGCACCGAAATTTCGGCCGCTGAAAATTTTCGGCCGAAATGGCATTATCGGTTTCGGGCCGAAATAAAAAAAAAACAGCCGAAAACGTAAACCGAAAATGAATGTCACCCGCCCCTCCCATCCGTGCGCAAGCGCTTAGGTTTCACTCACGGTTGAGCTGTTATCACGCGTCTGCCTATCAAAGATTAAGCATGTCAAAGGGCCGTCACTTATTGCACAATCGATCAGACCCACCAACACAAGTTTCGAAAACGAAAATAGGGAATCGATTTTAACGGCCTTCTCTCGGAGCGTGTCCAGCTCGTCACTATACGCTCACAGCGAACGCGCGTCACAGCAACTGCAGGTTCTGACACACACACACACACACACACACACACACACACACACACACACATACACACACTCCCTATTTCTGCATAATATAGTGCATAATATGTAGCCTTCAGTAATGTTTTTCATTGATGTTATGGCAGTCCACATTCCTGACTTGTGCGCGTCTCAAGCGCATATAAGTTTTTAAAAGAAGCCATTTTCGGCTTCAGTTTCGGTTTTCGGCCAAGTGCATCCTAAATTTTCGGTTTCGGCCCAGAATTTTCATTTCGGTGCATCACTAGTTTATATACATGTTGCTGCTGAGGCAGACATTTTTAGTCTGGGAAAACCCTGACAAACTTCTGGCAAATTTGAGATTTGCTGAGCAAGTCCGTCTGGCCAAGAGCCCATTTCTAATCTTTCCAAATCGAGGCACCAATCAGAAACGTTGAGGCGGGCTTTACACGATGACGATCGCTCTGATTGGCTTTGGAAATGGGCTGTGAATGAACCAGTTACAACTGAGAAGGGTCTGGTGTCAACCAGGCTATGACATTTTTGACACATGCACCAAACAAGAGAAAATGTTTCTCAAACCCTGTTGCACACCGTTTCCAGAAAACATGTCGTTCAACGCGGAAACCGCAGCAAAACAACAGTGATTCGACTACTTTGAAAACCGTGCAGTGTGAACTCTGCATTACTCTTGATTTCTCCATGTCGTCTCCCCTTAATTTTGCATCTGTGAGCCATGTGTGACATCTAGAGTTTGAGCTTTCTTCAATATTGTCATGTGATCCGTGAGTTTCTGTGAGCTTTTCTGAATCAGTCTCTGCTGGTCCGTCTGGATCATGAGAAACTGTAGACAATGAGATCACAAACTCAGGCATTCCTCGTTAAAACTGATCAAAATTGCAATCAAGTTGAAGAAAAATGTGTAACAGTGTTTCATCATGAAGATCATTAAGACTCACAGTTTGGTTTTCCACTGTGAATGCTGTTGTGTCTGACTCTTCTCCGGATCTGTTCCTCTCCTGGATCAAGAGCTTGAATCTCGTCCTCTTTCTTTGTCATTTTCCTCTTTCTCTGTTTTCCTGATGTTTAATTCTCCAGCAGTTTGAGACGCTCCACAGATCTGCCGTCACGATTCACTTCTCCTTTCTGCATTATATCTGTGGCAAAACATATCAAAGTTTGACGTTTGTGGTAACACTTTACAATAAGGTTCATTAGTTAACATTAGTTAATGTATTAACTAAAGGAACTAACCATGATACGTTTGTTTCTGTATTTGTTAATCTTTGTTAATGTTAGTTAATAAAAGAAAAGCTGTTCATTGTTTGTTCATGTTAGTTCACAGTGCATTAACTAATGTTAACAAGATTTTAATAATGTATTAGTAAATGTTGAAATTAACATTAACAAAGATTAATAAATGTTGTATAGTTAGTTAGTTCAAGTGTATTTCTGTGTCATGCCAAACATTTGGCCCATCCCATATGGGATTACAAGACACCACAAACTTATTTAGCAAACATCTTATGGTCGCATATACAAATCATTCAGGGAAATACGTGAATACAAATATATACATAGACACATGTATACATTGTAATGGAAATTTTACATTTAGATGTTTTTTTTACTTTTAGGTGTGTGCAACTTGTGTTAACGTTGAACATTCATTTTTTTACTCATAAGCATTTAAAGAAATATAATCATATAAGCTAAAAGCACATTATTAAAGATATGTAGGCCCTAACCAAGTTTTAGAAATGCATAAGTTAAGACAAGCTTACAGGAACGAAATGTTCTGGGTGATAGACGACTTAGTAGCAAAGAGACTATGTGTACTCAAAGTGACCTATTGTTGTACTTAGGGTTGGGTATTGGTTGGGTTTTATCCGATACCAGTACCTACTCGGTATTTTTCAAACGGTTCCGGTGCTTAAACGGTTCTTGAAACGGTACTTAAGAAAACTAAACTGCACACACTTTATCAAAAAAATAATACCTCTGTGTGTGTGTGTGTGTGTGTGTGTGTGTGTGTGTGTGTGTGTGTGTGTGTGATTTTCTGAAAAAGATTTTCTGATTAAATGAAAAATTGTGCCCTTTAAAAGGCTACTGATGTAGCACAAAACACTTGAGTTAAGATCAAAATTTTGTCTTCTCATATTATGACTTTTACAGAACAGAGAAATATCTGACACTGAGCAGAAATATTTAACACACACAGTATAGCCTCATATAAATATACTTGATATTGATATACTTCATACTTGATATGCAAGATTTGCAGTTGGCATTAAAATACTAGACTTACCCGAAGAGGAACACTGGCAGCTGAACTTGAACTTTAGTCAAGCGTGTCAGAGGTTTTGGGTTCTAATCCGCATTTGTAGTTTTTTTTTTTTTTTTTTTTTTTTTTTAAACCGATTATGCTCATCAGTGGTTGTATATCAAGCAGGGACACTTTGTGTCCATTATATTTTGAGATTTCACCAGAACGAATAGATATGAGGCGCCATCTAGGGCTTAAATCAAACTTCATTCACGCACATATGAAACCCTTGCATACACGTATACTAGGTAGTCACACATACATGTATACTGCTGAATGCTCAAACTATACATATGAAATGCACAACTTCTAAAGTCGCTCACGCACACACACGCAAACTCTACACACACTAGACGCGCGGAACTCTCCGCGCACATACTCATCTGAGACGCGAGCACACACACACACACACACACACACACTCACACTCACACAAACTCTCCGCGCACATACTCATCTGAGACGCGAGCACACACACACACACACACACACACACACACTCACACAAACTCTCCGCGCACATAATCATAGGCTATAGACGGCGCCTCATAAATAGATCGATCTCCGCAACGTATTGAAGCGCGCGTCCGAGTGAAGATAGTGCGGTGTGCGCGAGCCACGAGAAAACACTGTATCCGCGCCACTGATCGCAGCGGCAACGAGCACTTTGATCACTTGATTTAAAAAAACACATTTCAGCGCTAGATCGTCTCTTATTTAACAAACGAACTAAATGAACGCTTTGCTGGTTAACTGGAGATGTTTTATTATTGGATCATTCGTGCCGCGAGATGTTTTATAGGGGGCGGTAAAAAAACGTCAGGCACCGAAATCAGGCACCGAAAGTTTCGTTCTTATTCGGTCTCGTTACTACCGTTTACGTCGGAACCGGTTCCCTATTGGAACCGGGTCTCGGTACCCAACCCTAGTTGTACTTCAAGTGTGAAAAATGTGTGCGCAGCTTGGATCGAACTAAAGATAGGCAAAATGTGTGGGCAGCTTGGATCGAACTAAAGATAGGCAAAATGTGTGCGCAGCTTGGATCGAACTAAAGATAGGAAAAATGTGTGAATTTGAGCAGCAGCTAAAAAAAACAGGAACCTTTAGCAGACATGGTATTGTTCTGTCTAGATAGAATTTATGTTAGACGAGAAATCTTGAACAAAGATGTTTCCTTTTAAGGTAAACAAGACCTGATGTAGCCTACCCAGGATGTGTTAGGGGTATATAACCATGGCAAAGGGAACTAACCCCTTGCGCTTCTCATATCAGACTCTGACTGATGTGTGAACAGCCTTTCTTGCAAGAAATAAAGATCTTTATAACTTTTGAAATCTCCAGCAGTCTTCCAATTATTATTTAAAGTCGTGAAAGTAATTTCCACGACAACATATACATACACATACACACACACACGCACACACACACACACACACACAGCATATACAAACAAATCCTCATCTACAGATCCTCTCGATAAAGAGCTTTTTGATCATATCAAAAGCTTTCTGAAAATCAATAAAGCACGAATATGTATGCTTATTTTCACTTCTTCTTTTAGTTATAATTGTAGATCAAGACATGATCTTGACTTACAGAACCCATTTTGTTCTTCCACGAGGATCTCTTCTTTCTCTCGGTACACCATGAGTTTTTCATTAAGTATTGTAGAATACAGCTTATAAACTGCTCATTAAACTAATCCCTCTAGAATTCAAAGGCGCCCTCGGATCCTCATTTTGGGATTTTGGTATCGGATTAATAATAGATTTAAGCCACATAGATGGTATTTTGCTGGATTCATAACACCATTTAAATAAATCGAACAAAATATCGAATAGTTTGGGTGATTTTAGTATTTCATTTGGGATATTTTCAACCCCCGTCGCTTTTCCTAACTTAGCTTTATTAATGGCCATTTGAACTATAAGTGCAGTTCATTATTAGTTCATGCTAACTAATGTTGTTAACTAATGTTAACTAATGAACCGTAATGTAAAGTGTTACCACATTTGTTACTAACTGATTTGCAACACAGAATTACATTTCAGTTTCTTTATAGTAACATTGTATTTGTGTTGAGATTTAAATAAAAAGAAAACGTGTTTTAATTACCTTGTGATGAGCTGAAGAGCGTCTGGTGGATAATATATTATATTATATATATCTCTGAATAAGAGACAAACATTTCCAATAGTCTTTGATGAGGCTTATTTTCTTGCATGAAAAGGCCAGCAGAGACACACAGAGAGATTATAGAGTGAAAGTGAAGGGAAGGAACTGTCCTCTTTTAGAGACTCAGCTCTCTCTCTTATCTCTCTAGACCAGCGGTTCCCAAACTTTTTTTCCGGCGCACCCCCTACTATGTCCTAACCGGGTTGGCGCACCCCCAATCCCCACTTAAAAAAAATAATGCAACAAAGCTTTGTTTTGTCGCCATATAAAGACTCATGTTTAATCATGCGCAAATAACCAGAACACGCATGACAATAACAACATCAACACAGTTTCAATATAATGCAACAAAGCTACGCACAAGCTTCCACTTTAAAGAGGACGAGTGATAGACAGGCTCAGTAACAGAAAGCACGGTTATTTTCAGCCGCTAATTTAGTTTTATTTAAAAACTAAATATTTTGTAACATTACACATGTGACATGTTTTAAGTCTGCTAATGCGGTAGGAAGGTGAATGTTGATAGTTCTGTTGTTGATTTTGGATAATACAGCTGATTTGAGTTGCAGATAATTCAAGAATTGATTGCTCCCGATACCATACTCCTGGACTAAGTAAGAAAATGAAACAAAGTTGTTAGACTGAAAAATGTGCTTTAAATGTGAGATGCCCTTTTGTGCCCATTTATGGAAATTGAGTGTTTTTTTGTTGCTTGTGAAATCAGGGTTATTCCAGAGTGGGGTGAGTTCAGATGGGGCCTGATTGGAATTTGTGATGTGATGATATTTCCACCAGGCTGTCAGAGCAGAGGCTATTGTCAGTGCTTTGAAACATGGGTGGTGTTTAATGGACTGACTAAGAAATGGGATGTCTGATATGTGCAATTTTTCGCAGAGTGATTGTTCTATGTCTAGCCATGTAGCCATGTCTGACTGAGTGGGGTGAGTCCATTTATATATGTATTGAAGTTGGTTTGCTAGTGAGTAATGGTAAAAATGTGGTGCTTCTAATCCTCCTAAGGATTTGGGTTTTTGTAAAGTGCTTAATTTTATCCGGGGTGGTTTATTTTTCCAGTAGAATCGGGTAATGATGGAGTCTAGAGATTTGAACCAATTGAGAGAAGGTTGGGTTGGGAGCATTGAGAAAAAATAGTTTATTTTTGGAAGTACTGTCATTTTGATTATAGCTATTCTGCCCTGGATGGAAAGTGGTAAGTTGTGCCAACGGTGAAGGTCGTCTTCTAATGTTTTCAGTAGAGGAGTGAAGTTGAGTCCGGTCAGCTCTGACAGCCTGGAGGAAACCTTAACGCCTAAATAAGTGATGTGGCCTGTGCATAGAGGAATGGGTGATACCTGGGCTGCAACATCCCATTTAGTTTGATGTAGCGGAAGAATTGAGGATTTATTCCAATTTATTGCATAGTCTGATATTGTAGAGTATAGATCAATGGTTTTAGTTATTTCTTGCAGAGATGATTGAGGATTTTGCAAAAAGAGTAAAATGTCATCAGCATATAAACTAATCTTATGTTGTGTTTGGGGTGTATGGATTCCTCTGATGAGTGGGTTCTGACGGATGGCTGCTGCTAAGGGTTCAATGAAGATGGTGAATAAAGAAGGAGAGAGTGGGCATCCTTGCCTAGTCCCCCTGTGCAGTGTGAAGCTTTGTGATGTTAGTCCATTGGTTGTGACTGTGGCAGAAGGTGCTGTGTATAGAATTTTAATCCAATTAATAAACGACTCACCAAAGCCAAATTTTTGTAATGTGGTGAATAAAAAATTCCAATTGACTCTGTCAAAAGCTTTTTCTGCATCTAAAGTGACTATAATGGTATTTTCCTGTTGTAGTGATGAATAATGGATTAAATCGTATAATCTGCGTGTGTTATTGGATGCCTGCCTACCTTTAATAAAACCAGTCTGATCCGGGTGGATTATGAGCGGGATAATTTTTTCAATTCTATGTGCAAGAACTTTACTGATTATTTTAATGTCTACGTTGATGAGAGATATAGGACGGTAGTTTGATGGAAGGGTTGGATCTTTATTAGGTTTAGGAATAAGTGAAATAGTGGCTGTGTTCATGTGCACTGGTAATCTTGAATTGTCTTTTATTTCCGTTATTGCTCTGATGAATAATGGCGATAAAATGGACCAGAAATGTTTATAGAACTCAGCAGGGAAGCCATCAGGTCCTGGTGCTTTATTGTTAGGCATTCGACTCAGGGCGATATGGAGTTCTTTTTCTATGATTGGATTATCCAGTGCGCTGATTTGTTCGGTGTTAAGTTTTGGGAGTTGAATATTATTGAAAAATGAGTTAATATCATCTTGTCTTGTGTTATTATCCGATGAATAAAGTTTGGCATAGAAGTTTCGAAATATTGTATTTATTTCTTGTGGAGAGTTGGTAGGCTTCCCTGCTGAGTCCTTAATAGTTGCAATTGTTACTTTTTCTCTGTTTCTTTTGATCTGATTGGCCAAATATTTACTGGATTTGTTGCTATGATGGTAGGTTTCTTGACGGAGTCTATGAATTAGAAACTGAGTTTTTTTATTTATGATTTCGTTTAGTAGGAATTTTTGTTTTCTTAATTCATTATATACTACTTCTGTTTGGTTATTTGCAAGTAACATTTCTAGTTCTTTTATTGTATTTTCTAGTCTGATTTCTTCTTGTTTTTCTATTTTCTTTTTATGGACGGAGAATGAAATGATTTTACCTCGTAATACTGCTTTGCCTGTTTCCCAAAGTAATGAAGCTGATAACTTTGGTGAGTCGTTTATTTCTAGGAAGGATGTCCACTCTCTTTTAAGATAACTGTCGAACTCTGGGTCTTTAAGAAGTGATATGTTAAAACGCAATCTACTGATGTGTTTATGTAAATTAGCTGGATTCCATATGAATGATACTGGAGCATGGTCACTGATGCTGATGGAGTGGATTTTGTGCTCAGAGATATTTGGTATAATTGAATTGCTAGTTAAGAAAAAAAGTCTATGCGGGAGTAGCTATGATGGACTGACGAGTAAAATGTATATTCTTTGTCAGTTGGATGCTGTAGCCTCCAACCATCGCCAAGGCCAAAATCTCTCATGGACTGTATTATTGTGTCAGTGGATTGCCAGTGTCTTTTATTACTTGCGGATCTGTCAAGTGATGGGTCAATTACGGTGTTAAAATCGCCTCCTATAATTACCGGGCCGTTTGAAAAATTTGAAATGGAAGAGAAAAAAGTGTGAAAAAAGGCAGGGTTATCTACATTTGGGCCGTAGATGCTGGCGATTGTTACCGGGTTTTAATAATTTTAATATCTAAAAAACCGAAGCAGCACAAACGAAACGTTTTACAGTACAAACCAGCACTAAAGTCCAAATATAAAGACCAAATGTCAATAGCACAAATCTAAAATAAAACATTCCCATATCTAAAGAAAAGAACATTGACAGGTGCGGCCCTGTGCGAGCACAAACGAACCGGACTGGTTTGTAGACGAGATGGATGGAGAGCGCGGCTTGCTTGCGTGACGTCACTACTCCTCCAAAGATTTTGTGATGTCTAAAGAATGGAATAATTTATGATGGTTCTTTCTACGGCACAAAACAGCACAAATCGAGCACAAACAAAAAGCACCGGTTTGGGGCGATTTGGACGGCATGGGGTGGAGAGTGACGTCACTGTCCCGAATCCAATGTGTTATTTCTAAGGAGGGGGAAAAGATACAATGTTCATCGTAACGGCACAAACCGGCACAAATCGAGCACAAACGAGCGGCACAGTTTTGCAACGATTTGGACCATATGGGGTGGACAGTTATGTAACAGTTCTTAAAAAGTTTATTTTTGTATGTTTAAGAGGGGATCGTAGTTGCAATGTTTCTTTCAACGGCACAAACCGAGCACAAACCGAGCACAAACGAACGACACCGGTTTGGTGCGATTTAGATGAGGTGGGGTGGAGAGTGACGTCACTGCCCCGAATTAAATGTGTTATATCTGCGAAAGGAAAACAGATACAGTGTTTGTTTTAACGGCACAAACCAGCACAAACCGAGCACAAACGAACGACACCGGGTTGGAGCGATTTGAAGGACATGGGGTGGAGAGTGACATCCCACAACCCAAAAAATAATGTTCAATAGCTCAAACACCAAACCAGCACAAACGTTCGTTTTTGCGGCACAAATCAGCACAAACGAATGGCATAGTTTTGGAAATTATTTCGTTTTATGGGGTGCCAACTTCACGGAGGTATCATACCTTCATATAAGCTCAATAACAGTTCTTTGTTCTATCAAATCAGACCTCGTGCAAATTACATTATTATCTAATTACTGCCTTTCTAAGCAATTCCATTAATAAAGAAAAATCAAACATATAGAACATGCAAACATAGTGCATAACATATTAGATTTCTTCCACAAGGGTTAATATGCAGTGCAACTGACGCTGGAGCTTTAAGGTTATAAACACACACACACACACACACACACACACACACACACACACACACCGCCTCTTCACTGAGCTGAAGCTGTGCGAGTTTGATTAGACTTTATCATTGCTTATCAACTACTACCAAATGTTACTGCGCATTACAGTTACAGTAACAGTGTGTCTCAACCCTGTGGCTGTCAGGATATATAGTAATATCCTTTTTGTTCTGTACATAAAGGTTTTTATTTCTAGTGGTTGACCAATGTGTGTTTTTCAATAGCTGATAGTACGAGCTATCTCTACTAACGATGCTTAGAGTTGGCAAGAAATGAAAATCCATGTTTCTTAATGAATGCTATTCATCTTAATAGAATTACAGACTGACTGGAAATACATTTTATATTATATTACTGGTATACTGGTATTACTGGTACTGAATCAGCTGACCCGTGTGTGTGTGTGTGTGTGTGTGTGTGTGTGTGTCTGTTTCTCTCTCTCTCTCTCTCTCTCTCTCTCTCTCTCTCTCTCTCTCTCTCTCTCTCTCTCTCTCTGTTTTTTGTTTCTGTGTCTCTCTCTGTGTGTTTGTTTCTCTCTCTGTGTGTGTGTGTGTGTGTGTGTGTGTGTGTGTGTTTGTGTGTCTGTCTCTCTCTGTGTTTGTGTATGCGTAGTTTAGTGTTCTTTCTTTAGCACCAATGTTGCTTCATTAAAGTTCCTTCATGTAGTCCATCAGTAGTTTCTGTCCATAAGCGGTTTATATCTCATCTGTTAATGTCTCTCAGTGAAAGACTCTACAGCTTCATCATGAGAGACTGAAGAAAATAAATATTAAAGTGGAAATATTATAGAGTAAAAAGACATTTAATACATCTTTATAACAGAGTTCTAGATGTATGTATGACCTGAAACTCAGAAATGTTCACAGTCTGGTCTTCTTGCCTCCACACTGTCCTGATGAGAATGTCTCATGGATCTTTTCTTCTTTAATTCTTCAGATTGTGAGTTTTTCTCTTTGTTCTCCTGATTTCTGTTGTTCTGTTGTTCCTGAATCTTCAGATTATCTCCGTCACACATCATCTCCAGTCCATTAACCTTTACTCTCTGCTTGGGAAATAAAATGATTTATTATTTGTATTGCCGCCATAAAATGGTCTACTCTAAATGAACAACACTGACCCGTGCTTGCAGAATGAGTGTGAATGCACACAGGATAATCACGAGCTACAGCCAATATGGCTGTTCTTGTGTTTTTTGTTTTGTTTTGATTTTTATTTGTGTGCATGCATGAGAGTACCGTGGGTCAGATACTCGAGGAATCTTGTGAGCAATTACTCAAGACTTGCAACACTGTCATTCATCTTACACTCACGCTCCCATTTCAGTATTTCCTTATATGTTTAAAGGTTACCAGTAAAGTTGTCAATATCTGCTGAGGCCGTAAACAAGAATTATATTAAATAGGGAGACCAGCTGTGGTTGTAACATGGGGAGAGTTGATTTCAAAGAACATGTTGAAAGTCAGTGGTTTTGATACTCTTTCAAAACCATGTTTGTATGTGGCACATTCAAAACCAAAGGAAGAAGTGTGTGTAAACTGTCACTGGGCCCACCAAGCCTGGTAAACAACATTTGTCCCCATTGTGACTTCGATTGAGAATATTCACATTGACAGCACAAACTCCTGAGTCGAACAGTAAATGGATTTGAGTTATGATCTCAGAGAGAGGCTTTGTTTTAGATCTTAGTTCTATAATAAAGATATTAGTTCAATAAATCTGTTTTCAAGCATATTGCATGGGCTTCATTTGTTTTATTGTTACAATTTACCCCATGGTACAACACACCCCGGTTGTAGATTGTAACAAAGGCACACCATGTATTTGGCATCAACTCCTAAGGGCTGTGATATGTTTGCAGAACTATGAATTGGTGTATTTTTTAGTAAACGAATGTAGGTACTTTGTATAACAGTTTGAGCACTCTAGCTCAAAAACTCACTGAGTTACATATTCTGAAGCAAAAAGTGTTACAACCATACCTCAATAATGTCATTTTATTCCATGTAATTTCATAGGTTATTATCATGTCAATGACAATGTGCTTTTAAACAATGTTTAAACAATGCTGGCAATGTGCTTTTAAAAAAAAGCTGATGTTTTTATATCACTTCCATCATGTGTTTGTCACTATATTTGCACACTTTCTAAAGTTTGCAAGGAATGGGCAGATGGATAGAATGAAGTGGACTACACATAGGGCTGGGCGATATGGCTGAAAACTGTATCGCGATATAAGCGTTTCATATCGGTCGATATCAATAATTATTGATATTTTTATGACCTATTTAAAATAAGGACCAGGAGAAAAATATATTACACTTAAACGTTTTTATTTTAAACTTAACCTTCCTCTGATTATAATCCCCTCAGTTATAAAGGCAGAAATGTCAACACAGCCATGGAAAACACTCAAATAATTAAAATGTAAACATAAGTCTACAATCAAATTGAACACTTAACAATTATCTCTTAACATTAAGGTGCAAAATGAAAGAATACGTAAGAAATACTTAATAAAGTGTAATACAATAGTGCAAAGTGTCTGCAAAAACTGCCATACTGGCGAGTTGACTTTTCCTGTTTTATCAACAATTTCCTCGCTCGCTGCGGCACTCATTTTCCACTTATCACTCCACGCCGGTTCTGTTACTGAAGAATCCAACACGAGACAACGATATGGCGCAACCAAACATGATACTGTTACATGACTGGCTGTTAGCGTGTCACTCCCTACGTTGCTAGGTTACCAGAGAGTGAGTGTCACGGAATGGTAAACCAGAGTCGAGGATACAAATGCAGAGTTAGTTTATTAGTGACATGCAGGTACGGTACAAACACAAAAACTCAGGAACTCCAGGAAACAAGAAACACGGACAACGAACCAGCACAAGACTACAAACACAAGGAGGCTAAATAGGGGAACAAACAAAGGAGGGTAACGAGACAGACAGGTGGGACAAATAAACCAATAATCAGATAACAAGATGGGAGGGGCTAGACAATAGACACGAGCACATGGCCCAAAATAACAAAACACCCATGTGCAGCACAAGACAGGACAGGCATGTGACATTACCCCCTCCCTACGGAGCGGCTACCAGGCGCTCCATAAGACCAGGGCGGGACAGGAGGGACAGACCAGGGCGGGTAGGGAGGGACAGACCAGGGCATGACGGGAGGGACAGACCAGGGCGGGACAAGGGGAATGGACAGTTCAGAAGGCCAGGGAGGCACACAAAGTTCGGGAGTCCAGGGCGGAGCAGACAGTCCTTCTGGCGGGTAGGGAGGGACAGACCAGGGCGGGACAAGGGGAATGGACAGTTCAGAAGGCCAGTGAGGCACACAAAGTTCGAGAGTCCAGGTCGGAGCAGACAGTCCATCTGGCGGCCAGGGCGGAGACGACCGTCCATCTGGCGGCCAGGGCGGAGACGACCGTCCATCTGGCGGCCAGGGCGGAGACGACCGTCCATCTGGCGGCCAGGGCACAGGAACCCAGCCAACATGTATATGTGGGCCCCACATGGTTTATGCTTGGGCTACGCGGGTACCAAGTGGGTATGGTCCCAAAATGGGCATCTTATCTGGGGCCCACTTGGGTCAGCTAAGTAGGTTCCACATGGGCAAAAACAGGTGGGCTCCCCATGTGGGTCCTAGTTGGGTCACTAATGGGAAATGAGTGCATGGGTTCAAAATGGGCAACACAAATGGGGCCCATTTGGGTTTATCAAATGGGTCAGACATGGGCAAACACAATAAATCCCATATAGGCTGCCTACATGGGCCCAAGGTAGTACCCACATAGATAATCTTTATATGGGTTATGAATGGGGTAAACATATGGGGCCCACTTTGATAAACCATATGGGTCAGACATGGGCAAACACAATCAGTCCTATATAGGCTGCCTACATGGGCCCAAGGTGGTACCCACATAGGTAATCTCTATATGGGTTATGAATGGGGAAAATATGTGGGGCCCACTTTGATAAACCATATGGGTCAGACATGAGCAAACACAATCAGTCCTATATAGGCTGCCTACATGGGCCCAAGGTAGTTCACACATAGGTTATCTCTATATGGGTTATGAATGGGGAAATACATATGGGGCCCACTTTGATAAACCATATGTGTCAGACATGGGCAAACACAATCAGTCCTATATAGGCTGCCAACATGGGCCCAAGGTAGTTCACACATAGGTAATCTCTATATGGGTTATGAATGGGAAAAACATATGGGGTCCACTTTGATAAACCATATGGGTCAGACATGAGCAAACACAAGCAGTCCTTTATAGGCTGCCTATATGGGCCCAAGGTGGTACCCACATAGGTAATCTCTATATGGGTTATGAATGGGGAAAATATGTGTGGCCCACTTTAATAAACCATATGGGTCAGACATGGGCAAACACAATCAGTCCCATATAGGCTGCCTACATGGACCCAAGGTAGTACCCACATAGGTAATCTCTATATGGGTTATGAATGGGGAAATACATATGGGGCCCACTTTGATAAACCATATGTGTCGAACATGGGCAAACACAATCAGTCCTATATAGGCTGCCTACATGAGCCCAAGGTGGTACCCACATAGGTAATCTCTACATGGGTTATGAATGGGAAAAACATATGGGGTCCACTTTGATAAACCATATGGGTCAGACATGAGCAAACACAATCAGTCCCATATAGGCTGCTTACATGGGCCCAAGGTAGTTCCCACATAGGTAATTGTCACGGGGTGACAAATAAGCCCGGGACGATCCCCGCTAGAGAAACGTCCCTGTTGAGATTTGGGAAGTGAAACACCGTCCCAAAGCCGAGTGAGTGCCTGTCGCCATGGTAATTAGTGGCGGATTGACAGCAGGTGTGGGTAATTTGCGCTGAGCGTTTGAATGAGGCCACGCTGGCTCATGAGAGTATAAAAAGTCAGAGGAAGAGAAAGTTGGTGTTGTTCTTCTCCTGCTTGTGGTGCTTTTGTTCCCGTTGGATGTGGCTGGCTCTTGTTAGGAAGCGTTCTCAGAAGTGTGTCGTTGAGGGCTCGTTGCGAGGAAAAAGGAATGTCGTGTGTATGAGGAATTGAAGACGGAGAGAGAGAGAAGGAAAGAGGGAAGTGCCTCGTCTGGATGAGAGAGCGAAGATAAGTAACCGATTAATTGAATCTCCTACCACATGTTTGATATTGAGATAGATGTGGGTTGAAGTGCTTGGAGTGTGCTGTACGAATATCACTGAGTGAATTAAACTGATTCTCTGCCATTCTTATCTCCTCTTCCCGTTCGGACGGTGAAGTGAATCCAGTTTATGCCTATGAAGAAGTGTTTAAAATCTCCTTCCTCTCACCGCCGATCCTTTGCTCTTTAAACCGAGACCCAGGGTGAGTGCTGGCCTTAAGTACACTAAATGAGTGGATTTGCAGTGTTTGAATTGCCGTTTCTTCTCTTCCCTCGCGTTGTATATTGGAGTGGAATTCCTGTGAGTGTGTAAAAGCCTGTTTTTAACTGCCGTGCGCTCGCCCAAGAGGCAGGCTGGTATATTGTACATCTTCAGAGCTTGGAGAGATCGAGTACGTCCAACTGAGGAAAGGTTTGGGAAGGACAGCTGGCGTGAAATCCTGTTTCCTCCACGACATGCGTAAGAACATTATATTGCTGTGTGAAGCATTGACTCTGTCTGCCCTAGAGAAAGCCCAGCCCAGTCTGTGACTGTGAGTTCACTACAGCCCAAAGCCCACCTGTATGGCGTGAAGTTTCTGTCTTTTCCACGACACATGTGAGAACGTTATATTGCTGTGTGAAGTGTTGACTCTGTCTGCCCTAGAGAAAGCCCAGCTCAGTCTGTGATCGTGAGTTCGCTGCAGCCCAAAGCCCACCTGTATGGCGTGAAGTTTCTGTCTTTTCCACGACACATGTGAGAACATTATATTGCTGTGTGAAGCATTGACTCTGTCTGCCCTAGAGAAAGCCCAGCCCAGTCTGTGACTGTGAGTTCGCTACAGCCCAAAGCCCACCTGTATGGAGTGAAGTTTCTGTCTTCTCTACGACACACGTGAGAACGTTATATTGCTGTGTGAAGTATTGACTCTGTCTGCCCTAGAGAAAGCCCAGCCCAGTCTGTGACTGTGAGTTCGCTACAGCCCAAAGCCCACCTGTATGGCGTGAAGTTTCTGTCTTTTCCACGACACATGTGAGAACGTTATATTGCTGTGTGAAGTGTTGACTCTGTCTGCCCTAGAGAAAGCCCAGCCCAGTCTGTGACTGTGTTCGCTGCAGCCCCCAAAGCCCACCTGTATGGAGTGAAGTTTCTGTCTTCTCCACGACACATGTGAGAACGTTATATTGCTGTGTGAAGTGTTGACTCCGTCTGCCCTAGAGAAAGCCCAGCCCAGTCTGTGACTGTGAGTTCGCTGCAGCCCCACAGTCCACCTGTAAGAGGAAGCTGTGGTCATCCCTTCGCTGGAGAACTCACCTGCCCATCACCTCCCACTGTGTACCTGATACCAGCGTGGAGAAAGGATCCCAGTTAACCTACTTACCGTAAGACACTTACCTGAATCCTATCGACTGCTGTGAACTGTCCCCTACTTCAAAGAGAAGAGGAAGCTGTGGTTACCTACTCACTGGAGAACTCACCTGTCCATCACCTCCCACGGCGTACCTGATACCAGCGTGGAGAAAGGAACCCAGTTAACCTACATACCGTCAGATACTTACTTGCATACTATTGACTGCTGTGAACTGTCTCCCACTTGAAAGGAGGAGAGGAAGCTGTGGCCATCCACTTACCGGAGAACTCACCTGTCCGTCACCTCCCATTGTGTACCTGATACCAGCTTGGAGAAAAGAACCCGGTTAACTTACTTACCGTAAGACATCTACCTGTATCCTATCGACTGCTGTGAACTGTCCCCTACTTCAAAGAGAAGAGGAAGCTGTGTTCATCTACTCACTGGAGAGCTCACCTGTCCATCACCTCCCACTGCGTACCTGATACCAGCGTGGAGAAAGGAACCCAGTTAACCTACATACCGTAAGATACCTACTTGTACCCTATCAACTGCTGTGAACTGTCCCCTACTTCAAAGAGAAGAGGAAGCTGTGGTCATCCGCTCACTGGAGAACTCACCTGCTCATCACCTCCCATTGCGAACTTGATACCAGCGTGGAAGGAGCCTGGTCGATCTACTTACCGTAAGATATCTACCTGTATATTTGACTGCCGTGAACTGTCTCCCACTTGAAAAGAGGAGAGGAAGCTGTGGCCATCCATTCGCCGGAGAACTCACCTGTCCATCACCTTCCATTTTGTACCTGATACCTGCTTGGAGAAAGGAACTCTGTTAACCTGCATACCGTGAGATACTTACCAGTCCGGTACTCCTTTCTGGGAATCGCCGTCTGTGGGGAAGACTGTGTCCTCTTGTCGTCTTGGACTCCTCCCTGGACGAGGGAGAGAAGAAGACTTTTAGATTAGGATTACCAATTGTTTTATTCTTAATAAAATTTGTTACTCTTTATTCCTTGACTCTGGTCTCGTCTCTGGCACGCTCCTCAAAGTGTTCTGGGTCTAGGGGTGGGCATAGTCTGGTTCGGCCCATCCCGACCTGTGACATAATCTCTACATGGGTTATGAATGGGAAAAACATATGGGGTCCACTTTGATAAACCATATGTGTCAGACATGGGCAAACACAATCAGTCCTATATAGGCTGCCTACATGGGACCAAGGTGGTACCCACATAGGTAATCTCTATATGGGTTATGAATGGGGAAAATATGTAAGGCCCACTTTAATAAACCATATGGGTCAGACATGGGCAAACACAATCAGTCCTATATAGGCTGCCTACATGGGCCCAAGGTGGTACCCACATAGATAATCTCTATATGGGCCCTGAATGGGGAAATACCAATGGCGCCCGCTTGGCCAAACTATATGTGTCAGACATGGGCAAACACAATCAGTCCCATATAGGCTGCCTACATGGGCCCAAGGTAGTTCCCACATAGGTAATCTCAATATGGTTTATGAATGGGAAAAACATATGGGACCCACTTTGATAAACCATATGCTTCAAACATGGGCAAACACAATAGCCGCGTTTCCACTGTCGGGCCAGTGCGAGCCAGGGCTTTAAACGGGCCGTGCCGGGCTAATAGCCTCGGGCCAATAGCATCGGGCCTGCGTTTCCACTGTCAGGCCAGAAGCTCCACAGCGCTTCACTAAAACACGCCCGTAACACGCCTCTCTGGAACAACGTCACAATAATCCATAATTTCACCAACAAATGGAAGTTTTATCAGAAAACTAATCAGAAATCACTGGAAACAGCGTTGAAAACAAACACGATAAAAGCGGCCGTTTGCTATCTTTTTTTTGTTTGTTTGTTTACTTGAATATTTAAAACCCAAGCATCGATGTTTTACCACAGGTTTACAGGACATATTTACATCACATTTAGAAAAAATGATAATTTCTACAAATATGCCATACGACCTGAGGAGCTTTAGCACTTTCTCGACTCCCATGCAGATATTTTCAGTCAGAGAAACTGAGGAAGCTCCCGAAAAAAAAAGTTACTTTATTTTATGATAGTCCAGTTTAAAGAGACGAGACGTAGGCTATGACAGATAAAATAAAAACATGACTGTGATAGCCTTTAAGATTGGTCTGATTTCTTCAAGCGTTCGCTATGTTTTTTTTTACTATGCGTATCTTCAAGCGTTTACTATGTTTACTATGGTAACGGTTAGCGCGCATAATCTTTTGCATCACAAACAGAAGGCATTCAAACATAAACGCGATTTAAATAATTTTATTTTTAAGTCTTTAATGCTGACAGAATCATCCGGCGCTGCCGTCTCCCAACGGTAAACTCCTCCTCTGTTGGTAACCACTCCTCTAGCCCGAGCTGGCCCGCTTTGGCCCAAGGTATTCGACGGGCCAGAAATCCTGGCCGTTGGCCCCGAGTAAGCCCCGATCAAGCCCCGGAACTGACAGTGGAAACGCGACTGGTCCTGGCACGCACTAGCACGGCCCGGCCCTGGCCCGACAGTGGAAACGCGGCTAATCAGTCCTATATAGGCTGCCTACATGAGCCCAATGTAGTTCCCACATAGGTAATCTCTACATGGGTTATGAATGGGAAAAACATATGGGGTTCACTTTGATAAACCATATGGGGCAGACATGAGCAAACACAATCAGTCCTATATAGGCTGCCTACATGGGCCCAAGGTGGTACCCACATAAGTCATCTCTATATGGGTTATGAATGGGGAAAATATGTGGGGCCCACTTTAATAAACCATATGGGTCAGACATGGGCAAACACAATCAGTCCTATATAGGCTGCCTACATGGGACCAAGGTGGTACCCACATAGGTAATCTCTATATGGGCCCTGAATGGGGAAATACACATGGCGCCCGCTTGGCCAAACTATATGCGTCAGACATGGGCAAACACAATCAGTCCCATATAGGCTGCCTACATGGGCCCAAGGTAGTAAACACATAGGTAATCTCTATATGGTTTATGAATGGGAAAAACATATGGGACCCACTTTGATAAACCATATGTGTCAAACATGGGCAAACACAATCAGTCCTATATAGGCTGCCTACATGGGCCCAAGGTAGTTCCCACATAGGTAATCTCTATATGGGTTATGAATGGGAAAAACATATGGGGTCCACTTTAATAAACCATATGGGTCAGACATGAGCAAACACAATCAGTCCTATATAGGCTGCCTACATGGGCCCAAGGTGGTACCCACATAGGTAATCTCTATATGGGTTATGAATGGGGAAATACATATAACGCCCAATTGGCCAAAACAATATGTGTCAGACATGGGCAAACACAACCAGTCCCATATAGGCTGCCTACATGGGCCCAAGGTGGTACCCACATAGGTAATGTCTCTATGGGTTATGAATGGGGAAAATATGTGGGGCCCACTTTAATAAACCATATGGGTCAGACATGGGCAAACACAATCAGTCCTATATAGGCTGCCTACATGGGCCCAAGGTGGTACCCACTAGGGCTGAACGATACATCGAATTTTCATCGTCATCGCGATATGAACTCGCGCGATGAACACATCGCAACAGACAGCCTGACACGATGAATAATGCCTGGTTCAGATCACATTCACTCGCGCACACACACACACACACACTCTCTCTCTCTCTCTCTCTCTCGCTCGCGCGCGCGCACGCACACACACACACACACACACACACACACACACTCACTGTCCCCCGAACACACTCACTCGCACACACACTCGCTCACTCGCGCGCGCGCGCGCGCACACACACACACACACACACACACACATTCACTGTCCCGCTCACTCATTCACTCGCGCTCACTCACTTCACTCGCGCACACACACCCACACACTCACTGTTGCTCGCACTCGCTCTCGCTCACATACTCAACCCGTCGTGAAGGGCCGTTAAAAATTTAAACATGCTAGTCTTTCTGTCGTGAAGCATCAGGTTGTCGCCCACTATATGAGATGAAACGATCGAATCTTGCGTCCCGACGCCCGTTGACGTTTACGAATCCCTACGTCAAACGGATCGTGCCAAAATCGTGTAATCTGAACCAGACTGGTAATACTGTAAATGTTTGAACTAACACACAAAGAAATAAAGCTAGCGCAAGTTCTGCCAGGGAGACTCAATCATTTACGTCACTAATTGCCTTATCAACTACCCTATCATTTCCTTGCTGTAGCATAAAAGGGCAGCACTTACTCATATCTGAGTCCGCAGATGCTGTTGTTCCAGCCACCACCTTCCTCCCCACCACCACTAAGACGGATCTTCTCCTCCATCCCCCCCATCACGACCACCCAGGTGTCCACTTTCACCATCCCTAACATCACTAGATGGGCTCTTCTCTCCAACCTGAAGTCTTCAAGACGCCCCCCCTTCCATCCACCCCACCACCACCAGAGGGCCCCCTTCATCGCCTCGGGGGGTGAGCGGCGCCCCTGCCTTCATCTTCAGTCAGCAGTCGCTGATTCAATACCCCTGGAATTCGAGTCATGAACGGGGCCTCCGCCAAAGAATTTGATTGCTTGCTGAGCTTATTAATAAATGACTATGCTACAGCATTAATTCTCCCGAGTCTTTCTGGCAGAACCTATTAAAGCACTAAGACATGGGAACAGTATAGCTAAAATTCACATTTGAATATTTATCGCAAGTCATATCGTCATCGCAATATTAAACAATGTTATCGCATATCGCAGCTTTTCCTCATATCGTGCAGCCCTAGTACCCACATAGGTAATCTCTATATGGGCCCTGAATGGGGAAATACATATGGCGCCCGCTTGGCCAAACTATATGTGTCAGACATGGGCAAACATAACCAGTCCCATATAGGCTGCCTACATGGGCCCAAGGTAGTTCCCACATAGGTAATCTCTATATGGGTTATGGATGGGAAAAACAAATGGGGTCCACTTTGATAAACCATATGGGTCAGACATGGGCAAACACAATCAGTCCTATATAGGCTGCCTACATGGGCCCAAGGTGGTACCCACATAGATAATCTCTATATGGGTTATGAATGGGAAAAACATATGGGACCCACTTTGATAAACCATATGTGTCATGAGCAAACACAATCAGTCTTATGGTGGTAGCCACATAGGTAAACTCTATATGGACCCTGAATGGAGAAATACATACAAGTATAATTGTGAATATAATGAATTATGTAGTAAATATAAATTGTGCATCTGTAAATTGCATCATAAACTATACACTTGTAAACAACATATCTGTACAATCATTAAAACAATTATATGCAGTATATTTGTAATTTATAATCTTTCATATAATACCACTAACAGCTGACTGCGGACTATTTAGTAGTGAGGAAATTTCACAAGTGGACTTATTACACAATTAGAAACCTGGTACCACGCTTGAACTCACTGAATTCATTGAGCTCCTGAGAGTGACCTATTCTTTCACAAAATTTGTAGAAGCGTCTGCTTAGTGCTTGATTTTATAAAACTGTGGCCACAGAATTGATTGAAACGCCCAAATTCAATTATTTGGAGGGGTGTCCCAATACTTTTGGCAATATAGTGTATGTGGTTACAGTATAGGCCATGTCTCTTCAAATCCAGTCCTGGAGTGTTGGTGTTCAGCAGACATTAGTTCCAACCCATGACATTAAATATTCAAAGTGTCAACTTTTAGTGGTCTGATTTTGTGAGTTACAGCAAAATGCTTATCTCCATATAGTTATTTCAAAAATATATATACAAATGGTTCAAAATTATCCAGAAAATGGTCACTGTACAATATGAAGAACGGGTTACAGAAGTTATCAAATTCTGTCTATCAAAATCTATCTAAATAATGGAATTATAATGGCTTAGAGATGAGTAGAAGAAATAAAACCCTAGCAACAGCCATATGCCCTTATTCAATTGAGATACTCCAGAGTTTTCTGGTCAGTCGGTTAGTGACAATGTAATTCTAGAGATTGAATATTGGGGTTAGGGTTAGGGTTAGGGTTTTGATTATTGTAAGGGGCACATCAGTTCAGATGATGAAATAGCCCAAGTAAAGAAAGATAGAATGGAAATTAATGGTTTGAAGGGAAAATCCAATGTAAATTCAGAAATCATATTTGCATCATATACAGGAGTACAGAATAAAGTGCAGTTTCATTCATTTAGCATATTGTGTTTTGAGTTCAGTTTTCTTTTGAGGCCAACAGTACAGACTTTTATTTTCAGTCATAGTTGGCACATGACTGACCCTCAAAGTTGAAATACGGTTGAAACAATGTCAGTTGTTGGGTTAGGGTTAGGGTTAGGTTTGGGGTTAATTTTTTTTTTTTTTTAATTTTTTTTATTTTATTTTTTTTTACAAAATCTGTATGTTGAATCAATGTCATGTCTTCAAAGAATACATCTTTGAATTATAATTATTTCTAATTATTATTTTGTTATTTTATCATTGTATAATATTTTGATCCAAACACCACTTCAAAATCTAAATGTATGTTAAAATATAATCATATTATTAATAATAATAATAATAATAATGGATATAATTTCAATCTCAAGAGAGAAGTGCAGCAGAAACTTTTTTGCTTTGTGTGATTTTGTTTGTTTGGACAATTTTGTGTTTGCCTAAGCTTACCATGCAGGATTGCATTTTTATTCACACTGTCATCAAAACACTATTTGACCAACTAGTTAAATAACATAGTCTACAAATAAAACTGAACACACATTTCTTAAAAAAAAAAAAAAAGAAGAAAAAAAAAAGTAATATTTTCCATTACCACGCTGAAACAATTGCTATTGGTTGTTTTCACCTTCTTTGATCATAATTGGTTAATATGACTGCCATCTACGTAACTGGCCAATGACAACCGTGCGCGCCTTTTTACTGGTCAAGTTTGAAAATACGTCAGTTTGTATTGATGATGACGACATGTGTGTGCTACTGCTCGGCAAGATTACTCGGTCTTTCCTTATGCCTGTTAAATTATTATTTTAAACTAATTTGCGTTGTGACATGTAAACGGAGGAGAACAGAAGCTGATATGTGAACACAGAGGAAGGTCGGTCTGGATGTGTGAGTCGTGCAAACATTTTGGCGATATCAGGTAAGAGAACATTTTTCAGTCTCTATTACGTAAAGTTAGGCTTCGTATTCATGTCCTATCCACTATCATTTTAGAAAAATAGAGATCAATTAATAATACAGATTTAAACGTTTAGGTATTACATTAAAATAAGCGGATAAGAATGTTAATATAGTTCATGGTAGAATATATAATGCAGGTAAGCCAATCGTGTGTTAATGGAGTTCATTAACTTCCCAGAAATGTTCTTTGTAAGTTAACTTTCACGGATAAACGGACGTACTACAACCTGCAGCTGTGTGTGTGACTGTGTGTGTACCATTGATTTGTTTACAGTAAGATGCTAATTGCGATTAGCATATGCACTTATTTAACGTTGAAGCCTCTGATGTCAATGTTGTCAGCTAGTTTAAAACTCAAACACATGAAAACCCTAATGGAAAAAAAAAATACTAAAATATATTTGAAACATTTATTTTATGCTAAGTTTACTGCAAAGCATTTACATACATGTACTTAATATAAATACCCTGCAATTGTACTTTGGTATCCTAAAATATATACTTAAAGTCAATAAGAACAAAACATGTTGTATTTAATGCACTTTAGTTATCTGGAAGTCGTGCTGAGGTTAAGTGTATTTTTATTGTGTTAAAGTAAAACTATTGCAAGTGTACTTTAGGTACACTTTATTAATGGTTATATATTTTTTAAAATGTTGTCGTAATATTAAAAAATGTGCATTGTGTACTAAAGAAAGGCTCCAAATAAAGTTTAATTATAAATTAAATATAAGTAAATGTGTTTTAAATATATTTAAATATCATTTTTTTATTTAAATTTTTTTTTTCTCGGGAAGGAGCATCCGAATGAGTAAAGTGACTGATAAAACAGTCATTTACATATGGATATATCTCAAGCATTGGAAGAAGATTTTTTGGGGTGAACAGGAACCCAACGGAGAGACAAATCCACCACGATTATCAACTTCAGTAAGATGCAAGTCAATTTTAACCATTGCTTCTAAACCTTACATTGGGATTTATATATTATGTAGTTAAAAGTATTAGGCTATTCTCATCATCAAAAGTCATTTCATCTACCAGTGACAAATCTGAGTAACTTTTTATCCTTTTGTCTTTCTTCCTCTAAAGTGACAAAGAAAGGAGAACATGTCACCATCATCAGTCCTTTATTTAGTTCACTGAAGAGCATCAAGGGAAAGACCCTCAGACGTGTCATAGCAGGATAAATGTGGCGACAGGTAAACTTATTAGATGGTCTGTTTGATTTTGGTGTACCAATTTGCTTTTTTCAAAGCTACAATTGTGTGATGTGACGTGACATGTATGTGCAAAAACGGCTACCCACTGCTCCGGGTGTGTGTTCACAGTGTGTGTGTTTGTGTGTGTGTTAGTAAGTATTGAACACACACACACACACACTGAACACACACCCGGAGCAGTGGGCAGACGTTTTTGCTGCGGCACCCAGGGAGCTATTGGGGACCATTTGTTCCGAATGTTTAATAATGGCAAATGTTGGTACAATTTAAATACGCTTTGTTTAATATTGTTTAAAGGAATGGTACAAATTAAATCTTTCTTTTTAAGGACTTTTCAGCCCACTCCACCCAACCCCAGATTGACCAAGGATCCAGATGAGTACTGGCAATTTGGTGAAGGATTGCACTGTCACTTCTGGTATGAATCCATTAACCTTTTGTTATGTGTGAGGTGTTTTGAATTTACTTAATTTAATCAAATTGACAAAATTAGATTTTACATAATTGACCGTTCGCAAAGACCCGCCCTCCTTAGTTACTGTCGCTATGTCCGACAAGCTACGCCGTTCTCACGCCACACCATGTTCTCACGCAGTGAAAAATACATTGCGGAGCAGAGAGGAGACTGACAACACGCTGACAGGCAGGACAGACCAGGTTACTTTTCGGTTACGTTTGATATTAAACATATTAAACAAAGTCTCACCTTTCAAATTTGGTCATTTTGTTAAAAGAAATTTAAACAGTAAATACCGTTTTGTGGCTCTTTAATGTGTCTGACAGATCGCTGTAGAGCATCAGTTAAAGCTGCTCGTGAACCGATCATCTCTTCCTTCTAGTTAATTTATAGCCTCAAATAAACATGAACAAACATAAGAAGGAATGTTGTTTTAACCACGGAAAGACGTCAGTACACTCCGTTTTTCAAGTTCAAATCTTCCCATGTTAATCTATTAACTCTCCTGACTGCTTTGTCGGACAAAATGGCGGATGGCGAAGTATGATTGGTCAGATCACCTGTCAATCAAGCTCCCTGCGAAGGGTCAATTGACGTAGAGTAGTAGTAATTTTCACTAAAATTAAAATGACCCCATGATTTACTCACCTTTAATCCACCGTTAGTGTATATGACTTTCAGATGAATACAATTGGAGTTATATTAACTATGGGGTTGGGTTAATAAAGTCCTTCTGGAGCAAGGCCATGAGTTTCCAAAAGTATCCATATTTAAAACTTTATAAAGTAAAATAACTAGCTTCCGGCCATACACAGTCTACTTGTGTATAAAGCGCAACTTACGCAACTTATGACGTCAGAAGTAGCGTAGTGCATCATGGGGTAGCGTAAATATCAGTTGTACGTCACATTACTCGCATAAGTTGCGCTTTACCCTTAAGTGGAATCCGTATGTTTGTTTGCCCGGAAGCTAGTTGTTTTACTTTAAATTTTTTTAAATATGAATATTTTTTTACACAAACTCATGGCGTCGCCATCGCCATGGCGTAGCAGCTTCAGAAGGCCTTTATTAACCCCCTGGAGCCACGTAGAGTTCTTATATAATGGATAGATGCACTTTTTGGAGCTTCAATCTGATGGTTGCAATGGTTGCAATCCATTGCCATTATGCAGCTTGGAAGCATCAGTGTGTTTATTAATATAACTTCGATTGTATTCGTCTAAAAGAAGAAAGTCATACACTCCTAGGATGAGTAAATCATGGGCTAATTTTAATTTGTAAAGTGAACTACTTCAATACTTTGTGTAGTTAGGATTCTGAATTAAGTGTAATGTTTCTCTACATATCAGAAATATACAGAGCCACTTATTAGGGGTGGAATGGTACACAGAAGTCACGGTTCGGTTCAGACATCACAGTTCGGTACAAGTTTGTTACAATGGAGGGAAAAGCAAAACAAAAATGCAGAAGGCTTGTGCGTGTCTCAGGCTGTACCACCAAAGGAAAATAAATTGCTTAAGCCTTGTATTTTTTAAATAAGTTTTATTAATAAAGTAAAGGCAAAAAAAAAACAGTTTATTTGTAGAGCACTGACAATAGTTTTATATAATTAGTTTATTAATTAAATTAATAAAAAGACAAAAAGACCTTGATATATGTTTGGTAATTGTACCTGAATGAATTGAAAATTAATTTGCTACATTTCAGATTAATATATTTGTTTTCCTTTAAATTTTACAGTAACTTAAACACTTTAACTTAAACACAGTTTGAATGTCCTGTATAAACAAAATGATCTAGTATGTTTTTATGTTTACACTGTTCGATCGCGCCTCACACACACACACACACAAATTAAAGTCATTCTGAAAATGAAATCATTCTGATTGATTAATCTGAACATAGTTTTTAAGTCATTGGGTTGATGTGTATTTATAAGTCACAAGCTTCAAATTTGATTTAATCTTGATGTAAACGTAATATGCAGTTTCCTGCTGTTGTCACAAACTAACCATCCTATGTTGTTTTAAAAAGCAGACTTATATTTACCTATTTCAGTTCCTTATTAGGAGACGCGGAGTACAAAAAGCCTTGCCGTGCTGCTTATATTAATCAAGCTGTAAAAAAAAACAAGGTATCTGCAGATGAGAGTCCGAAACAAGCACTTGTTGGACAAAGTTGTCCTGCACCACTTCACAGAATGATGAGTGGGAAGATCATTTTAGATTGACACAACAGTAATTTATTATATTCTTAAATAATATTACAACAACATCAGCTCGTAATTCAAGTACTGAGATAAGTTTATAGTTCAGATATAAACACTGTCTACAGTAGCAATCAAAATAGAGTAAATCAACTTTTGCAAGAAACTTTACACTTGAAACTTTAATCATTCATTCTAGAGATTCGTACAAAAACACTGATTCATCCAGTAATGAAACACGTATTTTAGTCATTTAATCATTCATTCAAACCTTTTTTTTTTCATTCAGATTAAACATTTTAAATCGACTGCAGGAATTAACATTTGTCAGAACCTCTAGTAAATTACATGTTATGTTGTTATTTTATCTGTTCAGAATCGTGATCTCTGTCTGAAACACTAAAAGAATCAGGATTCTCATTTTAACTTAATTCTAACTTGTTTATTAAAACTATGACTCTTAAGTTGAGCCATCCTGGAAATTTAAGAATCATCCACACCTGTGATCACCTCAATTATTTTCCAAAGACACAAAGAATAATATTTTTGTATTTCTACTTTAAAAGCAATCGTAAATCATTAGCAATAAAAAAATAATTTAAATACTTTAATTATGCATCATTTCGTCGGCCCATTCTATCATGGACTGAGTTTTTAATGGTTAACTTGTATCAATGAATGATTTGATGCTTTCAAACACATCGCACATTCATACTTTATAAACTGGTTTTATTAATACAAAATTAAATCGGAATAGTCTGAATAAATAAACAGTAATTCTCTGTTAAATTTCCCAAATGCCCTTCCAGTGACATTCCAATACCATGACTATTCCAATTGAAGTTTAATGCTGTTTTTGTTTTTTTATCCTGAGTAAAAGTTGTTATTCTTTCATAAGGTATTGTGTAAGTATGTGTAAGTAACATGATTTCTCTAAAATCATAATCTCTAAAAAAAAACTAATTTTTTTTGCAGAGGCTCTTAAGAAGACTGCTCAGATCAACTGGCAAGAAACTGAGAGGGAACTTTAAAAAAAAGTCTGAGACAAGAGATGGAGGACAGTGTCCAGAATGCACAAATGACTGTCTGCAGTGTAAGCTGTACTGATACATGTGTAGTTGCTGCTTCTTCTAACTCCCCAATTTATTTCCTTTTCAAATGTTCAAAGCGTTCAGTATAGACTGGGTCAAATACAGGTTAAAAGTATGTATTTTAACAATTAGGTATATAACTTTAAAGAGATACTCTTTAATCTGACATAAATCTGCTTCTTTAAATATTGTCTCTGGAATTTCAGAATATAGCATAATATGATGGGTAATTTCAATAAAATTTTAATTTGAAAAGATTTCAATCTCACTGTGTGCTCTAATGCTTTAAAACTTGTTTGTGTGGTGTTGCTACTCATTTAGATGGAACCCAGATGATACCTAGTTGGGCCACATGCATATGATTCCTAGTTGGGCCCCACCTAAAGCCCTGTGAAATCCTGCATAAAACCTAAATGAGTAAGTTGCTGGGGCCAACATGGAACCCATAGACAAACCCACTTACAGCCCGTATTTCGGCCCATGTAGTAACCTTGTAGTACCCACAAAAAAACTAAAGCTGGGACCAAGAAGGGTCTTGTGCATGTAGCCCAGTTGGGGCCCACCTTTTTGTAAGTGCCATCCTATATGAAATCCATGTGGGCAGTTGGTATGGGGCCATTATGGAACCCGCGGACAATCCCATACAGAGCCCATTTTTCAGCCTATTTCAAACCCACATGGGCCCCATATACAAATGTCGGCGGGGTTAAGCTGGGACCGAGTTGGGTCTTGTGCATTTTGCCCACTTGGGTCCCACCTAGTACCAAGTGCAATCTTATATGAAATCCATCTGGGCAATTAACATGGGGCCATTATGGAACCCGTGGACAATCCCACACAGAGCCCATTTTTCAGCCCATTTCAAACCCACATGGGCCCCATGTACAAATGTCGGCGGGGTTAAGCTGGGACCGAGGTGGGTCTTGTGCATTTTGCCCACTTGGGTCCCACCTAGTACCAAGTGCAATCCTACATGAAATCCATCTGGGTAATTCACATGGGGCCATTATGGAACCCGTGGACAATCCCATACAGAGCCCATTTTTCAGCCCATTTCGAACCCACTTGGGCCCCATATACAAATGTCTACTGGGTTAAAGATGGGACCGAGATGGGTCTTGTGCATGTTGCCCACTTTGGTCCCGCCTAGTACCAAGTGCAATCCTACATGAAATCCATCTGGGCAATTAACATGGGGCCATTATGGAACCCGCGGACAATCCTACATGGGGCCCATTTTTCAGCCCATTTCATACCCATATGGGCCCCACATACAAATGTTGGCTGGGAATAGATACCGGCTCAGGAACTGGAACAGACCCCAATTGGCTCAGGAACTGGAACAGACCCCACCGGCTCAGGTTCAGGAACAGACACCACCGGCTCAGGTTCAGGAACAGACACCACCGGCTCAGGAACAGACACAGACACCACCGGCTCAGGAACTGGAACTGGCACCACCGACTCGGGAACAGGAACTGGAACTGGCACCACCGACTCAGGAACAGGAACTGGAACTGGCACCACCGACTCAGGCACTGGAACTGGCACCACCGACTCAGGCACTGGAACTGGCACCACCGGAACTGGCAGTGGAACTGGCACCAACGGCTCAGGCACTGGAACTGGCACCACCGGCTCAGGCACTGGAACTGGCACCAACGGCTCAGGCACTGGAACTGGCACCAACGGCTCAGGCACTGGAACTGGCACCACCGACTCAGGCACTGGAACTGGCACCACCGGAACTGGCACTGGAGCTGGCACCACCGGCTCAGGCACTGGAACTGGCACCACTGGAACTGGCACTGGAACTGGCACCACCGGCTCAGGCTCAGGAACAGACGCCACCGGCTCAGGCTCAGGAACAGACACCACCGGCTCAGGCTCAGGAACAGACGCCACCGGCTCAGGCTCAGGAACAGACACAGGCTCGACGGCGGCCATCTTGTCAGGGGACACAGGCTCGGCAGGCGTGACGTGAACAGGCTCGGCGGCGGCCTTCTTGTCCGAAGACACAGGCTCGGCAGGCGTGACGTGAACAGGCTCGGCGGCGGCGGCCATCTTGTCCGAAGACATAGGCTCGTGAACAGTCTCTGGCTGGGCAGACGTGACGTGAACAGTCTCTGGCTGGGCAGACGTGATCTGAACAGGTTCGGCGGTGGCCATCTTGTCCGAAGACACAGGCTCGGCAGACCCACTGTGTCTCCTCCACGCATGCAATACCGTTACTGCATAGAAGAGATGCACGGCCTTCCTGGCCATGGCAGGACTGATGATAGGGAATTCTGGGACCACCAGACTCGGGACCACCGGAACAGGAACCACCGGAACAGGCATGGAGGAAGTCTTCTTTCTCCTCCTCCGTTTCGGGACCACCGGAACTGGGACCACCGGACTCGGGACCACCGGAACAGGCACGGAGGAAGTCTTCCTACCTCTCCTCCGTTTCGGGACCAGCGACGAAGGCTTTCCCTTCCACTGACTGCCATCTGCCGTGATACTCTCCTCCTCCAAAGTCCTTTGAGCGCATCTAGAAAAGTACTCCAGCAAGGAAATAGAGGCTCCTTCTCCCTCTCCCTGAGGAAAAATCTCACTCCGCTGTATCCACATACTTGGCTGGTTCGTTCTGTCACGGAATGGTAAACGAGAGTCGAGGATACAAATGCAGAGTTAGTTTATTAGTGACATGCAGGTACGGTACAAACACAAAAACTCAGGAACTCCAGGAAACAAGAAACACGGACAACGAACCAGCACAAGACTACAAACACAAGGAGGCTAAATAGGGGAACAAACAAAGGAGGGTAACGAGACAGACAGGTGGGACAAATAAACCAATAATCAGATAACAAGATGGGAGGGGCTGGACAATAGACACGAGCACATGGCCCAAAATAACAAAACACCCATGTGCAGCACAAGACAGGACAGGCATGTGACAGTGAGTGCCTTTGTTCAAGCAACCAAACTTGCTTCGCAACCTTTGGTTTCTTTTCCGACGAAGAAAATTAAATTATTGATCGTTTTATCGAACGCATCTTTTATTGATATTGATTACGTGTCTATCGCGATACATATCATTATCGTTTTATCGCCCAGCCCTAACTACACATATCACTGTTATTAAAAAAAATGTATATCGCAATATATATATTGACATTGAATTATTGCCCAGCCCTAAGTGAACTACACCCACTGTTGCCCTCCATGATGGGATGTGATAGTGCAGTATAGCACACTTCCTCAGTGAACTTGTGGCGGTAATATCGTCCTGACTGATATCTAGAGTGTAGAGCTAGACAGGGAAGGTTGAATGTGGTTTATGTCCACTCTTCACTTGTTGTCTTCCCCAATTAAAGCTTTTACTCCAACAAAGCATAAAAATACCATAATATGTTTGCAGATATTTAGGAAACATTATGAGTTAAAATACTTGTTTCTCTGAAAAACACTTGTGTTCCATGTTAGAATGTCGGTTTTTGTTTTGGTGTGTGTGTGTGTGTGTGTGTGTGTGTGTGAGAGAGAGAGAGAGAGAGAGAGAGAGAGAGAGAGAGAGAGAGAGAGAGAGAGAGAGAGAGAGAGAGAGAGAGAGAGAGAGAGAGAGAGAGAGAGAGAGAGAGAGAGAGAGAGAGAGTAAGAGACTCCAGACAGAATCAATATCAATAGACCAACAGACCTCTATATATACTGATATTTGCCTATTTAACTGTCTGTATAAATTATATTTCAGTGATTGTATGTCATCATTAAATCATCATTATATCAGTCGTCAGCTCTGGATCTCTAGATAACAGTTTCTGTGTCGGACATGACTGGATGTGGAAATCCCAGTAGATCAAGAGTTTCTGAACTCAACAATAATGACTCAAGCACAGTTACTTAAACATACTTTCCCCTTTCGTTCTGATGTTTGTACAATGTTGTGTGTGTCTTACCCGAGGCATTTTATTATTCAAGAGAGAGACTGAATGGAACTGTAATTGAGTTGTTTTAAAGATAAGAGTTCAGCATCTGACGTCTAACGGCTCAGATGATCCAGTGTTATTCTCTACATGATCAACTTCATGAGGATAAAATGAGTAAAATGATTTTAGAGCAGAGGAAGAGCTGATGACACAAATCTGACTAAATAATAAAAGATTCATGAAAACTGAATAATACAGTAACAACTTACAACTTTACTATGATGTGTAAATATTTACTGCTGATAAAGATTGAGCAGAAAGAAGAGCTTGTGTTTGAATGTAAAGTGTTATTGTGTGTCAAATGTGGGTCTGTAAAAGTCTTCATCATGTACAGTTAAAGATCTGGCTGATCCTTCACCGTTATTCACCTCAGAAACACCAAAATACAGAACATGTTTCTGATGCAGAAAAGCTCATAAAGCGTTCATGACTGGATTACTGTAATGCATTACTAGATTATCCTGATCATTATCAATCAACAAACTACAGTTATAGTGCAAAATACAGCAGCTAGAGTTATTACCAGATCAAGACAATATCCTCATGAGGCGGAGCGGTGTTCGCTCAGGCAGTTCTAATTAACCTATTTTCGACTACGCCACCTGGGGAATTTCACCCCAGGAATCTAACGGTACCTCTAATATAGAAGGCACGCACAGGTCCTAATCACTTTGAGTCAGAGACACAGATGACTTGCAAGAAAAGATGTACATTTATTTTATTAATCGTTAAAAGACATTTGTCATTAAAAGGTGTTGTCCAGCAATCACTTCAATTTGCTAAATTCTAATGTTGGCGGTGGAGGGACCTGGGCACACCCAGAATGGTTCACTTGAAATGGTTCACACAGAATGGATTACTTGAGATGATTCTCAAAAACAGTTCGCTCGGATGATTCGCTGGAAACGATTCACTTAGAACCATTCACTTGGCGTGAAACAGAACAAAACAAACAGCACAAAACAGAACAGCAGCTAGTAAGGCACAGCGCAAACAGGCTCCACAATGAAACACCAGGCAGATAACTCTCGTTCAGAATGGCGATATTGTCCTTATCGCATGCCTAAAAACAAAACAGAGGATGTTACACAGAGTTCTTCCCCCTCGGCTTCATGCTCTAACAGTAACACTATACTCACAACTGAGCACGCTGTCCCGGGATCAATATACGATGAATAGGGCCGAATGCCTCCGACAACACTCACCGGCGCAGACAGAGCTCACACTACAGTAACAGTGGGCATACGAATTAATCAGACTAATCGCTCAGTCAAACAACACATAGAAACGTGGTTTACAAAACGCTATTACACGCAAATGCTTCTCCTACCTGTCTCAGATGTCCACATTCAACTCTCCCGACAGCAGTGACTAGCAAACAGCACTGCCAGTGGCTAGCAGCCTCGACGAAACTTTTACGAGCGGCAACACGGCTGGCCGTGACTCGATCAAACAGCAGCAGGGCACATGGATGACATCACGTCCCTGGACAATGACGCATGCCCAAGAGCAGGTAGGCCGTGCTCTTATTTGCACCGGACGCTGGGCCATTGGCCACACATTAAACAATTACAAGTGGGAGGGGCAATAGACCGTCCTGCTACATCCTCATATAACACCAGTTTCACCATCTCTACACTGGGAATCTGTTAAACTACTGATGTGTGAAACAAGCATTTATAGAGAAATGTGCAAAACAACACAGAGAACAAAACCACCAGTGTGTGAACTTCCTTATTGTGGGTTGAGCTAAACCGGCAGGCCAGAGATATGTGACTAACTTTGTGTTTCAATGATTTTTGATGAAAAATGAATTTTTATAAGAGCTGAGTGGCAAACCGATCCACACATGCTGCCAGTCACACACCACTCTGCCCCTGATATCTGTAGTTGATAGTTGCACATACAACATGACTTACTTCAAACTAAAGATTTGACTTTACATAAAGACACTGCATCTATTTGTGTCTCATTAGTTAATCCAGGATGAGCCAAAAAAAACCTTAAACTATCAATGAACTGTAAGGTTAAAAAAAGTTAACACAGCTAACTCAACATTATTTTTTAATATCTTGTAATAAATATTGGGAATGGAGAACAAATGATTATGAATTCTTCTGATAAATCCCCAGAAATGGTATATATTAAAGACTATCTGCATGCTTTGAATGTAATGGATGGAGATGACCCAGAAATAAGAAATGTTTATGTAACAGACAAGGTTGAGATTTTTATGGACGATCTTATAGTTGAACACCTCCGGAGGGACAACGCAGGGTATTCAGAGTGTTGAACAGTACAAGTATTTGGGTACTGTCTTAGATAACAAATTGACTTTTTCCCCAAATACTGATGCTTTGTGTAAGAGGGGGCAGAACAGATTGTATTGTTTGCAGAAACTAAGGTCATTTAATGTGGATAAAACATTGATGTGAATGTTCTACAGATCCTGATTTGAGTCGCTATTATCCTTTTCATTGCTGTGCTGGTTTAATTCTCTGAATGTGAAATATAAGAATTGTATTAAGAGAATTGTAAATAAGGGAGATAAAATAATGGGGAGGAAGCAGATGACTATGGCCCAGTTAAATCATAGACGGTTTTTTATGAAGGAAAAATAGTCTTAATTATAATTCATGCAAAAAACATGATTCACACATGCATAGACAATTTCACATGCATGAAACCTAATTCACATACACACAAATAAAATTCACATGCGTGAAAAAAAATAATATATTCAAAAAAAGCAATTCACATGCGCAAAATAAAATTATATGTTCAAAAAATAATTTTCACAAATGCAAAACACAATTCGTAGATATACAACTGTGCACAAAAACCTTTGCGTGTTTAAAATGTACAAGTTTATCCTTGTAATAAGATATCTCAGGAGGAGTGGCGTGTGTCATGTGTAAGTGTATAAAGTCTCAGTTCGGCTCCTCAGACTCTCAGTAACACTGGAGCTTCTCTCTGTCCAGATCATCACAAGGTAATTAAACACTTTCATCTTTAAACATTTTGTAAGAGTTTTTTAGTTTTTTTTTTATTAATTATGAACAGAGATGTTAGTGTACAAAGTATTGGAGTGAAACTGAAAGATAAAAAGTTACTGAGGAGCTTTATCTTCATATGGATGACTGGATTATTTGCTATTTTATCACAAATGTTTTAAATTCTATATTTTAAGTGCATGTTCTCCGTTAGATGATCTGAGTCTATATCATCAGTTCAGTCTCTGTATTATAATTATGATGATAACGGGTTGTTTTCTTCATTTACAGTCTCTGTTTATCCAGTCGGAGCTGTAAAGTGTCGTTCTGATGAATCAAATATGATCAAACATGAGGTGAGAAGAGAAAGATGTTTATGATCAGGACTCACACATAAACTCACATTTCTATATTTGTCATTTCTCATCGTCATTGATTATTGTGAATATTGTAGAGTTAATCTGAGATGCTGTAATAACACTGAGCTCATGCAGATGTTGATCAGGAGTTGATCTGATGTCTCGTGATATGATGTTATATCGCTTTAATGAAACTCTGTCTGTGTGATTGAACAGATTCAAATGAAGAGGAGAAAGAAAATCAGCAGAAATCACAGATCAGCAGAAAACAAGAAGACTGAGAGAAAAATGGAGGACAGAAATGAGACACAAACCAGTGAATCTCCAGAGAAACTGACACTTGTTAGATGTGAGAGTATAGAGAAACTAAATCCAGACTGTGAGTGTTTGATTATTATGGAACGTAATTTAATCTTTCATCACATTTTAGTCGGTTTTAAATTGAGAACATAATCCAAAGCAATGAGGATAATCTGATATATGTGTGTGATTTCTAGTCTCCTGTGATCCAGACGAGCCTGTAAAGTTTGATTCTGATGTCAAAACTGAGGAGAGATTCTCATCAAACCCTTCATCATGTTCTCAAGAACAGTAGTGTTGTGTTTAGGATTTATGTATATGTTACCTTGTATATATTTCTGTATATATTTTTGTATCGAAATTTTGTACAACAAAGCTAGACAGAAATCTGTTGTTGTATTCTGAATATTTCAGTATATTTCATCTGGACAGTTTACATATTTAGTTAAATTTTCATATTCATAAATGTATACAATTAACAAGCAAGTAATATTCACTTCATATTGAAGAGAGCATTAAATTACAGTGTTTGGACAAATCTTGTGTTTGACTTCTCGTACTTGTGTATATTGTTCTGGCTTTAGTCACATGGCATTAATACTGTAGTTCAGAGACTGACTGAATCTAAAGGGTCGTGGGCCTTTAACGGTAGTTGTGTTTAATTGTGCTTTATAAATAAACTGAAATACTCACACCATAGCTTATATCTATTTTATTAGGATACAGACACACTTGTAGAGGTTAAAGTCAGGCGTTGTTGTCGACACTGTGGTAGATTACTGTAGTCACCCAATGCCAATACACTATTATGAAAATGTGAACTGTAGTTTAATTCAATGTCTTATATTTAATAACTGAAGCAGCAATAACAGAACTTTAACCGGCACAAAACAGCAGAAACGAAACGAGACTATTTGTGTGAATCTGGAGCCTCTCACACACACACGTCTCTATCATTACTGCACACATGATCTGCTTTACATGCTATATGTGTGTTTCTAACATGTTCATCATGTTTGGTCTCTTCTGGCAGCTTCTAGACTGAATAGAGTTGTGGTGAACATAATAGAGATATTAAAATACTAATGTACAATATAGGAAGTATTGCTTAAACAATCAATGAGGAGGCATTTAAATGTGTTTCTCTATCAGCACAAATCTGCCTTCAGGCTTATGGTCTATAGTGTCATTTCAGCTTACAATGCAGAGTCAGATATGCCATGTCATTCACACCAGAGTTATTCTGTTACACAAACATCCCCTTTTGGGGCTTTCCACCAGTGCGCACTGTGTTTCCCTGTACAGATGTGTCCTGTTACTATCCTGTCATCATCTAAACATCTGTTCTCCTCTGAGAAACACTTTTACCTTCAGGAACAAGACGTTAAAGAATAACTTTAACCCTCTGGGGTCTAAGGTGTTTTTGGGGTCCTTGAGATGTTCTGACATGCCCTGACATTTTTGCTTTTTTCAGTTGCTTATAAACATATTAATGGCAAAGGTGTAAATTCACTCTATATAGCACAAACAGGGCTACCATCATATGTGAGCACCATGCATGTACATGTTTGTATTTTTGAGAGAATAATGTTTATGCATGGTTATTGAAAAAACTAAAAACTAAAGTTTCTGAAATAAAGCCATAAAACACATTCTAAATATGTGTCAATAAGAGTTTTGACTAATGGATGTCGTCGCCTAGAGTTTTTTCTTCAAAATGATGTGAAAATTATCCTGCCTAATCATTCAAATAACACAATGCATTGATTTAAATTTAGCAAAACACTTTCTGTCTGGAAAGGCAATATGCGGAGTGGGCGTCAACGATCATGCATATTTAGTGGTTCGCACCTGGAGACAATGGGGCCCGCATACTTAATGAGCCATTCATTCAGGTGTGTCACAAGAAATAATGCAAGAGCAACAGTTGGAAGCATCTCAATTTTTTTTTTTTTCCACAAATTGTGCTTGCAAATTGGCCTATAATATCAAAAGGAAAACATGTCTAGTAATTGTGCAGTTAATTCTCATATTGTATGTTCAGTTTTGGAATATTTATCCTCTACCCAAATTTGTCACTAATAAAACACAATAAAAAATTATTTTAAAGAAAAGGCTTATATTTGTCTTTTATTAGTTTGTTTACATCTACCTTGTATTTTTTATTTTTATTAAAAAGGTTACAATTACAACAACAATTCAAGTGTATTCTTTCTTTGTAAAAACTAAAGTATACATTTTATCATACATATTTCAAAGTTAAGGATTCATTACTTGAATATAGCCTAGGCTACATTGGAATAAACACTATAACATATTATTTGATTATTTTTGACAAAACATACTATATTTAACATATGAGCAAAAATTGGCAAACAAAAGCTTATTTGAGGTGGCAGATATTTTACAGTAAAAATGTATAATCTATCCAAAACTAATCAATGAAATGTTTCATGTAACATAGTAACTTTCGTTTTTATTATAAAAAATATAAATGTTAATTTGCAGTTTAATACGTTGCTTATACAAATACATTTTATTTCAACATATTTCACTCGATTTTTACTCAGTAGCCTATAGCAATACAGTTTGCTAAAAGCGAAACATTCACAGACAGAAACGATTCAAATTTAAACCGTCTTTTGCCAGTTGTGGTAAACAGCGGCATCTCTGCCGTTCATTCATTCATTCATGCACAGATACGCGCCGCACTTGAGAATGAAAAAAAACTTACTACATTATTCCATAGCCTCGGATCTGTTGCTCCTCGTACTTCTGAGGTAAATTTTCCATTATAGTATTATTCCTCACAGCGCTGCGAGACTTAAGTGTTTATAGGTGTATATGCAATGCATGGAAGTATATATGTACGTGCGAGTGTTTATGTGTATAGGCCCTATGCATGGAAGTATATATGTATGCGCGAGTGTTTATAGGTGTATATGCATGGAAGTTTATATGTATGTTTATATGTTTGTGCGAGTGTTTATAGGTGTATATGCATGGAAGTTTATATGTTTATGTGAGTGTTTATAGGTGTATATGCATGGAAGTTTATATGTATATGCGAGTATTTTATAGGTGTACGCGTGCGTCAAGTTTATATGTATATGCAAGTTATTCACAAGTGTATATGCATTCATGACTAACATTATATGTATTGGTATGGATTTCACATTAGTGTGCACGTGTATTTCATATATGTATTTTGAACATCCAATAGTATACATGTATATGCGAGTAATTTATAGGTGTATATGCACGTGTGTTATGTATGTATTGATAAGCGAAGTTTGATTTAAATCCTACGTGGCGCCTCATACATTCATGTCCTTAATTGGCATGATACTGATGACAGGCGTGTGATTTTCAGTTGGAGAAGAGACTTCTGCGACCCGAGTGCTGCCGTCACCTCAAAATCAAACAACGACTAAATTCATGCTAGTCGGGATTTAAGTCCACATAAGCATATACAACTCACAGATAGTCCAGTATATTGTGCAGATACTTTCAGTAGGAAACAGTTAACATTAGTGTTATTCATTCATTACATTCATAATGAATTAATGCTGATGGGAAATGAGGAAATGTGCAATCATACTGAATCTCTTAATGACAAGCTTTTGAATATTGAGGCAAAATTCACCCACATCCACTCAATAGAGAAGTGTTTTCTAATGGAAGAAACCAAATCAATTATGATACTCAGTAGAAGTGCTTCAAGTTACATCCTTCATGATTTAAAGGTTAAAGAATGCACAAAAACTGTGTTATCATTTTAGCTATTATAATCTTTTAATTCATCATATGTGAAATATATACATACATAACATCAATTTTGTGTTCACTATCAACATGTTGATGAAAGTGTTCATTACTGTCATTATTCACCATAAGCTGAGATGCTGTTTGATTGTTCCTCAAGTGTACCGTACTGTGGAAAAGTCTACTGTTATTTAAAGTATACTGTTATAAGTCTACACAATATTTGAACATGAATTAGCTTAATATTAACACAACATAATTTAACATTTGGAACAGAAATGCCCATGTCTCGTTTGGATACAGTTAGTATACTTTACATTTATCACTACATCACACACATTAGGGGAACATTATTAAAGCGTAGTGCAGAATCAAACTAACTCAACGTTTACTGACGGACTGATGCAGTGATTCACAAACATCAGTGTCTGGAATGAAACTGCAAATAAACATGTAGTGATTTTGTTTTCAGTAGTAAAAGTTGTTATAATATTTTGTCTTTACTGATGTTTTTATTTAGCCCTTACTGCTTAATCATAATTTGATAAACTTACAGTATGACAAAATCTGAGTATTATATCACTGTATTTCTGGCTATTCACATTTTCCTTTCTATAACACTTGTGGCTTTTAAATGGTTTTATATTGTGGAGTTTGGATGATTGCTGATGCGGTTGCATGTTCATTAACTGCTAATGATGTTTAATGCATCTGTGTTTGGTGTTTCTGGAGTTAATTCAGGCTATAAAAGAACGTGAGCAGCTCATAAACACCAGCATCTCCTGATGAGCAGCGTCTTCAGTCTTCCATCTGATTCCCGGTAAGATCATGTCGTCTCATGGGATTTATTGTGTCGTTGTGTTTCAGCCTTTATTCAAACGTTAGCACATGTTGTTCAGCTTGTTGACTCTCTAGTGTGCTTGATTATGTGTAGAAGAAACTAAAGAAATTAAGATGGAATTGTTTAAAGCAGGTTTGGAAGTTTTCTTTAAGGTCCTGTCGGAACCACTTCCCATTTCAGGTTCTTGAGATTAATTTGATGATGATGTGATCAGCTCATAAACTTCATCATCTGTCTTGTAGTTTTATGTTCATTATGATTCCAGGTAAGATCATCTCATCCGTGAATTTATATAGTCAACTATCTTTGTATTTCAGCCTCTGGTCTCACTGTGATCATTTGCACTTAAACTAGTTTCCTTTAATTAATATTGTGTGTGACTTCAGTACAGTCAGCAACACAGATTTCCATTTCTTAAAGAAAACAGGCTTGCAGAGCAGCAGAAGAATCAATATTTTAGAGAGATCAGAGTATTTGTGCTTTATCTCGCGATCATTCATGGGTTTCTGATTCTACTGAGGATATGAATAAACACTGAGTGAACTTTAAAAGTGAAAGCATCAGATATAAAGCGTTTTCAGATTCAGTCGTCATAGTTGAGCCGAACCGTTTGTGAAAGTTAGACTTTTTCACTCAAACTACCATTGTTAGTTAACTGAGTCTTTCAGGTAATTACAGTTTCACACGTCGGATCAAATAGTTTGTCTGTAATCTCAGGCATTTCCTACATTAGGTCCACAAGCTTTAAGATGTGTGTTTTTACAGTGTGTGCAGTATAGCAAATTAGCTCTACGAAATATTAATAATCAGTAATAACTGGTTATAATTGATTATTAATATTTGGATCAGTTCATGGGCGTCGGAACCATTGTATATGGGTGGGACAGGACCCACCCACTTTTTAAGATCAATGATATTGGACCCACTCACTTTTACCACCTCTAATTCAGCGCATTTGTCTGTTCGCTTTTCAGAGCGCCGTCAGTCAAATCCATTCCACTTGAGGAATTAAAATAAATATTTTTTTTTTATTAAAATTAATAAATTAAACTCCATTTCCGCTGAATCGCTACATTATATTTCTAAACGAGCCGCAACTGACGAAAGTAACCGCCCATTGTACCTTTCCAGTCAAATATTGCGTTGCAAACATCAATAACAGCTTTAAGTTGTCATTGCTGGCAGATGACCGTATTAGGGGGATAATCCACGGATAGATGTGCATTTAATGCATGACGTGGAGGCAAAGAACCGCCCGACGTTGAGTTTAGTGGAGTTTAGTTTACTTGTTAAATTAAAAGGCACCAGAATGAAATGGTATTTACTCCAGTAACATTTTTCTGGGGGAGGACCCACCCACTTTTTTTTTTTCTTCCGCTACCATGGATCAGTTAATATAATTAACGTCTCGGTTACGGATGTAACCCTCGTTCCCTGAGTGGGAACGGAGACGTTACGTCGGATGACGACGATTGGGGTTCCAGTCTAATCACGCCACCTCGGCTGTCTTCCAGTGCCCTGCGTAAGTCTGAGCTCCCTGTTGTGAGACTAGCACGAACGAAGGAGTCCTACTTAACACAGGGATACCAAAGTACACTGGGAAGCATATCTCCAGAGAGAAATATGCAATTATGCCCAGCCATTGATGGGGGGGACTTAGAATACACATATGACCCAGAGGATGGAAAATCACTGGGGTGTCCAGCCGCAGGTGGAATTTTAAACCCCAGGGGTGGCAAGGTGGCTTGCCAAGGGAAAGACACACGCTCACAAGGAGACTTACAGTGGAATACACATGTGGGGGTCACCCAGAGGGGGAACCATGCACATGGAGGCACCTAGTCAAGCGCAAAAGCTGCGTTATGGCAGATTGGCATAACTCAGGCGTTGACGTCACCAGTGCTGGAGGAAACTCAGAGCTTATCAGACTCACCTGAGAGAAATATCGCACGTATCCCGTCCGTGGAGAGGAATGGCGAGCAAGCGAAGACACCTGAGCAGAATCTAGCACCGGCTGGTTGAAGCGAGTACATGAGAAGAAACTGGCTCTACTCGGAGATTATAGAATCTCGCGAATGTGTTAGGTGTCGCCCAGCCTGCAGCTCTACAAATGTCTGTTAGCGAGGCGCCATGCGCTAGAGCCCAAGAGGAAGCCACACTACGAGTGGAGTGGGCTTTCACACCAAGGGGGCACGGACGACCTTGCTGCTGGTATGCCAAAGCAATGGTATCCACTATCCAGTGAGATAACCTTTGCTTTGAGAGAGCCTTTCCCTTCAGCTTCCCACCATGACAGACAAAGAGCTGGTCTGAGGTCCTGAAACACCGCGTTCTGTCTACGTAAGCACGGAGGGCGCGTACTGGACAGAGCAGTGCCAAGGCTGGGTCTGCCTCCTCCAAGGGCAGCGCTTGCAGGTTCACTACCTGGTCTCGAAAGGGTGTGGTAGGAACCTTGGGCACGTATCCAAGCCGGGGTCTCAGGATCACGTGAGAGTCAGCCGGCCCGAATTCCAGGCACGCTTCGTCAACCGAAAATGCCTGCAGGTCCCCTACCCTCTTGATGGAGGCCAATGCAACCAGGAGCGCTGTCTTCATTGACAGGAACATAAGCTCCACTGACTGTAAAGGCTCAAATGGAGCACTCTGCAGGGCAGTTAGAACCACTGAGAGGTCCCAAGAGGGTATGAGGGGAGGACGAGGAGGATTTAGTCTCCTCGCTCCCCTCAGGAACCTGACGATCAGGTCGTGCCTTCCCAGAGACTTACCATCAACTGCTTCGTGATGTGCGGCAATGGCGGCAACATACACTTTCAGGGTGGAGGGAGACAGCCTTCGCTCCAACCCTTCTTGCAGGAAGGAAAGCACGACACTGATCGGGCATTTCGTGGGTTCTTGATGTTTAGAAGAACACCAGTTGACGAAGAGGTTCCACTTCAACGCATAGGCATGTCTCGTGGACGATGCTCTAGCGGAAGTGATGGTAGCCACCACCGCAGGTGGTAGGGTACTCAAACCTGCCTCGTCCCGTCCAGGAGCCACACGTGGAGGTTCCAAAGATCGGGACGAGGGTGCCATAAGGTGCCCCGTCCCTGAGAAAGGAGGTCCTTCCTCAGAGGAATTGGCCAGGGAGGTGCTGTCGCGAGGAGTACTAGTTCGGAGAACCAGGTCCGGTTGTGCCAATACGGGGCAACCAAAATGACCTGCTCCTCGTCCTCCCTGATCTTGCGCAAGGTCTGCGCAAGAAGGCTCACTTGGGGAAACGCATACTTGCGTAGGCCCCGCGGCCAGCTGTGCGCCAGTGCATCCGTGCCGAGCGTGCCCTCGGTCAGGGAATAAAACAGGTCGCAATGGGACGAGTCGTGGGAGGCAAACAGGTCTACCTGTGCGTCGCCGAACTGATCCCAAATCAGCTGGACCGTCTGGGGATGGAGTCGCCATTCTCCAGCGAGAGGCCGAACTCGAGACAGCTCGTCGGCCGCCTGGTTCAGGTGTCCCGGGATATAAATGGCTCGAAGCGACCTCAGATGCTTCTGACTCCATATGAGGAGGTGGCGAGCGAGTTGCGACATACGGTGGGAGCGTAGACCACCCTGATGGTTGATGTACGCTACTGTTGCGGTATTGTCTGAACGGACTAGTACGTGCTGACCCCTGAGCAGCGCATGGAAGCGGTGCAGGGCGAGACGTACAGCCAGCAACTCGAGGCAATTGACATGCCAAAGGCGCTGGGGTCCTGTCCAGGAGCCCGCGGCAGCATGACCATTGCACATGGCGCCCCAGCCTGTGGTGGAGGCATCTGTTGATACAACAACATGCCGGGAAACTCGTTCTAAGGGCACTCCGGCCCGTAGAAAATTGAGGTTCGACCACGGGGTGAAGGTCTGACGGCAGGCTGGAGTCACTGGGACTCGGAGCGTGCCGTGTTGCCATGCCCACCTCGGGACTCGATCGCGAAGCCAAAGCTGAAGCGGTCTCATATGAAGCAATCCCAGCGGCGTTACTGCGGCTGCGGATGCCATATGCCCCAGGAGCCTCTGAAATAATTTCAGTGGAACCGCACTCTTGCCCTCGAACTGACGAAGACAAGTCAGCAGTGACTGCGCGCGCTCGCTCGTAAGCTGCGCGCACATGGCGACCGAGTCGATCTCCATACCGAGAAAAGAGATCCTCTGCACGGGGCAGAGTTTGCTCTTCTCCCAGTTGACCCGAAGGCCCAGACGAACTAGGTGCCGGAGCACTAGGTCCCTGTGTTCGCAAACCTGGTCTCGAGAGTGAGCTAGGATTAGCCAGTCGTCGAGATAGTTCAGGATGCGAACCCCGTGTTCCCGGAGGGGAACAAGGGCTGCCTCGACGACCTTCGTAAAGACGCGAGGAGACAGGGCTAGCCCGAAAGGGAGAACCGCGTACTGGTATGCCTGCCCCTCGAAAGCAAACCGTAGAAACGGTCTGTGTCGAGGTAAAATGGAGACATGGAAGTAGGCGTCCTTCAGGTCGATCGCTGCAAACCAATCCTGCGGCCGCACACACTGGAGGATGTGTTTGGCCGTTAGCATCTTGAACGGCAGCCTATGAAGGGAGCGGTTCAAGACGCGCAGGTCGAGGATTGGCCGTAACCCACCGGACTTCTTGGGTACAATGAAGTAAGGGCTGTAGAAGCCGGACTTCATCTCGGCTGGAGGGACAATCTCGATCGCACCCTTCGCCAGTAGGGTGGCGACCTCCGCTCTCATGACAGGGGCATTGCCACCGACCATAGTGAAGCGGACTCCCCTGAAGCGGGGAGGAGATCTCGCGAACTGAATCGCGTAGCCGAGCCTGATGGTTCTCGCGACCCAGCGGGACAGTCTGGGAAGCTCTAGCCAGGCCTCCAGAAAGTGCACCAGCGGGGTCATACGAACCACAGACGTACCGTCGGTGGGGCAGCGAGGCGGAATGACCGGCACCGGCGAGGGTGGCATAGCGGCCCTGTGCGGGGGCACGGTCATTAACCGCGTCCTGCCAGAGGAGGCCAGGGGAGGGCGCGCGTCCCACGGGGGCGTGCTCTGGCAGGGGTCTGGCGACAGAGGGGGATGAGAGGAGCGTGGCCCGTGGGCGGCGCGTGCTGTCATCCCGCACCTCTGGGACAGAGGAGGGCGGCAGTGGCGGGACCCGAGGGTGGCGCGCACTGCGGCCCTCGGACTCTGTCGGCTCAGGATTGGGGAATTCAATTCTGTCTTCAACCACATCAGAGTACTGCTCGTCGTTGGACGAACAGCGGGGAGTGGAGAACAAAAGATTCTCCCCCGGCCCTCCACCGGGGGAAGGAGTGGCCCTGCTACCAGCTCCTGGGACAGAATTGAAGCCAACCCTGAGCAGCCCGTCTCAGGAGCGCCGCTTGGCCTGGCGTTTAGCGGGCGGCGGGGCTGGAGAGGGCTGTGGCGCCTGCCTGCGGCTCCCTCCACAACGCGGCCCGGGTGAAGGTTGCTGCTGGGGCCGTGCGGGAGGGGCGGCCGCGGGAGGGCGCCCTCGGCGGCGAGCAGGCTGAGAATTCTGTGCCGACGGCTGAGCAGCGGAGCGTCGGGGCAGAATGTGCTTGATAGCCTCAGTCTGCTTCTGGGCGGTCGAGAACTGTTGGGCAAAATCCTCGACCGCACCGCCGAAAAGGCCGGCCTGGGATATGGGAGCGTCAAGCAGACGAGTCCGCTCGGGCTCACACATATCAGCCAGGTTCAGCCAGAGATGTCTCTCCTGGACCACAGCTGTGGACATCACCAAACCCAGGGAGCGCGCGGTCACCTTCGTCGCTCGGAGAGCGAGGTCGGTGGCGGCGCGCAGCTCATCAACGAGCCCGGGGTCTGTCCTGCCCTCGTGCATGTCACAAAGCATCTGGGCCTGGTAGACCTGCAGGATGGCCATGGCATGCAAAGAGGCAGCTGCCTGTCCCGCCGCACTGTAAGACTTCGCCACGAGAGTGGACGAGAATCCACAGGCTTTGGACGGGTGCTTAGGATCACCACGTGATGAAGCGCCTGCCGGACACAGCTGCATCGCGACAGAACGTTCAACCGTGGGAATCCCAGTGTACCCACAAGCATCAGCTCTATCGAGGGGAGGAAAGGCGGAGAAAGCCGACGAACGATCGCGGGAAGACATGGGAGCCTTCCAGGACCGCGTGACTTCCTCATGCACTTCCGGGAAGAATGGTATTGGGGTTGGGCGGCGACGAATGTCAGCGGCCGCTCCCAAAAACCAATCATCCAGCCGCGAGCGCACCGGATCGGGCGGCGGGGACCACTCGAGCCCAATGGCCGCGGCTGCCCGGGAAAGCATGGCAGTCAGCTCGGGATCAGACTCGGGCAATGCTGGCACGCCCGAGGGCGGCAACACAGCCGAATCCTCACTTCCCGAGGACTCATGCCCACCTTGTGATGCAGTGATCGACATTGCATCCTCCTGTGGAACGCCAAACGAAACGCGCGGGGCCTCCGTAGAGGGACCAGCGGTTTCGGTTTGCACGCTCGCGGGTACCAATGCTGAAGAGGGGTGTGTGGACCGTGGACGTGTCGGCGGTTTGTCCCACACAGATACCCTCAGGTCACCCTGGCCACCAGCCGAAGTACAGCCTCTCGGGGAGACCGTAGATCGGGGTGTGGATGAGGGGACTCTCGCTCTGATGAGCTCATTGAGTCTCGACCGCAGCATGGAGATGGTCATGTTCCCGCAATGAGAACATGAATCATCCACAAACGCTGCTTCAGCGTGATCAACGCCCAAACACGCTAAGCAGAGATTGTGCCCATCAGGAGAAAATACATCGCGACCACAACCAGAAGTGCACGGGCGAGACATCTTTAAAAAGACGTGCCACATGCAATGCTCTTTTTGTGAGAGGAAAACTCCGCGGATGTTGAAGCGAACAGGGAGAAATCACACTAACTGTCAGATCACTGACAAGATCAGCAGGGAAGTGTGCACTCGCTGAAATCGCCGTCACACCAACACCGGAGAGCTCGCTCGTCTCGAAGGAATGAGAAGAAATAACTCAGAATTTCGGCTTACGTGGAGTGGAGAAGTTCTCGGCTCCGAAGCGAAAACATATCTGCATTTGTGCAGCGTACTTCCTTATATACCCCCTGCGGCGGGCGGAGTTACGCTATGCAAATTCCGCAGACCCATGGCATTTCATTGCCATTGGCTCGTTTTATATACTCGAAGGTGATAGGCTTCTAAGCGAAACCCCAATCGTCGTCATCCGACGTAACTCGGAGTGACCACGAAAGGGAACTTAATGTTGTCAATTAATATTACAATCAATTAACCTGAGCTTATTAATTCTAAGAAATGTAAATTTCTGGGGTATGGGAAATGTCTTTCTTACTTTACAGTACTAAGAGCAAGTAGTCAAGATCTATATGATTAGAGAGATATGAGACACGGACAACTTTACGTGTGACATTAACAAGACTTTGTTAACTAGTCTAAACACTTAAACTACCCTAACATACACACACATACATGCATACAGTTTACCAAGGGAAAGAGAGCTGAAGCAGAATACAGGAAAGCAAGCAAACCCATCGGCCCAACGACGGAATCCAACGGCCTGGCAAAGGGATAATGCGTGTATGTCTATTCAGCGCTCCAGTGAAGTTCACTTAATTTATTGGAACTTAGTTTTAGTATTACTTTAGCTCTATGCGTAATCTGACTCCAATTTTAAATGATAATCAAATTTAGATCGTGTTTCTGATTAGAAAATAATCATAAATATAGATTATGAATTCATTTAGATCTTTGATGATTCTGAGCATCTCATTATTTCAAATATTCGTTCATTAAGGTCCCGGTGTCACTTTGAGACTTCAAAGTGCGCTCACGCTCACAAACTAGCCAGTCCTGAAATAGTCAGAGGATACAGTGCAGCTATTTTACCCTATGCAGCCGCTCACTGCTGACCCATAGGTGTAATTTTTTATAATAGCTGCAGCGTACAACATGCTAAGTCAGGGAATAGTCAGAAATCAGAAGGTCTTCCTAAGATGTGCCCCACGCTCCATTCAAAGTGCCTTCAGTTTGATCTATCCTGGACAGAGATTTGCGGAAACACCAGACTGCACTTTAGTCTACTAAAAATAATGATTTCTGAAAAATGCAGAATAAATCAAGATGTAACATTTATTTGTCAGGTAAAAATGTATCATGCCAATTACACAAATTGATTAAACTGATTAAAAGCCAATTCAGAAATAATAAATACATGACATCATTCACTCAAAGATGACTCGAAAAGTAAGCAATGCATTCCTGACAGAGTGGTGTGTGTGTGTGTGTGTGTGTGTGTGTGTGTGTGTGTGTGTGTGTGTGTGTGTGTGTGACACAGTGGTGTGTGTTTTCCAATGGGAAAACACTGAAACAGCACTGTATGAGGGATGATCCTGGTAAAGAGTCCCAAAGACTGCTCTGACACTTACCCTTAAATACCCAGACCAGAACAAAAGGGTTATACAAATATTGTTTAGAGTTGTTTGGGTCAATCCGTGTACCCCAGGGGGTAACACCTGGTTTCGGGAGATATCACCCAGAGAGGAGAACAGGATTCTCCTAAGTTCTCAATCTTTCTCATTAAACCAATGACTGTAATGGAATTAAGACCATTTTACCAATCGCACTGAGACACTTAAAATGATACCAAACATGATGTGTGATATATAGACATTCTTAGTGAACTTTTGGTGACTTGACTCGCGAGAAGAGGAAGGGAGGAGGGAGAGGGGGATGCAGAGCTAAGGAAGAAGAAAAGTTTGGACAGGACAATGTCCTGTGCTCTCGATCTTTTATTGCTTTATTGCAGGGTGAGTTTTGTCTTTGCAGGAAAATCAGTTCTTACAGTTCAAGCAGGCTTTTGAACATGTAGTTTGATTGGATGTTTAACACAAGAATCTTCAAGATTCGTATAATACTAATAAGTCACAAAGTTAGCAAAATGTAATGTAAATTAACAAATGGGGGAGTTTATAAAGACTAAACATGCCACATGATTTTAGGCAAGGCAAGTTTATTTATATAGCACATTTCATACACAATGGCAATTCAAAGTGCTTTACATAGAAGAAATTAAAATAATAAAACGAAATAAGAATAATTAAAACAGTTTAGAAAAATAAAATAAAATTTTAGTTACCCATAGTATGCAACAAAGTCGCATGACACTTGTTGGATAAAACATTAATCCAAAAGTTTACAAGAATAGAAAGACCAAACCACATAAAAGGAAAATCATTAGATGGGAAAATTAGATACATGTTTACACATTTCTCAAGCGTTTATATATAGAATATATAGGATTAACAGGGTTTATTTATCTTCCTCAGTAATAATTAAGTGAGCGTCAAAGCCCTCTGCAAATTCCTTTTTGGGTCGTAAAAGGTCTTATCAATCTTAAGGATCCTGTAACAGCACGCCGGGTTCTGCCAGTGTGTTAGCTTCATTTGGGGTGTTAGTTTTGGGGGGAAGTTTCATAGACATTTGTTGGGAGAGTGAGTTTGCTGGATTATTGATTACATATAATTAATAATTTGTCTGTGTCTGATTGGTCCAGACGCTACAGCAGTGAATGAAGAGCTCTTTAAACACGGCAGTGGAAACTTGTGAAACATCTGTCAGTCTGTGTGTTGCTCCACAGACTTCTGCTTTGACCTGCAGACGAAACACACACTCCTGTCAGTAACGTAAGTTCTTCAAGATTTACTCCTAGTTTAATAAACCATTGTACACTTGCAGCTGTGCTGGACTGAATATTCAGAACAACAGCATTCAGAATATTCTTGCTTCTGTGATATTGTTCAAATGGAGGATTTCCAAACTTTAATCTTTCACTATTTCAAGCTTTCTAACATTACACACACCTCCTCTAAAGCAAACTGAGGAAACTTTATTTCAACAGTCACACAGAAAACAAGTTATGGCATATATTTTTTCCCTAATGTTTTTAATAAATTAGTAAATAGTAAATGCATGTTTTAGACTAATGACTGGTTTGTTATTTAGTGTTGCCTGTCAAGATTTCATGAAACAATGGCAGAACAAAACGCCAGCATCAACGGATCAAGTGGAGTAGATTATTATATCAACGCCAGCATCAACGGATCAAGTGGAGTAGATTATGAAGATGAATGGATCCGTCAGCTTAACGAGTTTGTCATGAAACATGAGTTTGCAGGAGGAATATTTCTCATGATCTTTTCAGTCATTGAGATTGTAATCATGATCTTAACTCTGTTTGGGTTGTGTGCTCTTATCAAATCTCATCGCTCCACTCCAGTGTTTGTTGTTCATTTGATTCTTTCAGATCTCATTCAGATCATTTGTATATTAATAACGATTTTCATAAGGAATGTGTTTTATGCATATATGTATAGTTTGATTGTGGGTCTGTATTTTATGGCATGTGTTGCTATTGAACGATATCTTCTGGTTTCTCATCCTATCTGGTACAGATCTCATCATTCGCTTAAAGTCTGCTGTGGCGTTTCTGTGATCATCTGGGTTGTTCCTCTCATCTTTGCAGTCATAGACTTTAGCGATCTGACCATATCGATCATCTGTTTAATCCCCTACCCGATAATCATTCTGTGTTTTATTGGCACTTGTCGCGGTCTTTCACGCGCAATATCGCTTACTCCTCTAAAGCGCAAAAAAATTTTGGGTAGTTTGTTCCTGGTGCTTCTGACTTACACTTTTCTCATTCTCCCCAATCTAATCATGATATTTACACTTGATTTAGGAGTTCACAATAGTGTAGCATTTTTCATGTTTTCTTGTGTTCTCATCTTCCTGAACCCACTGGCTGACTGTGTATTGTACATTTTCTTGAGGCCTGATGTTGGAGGGTTAATGAAGTCTGTTCTCTGCGGTTGTAGAACTGACACACATCAGAGTTCGACACACAGCCGGGACGAACACTCTCGAGACAGTAGTGCAGTGTTTGCCTGCTGTGTTTCAATGCAAAAGCCTGCGTCTCATTCACAGACCGCCTGCAGTTCAGTCTAAACATCTGCACTCAATAAATGAAGTCAAGCCGCGTTTCCATTACCCTTCAAATTGCGCAAGTTGAAATTGCGACATGAAAATACAGCCAATGGAAACACGTAAATTTCGCAAAAACTCCCATTTATCGCAAAAAAGTGTTTCCGCTCGCATGAGGCGATTCCAAAAAGAAATATTTCGCAAAACTGCAATGGAAACACTTTTTGCGCATTACAGTCACCTGACGTAGATGACGCGGTGTGTTTGGACAGAATATGAGACAGAGTTCTTTATTAAACTCATAAAAGACAGAAGAATTACAGGAATACTGGATTCTAAACCTCAAATAAATGCCACAATCCAAGATCTCGAAGCAGATCTGAGGAGAAACACCAGAAACTCCTCATATGAGCCGCTCTCAAGTATAATAAGGGTCGTTCCTTGCCATTAATGCTTGGATAATACACATACATCTCCTTCCATTAATAATAATAATGGCCAGTGCAGTGGCTGGGATATATAGTACATAAACCTAACGTCCGTTGCCATGATTTTTGGAGTGATTTTACTGATCGCAAGAGAAAAAATGAAGTTTTAGTCGCATAACATCAGTTAATGGAAACGCCGTCATTTCGCAATAGTTTTTTGTCAACATTTAGAAAAGTTTTGCACAAATCTGTAATGGAAACGCGCCTAATGTCATTCTTCTGCACACACCCTTCCTTTCTGTGACATTTAGGTTTATTAGAGAGAACTCTTGATTCATAAAACTCAAAACTCAATTGCTCTGTTTGCGCTCCATTAAACACATACAGTAAACAGAGTTTTATTAAAGATGTATTGATGTGCCGTCGATGCTTCTGCCTTCTTGCCTTCTCATCTTTGGACCCTGCATTACCTAACATTTCTTATGAAACTTATTCAAACATAAAATGACAAAAATTGTCCAGTGTAATCAATGTATAGATTAATATCTTACCCTCGTTCTGTTTCTCTATCATATTTTTTCAGCTCATTGTTAACTCTTCTTTCCTCATTTGTATTCTGATGACATTGAACATATTAATACATTTTGTATATTGTATACAAAGTTGTATGCTATAAACGTCATCTCTGTATGTTTTGCATACAAAAAAAAGTAAAAAAAATAACATCACAAAAGGTAGACTGAGCAATGTTTATTGAGAAGCAATGATTATTGTTGCGCACAGAGTGATTGTAGAGTTTCACGAGTTCACACTTACATATAATTCTGAGGGAGTAAGATTTAATGCGTATTTGGCGTGCTGTCCGGAGGGAGGGATTCAGCCCGAACCCAGAGTACTCCCCCCGCATGTAAGTGTTTATAACTAGAAGTGTGGAGAAGGGGTGGTGGGGGGATGCTGCAAACTGTCAACGGATCGAGGTAAGACTGCTGAGTCTATATATACCCTCTTATCATTGATTGCTGAGTGTTATCCACTCGTGTTAATTATCTGAATGTGCTCCTCCCGAACTTAGTTAATAAAACTTCATGTGACGGTGAAGGGAGGACATCATTCCTCCTCTATAGTCTCGACTCCCAGAATGTTTCTATAGACCAATGATGGTGTTTCAACCATAGACTGTAAAAAAATATGGACGTAGTGTCCGTGACGTCACCCGTAGGTTTCTGAAGAGCATTTTTGAAGCCTAAAGTAGGCGGAGCCGGCCATCGCCATCTTGGCCTTTCGTCACTCCCGGATAACAGAAAATGGGCAAAGAGGCGGGGCGTGAGTGGAGCTCAGGAGCTCAATCAAAAGTTCCTATTTTTGCCCTTCGAAATATTATAATAGTTAAAAGACATGGCTACAAGTGAGACTGTGTATCGTGATTCTGCACTCAAAAAAAAAATTGTGTCTAAACATAAGATTTATGTATTTGAATTGCATAACAAATTCCCATGCATTTGGTTTACATAGTTTTAAAATAAACCAATCAATACTCCTGAATGTGATTCATATGTTTAAGTCATACATAAATGAAACAGATAAGATTTATGTAATTGTATTAATAAACTGAATGTGATTTATATTTGTCAGTCGTATGTAAATGAAACAGGTAAGATTTATGTAATAGTACACAGAAAAACGCCCATGTTAAATTAACACTGCTCAGTGTTCATACAGATCTGGCCTTTAAAAACGCGCGTTTTCTCCCGCGGCATTCGGCAATTCGTCTCGTAGAGTCTCGCAGAATTCTGCAAGTGCTTTCGGGGGGCGCTACTTACAAATTCCCTCAATGTGTTTCGCTTCACAGAATATCCACCAGGTGGCGCATAAAAAACAACTTTACGTTAGATTTTTTCTTTTACTTCATTACGTCACGATTGTGAGAAAACATCCACAATAAAATATAAATTATAAATAGTAATAGACACAAATATTTACAGTAGGCTACTGTATTATACAGACATTTGAAAATATTTGTAAATGCAAAAGGTTCATTAAGACAAGAAGGGGTATTGGACAACGTTTACGAATTTTTATATGCTTTGTCATTGCTGTGGTTTCCAGGAGATGAGTGCATGCAGAATATTTAACATTGCTTTTATTAAAACAGCAAAGTGACGTTCTTGCCAGTAGCGCATAACTTTTTTGTACAACTATTAAGATGATTGTGCATGCAATGCGCATTTATATAAGTGCAACAGAGAATTTAGTGTGAGCATAATGCACGTGACTCTGCCTGTAAAAACCCAGCAGTATTTTTTATATATATACACAAAATCATCCTAACATAATGCAATTAAATAATGCGACTTACCCAGATTCTTAATTCGTGAAAATATTTCTTGTGTGATTGTTCTTGTGCAGATATTTCTTGTGAGGTAATGTTGCAGCTCAACGCGTAGCATTTATATTTTGGGCGCATCTGATTTGCCATTACATTATTAATAAATATTTTAATTGAACTGTCTTAATGCATTAAGCATAAAGATTTTTCCACGTTAGTCTCAGAATGTCCGGGGTTGGTTTGAGGTCTTGCCGACAGTTTGTAAATCTTCTAAATATTCATATTCACAAATTCCATACAAAGGGTGATCAACAGTTATGACTTCTAAAATAAAATAAAAATGACCAGATAAGAGGTATCTGATTGACAGTTTGACAGATGTTGTTTTAAAAAAATAATTACAACATTATGGGGAAGTGGTATTAAATATTCGGTAACACATAGCCTAATACAATTATTTTAAGTATGCATTTTGTTCAGTTTTGCTTTTACAAAATGTTCCCTGTTTTTATATAATTAATTTAATCTGAGATGTGCGTTATATCGCTTTTTGATCATTATTTGTGTTGTCGAATTTTGACACAGTTTCATTACTTGTTCATAATAATTTGATTCATAATTATGTCGTTTTTTTCTAAAAGTAAAAGTAAAAAAACTAAAAGTTTTTCTAAAAGCAATATTCTAAAGAGATACAAAGACAGTGTACGTGTACCCACCAGATTTCGCCATGAGTCATTTTGTACCCACCACTTTTAACTTCCGTTGACCGTTTTCAGTGGTTATGAGGAGCAATATGAGAGAAAATTTTTGTAATCATTGTCTGACACAACAAAAAAAAATTATAATATTCATTTTATTTTAATTTTCGTGTTCGCATTTATGAGGGAAAAAACAACTTGTCAGTTTACGGTTATGGACGTGAGCGCTCTAAAAGCGGCACTAAAAGACTGCTTTAAAACTTTCACAGAGACCTCAAACAGAACAGCTGCCTTTCTTTAAATTGAATTTCGTTTTGTATTAATTATGTCTTAATTTTAATCAATGTTTCGTGAACCAATTGCCTGGATTTAAGAAGTAAATATAGCAGACAATCACGACACCGGCGCCGGCGATATCTCATAAATGAACCGAAACTCAGCGTGTAATGCACATTCACATTTACAGTGTATTTAGACACATTTAGACGCATTCATAATCATTACTTTTACCGGTTCTTTGTGGCAAGCTTTATGCGTGCGGTCGTGCGCTTGAGTGCGGCTATATTATAGTAAATGCTCATTACTTAAAACAAAGCATAAGCCTCTTCCTGGCATGCAATGGAATCTACAATGTCAGTTGGTTATATCAACATATGTCAAATTAAGTTACGCGATATCAACAAATTAAGCTATAAACATTAATTTGAAATAACTTAAAGCGTATGTATAGTATATTTGCTTAAATAGCATTTAAACAAAGGAACTGCAAGGGATTAAAACCCCGCCCACACGCTGGTGAAAACTGGAAAAACCGGTTTTCTTTTGATTCCCTGAGAGGAGATCGATTAGCATTGGGGGTTGAATCGGCAGACCTGGGGGGTGGGTGGTTGTAATTTATTGACTCTGTGCAATTGGTAGCAGCTAAAACAAGCAGCTAAAACAAAGACTGTGCAATTAATTACATTTTGGAAATAACTTTCTTCATGTCGTTTTATTTATACACTGTAAAACATTTTTTTTTTTTTTTTTTTTTTTAATTTGTAAATATTAAATATGTTTTACAAACAATTGGTTTACAAACTCTTGGAGGTTTGTGGTTACCATCATTCAGAAGAGTGGTGCTTGTGTTTAGACTTGTGTTTTACGTGATTAAATCAGGAAGATTACATTGGTTTCTGTCCACACGGAGATGCATTTAAGACGATTTAATCAGGAAATGGAGGCACCGGCGCGATATAACTTGCATTGCTCGTGAACTGAGCTCGTCTCATAAATGAACCGAAACTCAGAAATGTATCTAGAAAGCTTGAAATGTCCACTTTTAAACAAAACAATTCAAAACGAAAAGAAACAGACAACTCTCTTTTGTAAGTGTGCATTTCTCTCTATAGGCACGTTCACAATATCTGCGAAGATGACGAGTCAGCATTGTCAACATCTTTGACTGACACATAAAACACTAGTTGATTAGTAAACAATTAAAATGTCTCCTTGCTATATTTGACACATGATTACTTTTGCCAGTTCTTTGTGGCAAGCTTTATGCATCCGTTAACTATCGAATATCGTGACTCATATTTTGTACCAGACCATTTATGGTTGTTCATATTGTTCAACAAAGTTCTTGATAAAAAAAGAAAAGAAAAAAAAGAAGCTACTGTGCCTAATATTATTGTTGTATAGCGCGCAAGGTTTATGCGCATGCTTTAAGTCTTCTCCGTTTTTAGTGTATGTCTGTGGCAGAATTACTGTGCCTGGTCTGGTATGTATACTAGGCTACATCGTTTTGAGTCGGTTTCAGTGGTTTAGTGTGTACGCAGATATTTCTTGAGACGACGCCATGTTTTTATGTTTTTATGCACTTTTACTCTTTTAGTTTTGTTGCAATTTCACCAAAAGCTTATAATTAGGAAATACACACAACACGCTAAACTTGTATTCTCTATATGTTAAAAATGTTGTAAAAAATACGTATTATTCTTATATAATAAGAATAACAATATGATACATTTATATTGCACTCGAAATGATTTAGATATGGAAAGAGGAATTCTTCTCAACTACCACCAATAAAGTTTTAAAATTCTTCTTTAGAAAATATTATATTTTGATGATTCTGCAAGTTCAGCAGACAGTGAGGTTCGGGTTTGTTCCGATCAGAGCTCGTGAGTGGAGAGCGCATTTCTGAATATTCCGCTCCGCTCGTTCATTCCGCTCAGGGTCCACGGCCTCGCTCAACACAGATGTCCTGTTGCCTGGTTCGAAAATATGTGGAATACGGGCTGCTTTCGACTAAAAGTTTTTTTTTTGTAGTCGACTAGTATACTAGGCTAGTTGTTCATTTAAGTAATTCGTGGACAAATCGCCCCTTTATATTAATTTAATTAGCCTACTTATGGATCATGAGCGTTTACGTAATATAGCCGCACTCAAGCGCACGACCGCACGCATAAAGCTTGCCACAAAGAACCGGTAAAAGTAATGATTATGAATGCGTCTAAATGTGTCTAAATACACTGTAAATGTGAATGTGCATTACACGCTGAGTTTCGGTTCATTTATGAGATATCGCCCGGCGCCTCCAATGTCGTGATTGTCTGCTATATTTACTTCTTAAATCCAGGCAATTGGTTCACGAAACATTGATTAAAATTAAGATATAATTAATACAAAACGAAATTCAATTTAAAGAAAGGCAGCTGTTCTGTTTGAGGTCTCTGTGAAAGTTTTAAAGCAGACTTTTATTGCCGCTTTTAGAGCGCTCACGTCCATAACCGTAAACTGACACGTTGTTTTTTCCCTCATAAATGCGAACACGAAAATTAAAATAAAATGAATATTATATATTTTTTTGTTGTGTCAGACAATGATTACAAAATTTTTCTCTCATATTGCTCCTCATAACCACTGAAAACGGTCAACGGAAGTTAAAAGTGGTGGGTACAAAATGACTCATGACGAAATCTGGTGGGTACATGTACAATGTCTTTGTATCTCTTTAGAATATTGCTTTTAGAAAAAACTTTGTTTTTTTTACTTTTAGAAAAAAATGACATAATTATGAATCAAATTATTATGAACAAATAATGAAACTGTGTCAAAATTCGACAACACAAAGAATGATCAAAAAGCGATATAACGCACATCTCAGGTTAAATTAATTAAGCTCCTCATAACCACTGAAAACGGTAAAAAAAAAAAATCGAACCAAAAGTCAAATTAATATGGACTGAAGTTAAAAGTGGTGGGTACAAAATGACTCATGACGAAATCTGGTGGGTGCGTACCCACCGTCCCCACCGAAATCGACGCCTATAAGGGAAACATGATAGTATAAAAAGTACTGTGTGTAATGCAGAAAAGCGCATTACAACCATGTTAAAACTATTTAAAACGTTAAGATGCAAAAATGAACTAAATGTAAAATTAGATAATGATATTGCGCAAATGATCTCGGTCTCTTTAAAGGTATTCGCAAATTATTGTGTTATAAGACTCAGTTATCATAGCCTACATCACGTCTCTTCTACTGTAAGTACACAGGAAAAAAAAAATAAGACAAATGATGCGCGTTTGAGTCGGATTTTTATGAAGAATATGTGACTGTTTATGTAACTGGCAAAAGAAAACATTGTATTCGTCATACTTCGTCAACTCAGTATGGCCACATGAAACACGACTGCCATCTACAGGTTTTAGTATTTCCTGCGTCCAACACCTAATCCCCCATCTGCACGATCCCGCAGAATTTCGGAAGTGCTTGTGGCATTCTTTTCTCTGAGACGCGCATTTTTAAAGGCCACATCTGTATGTGTGCACACTACAGAGTTAAAGCAGTGTTGAAGTTAATGAGATAATTAACTGATGATTGAGCATTAATGATGAACACCTGCTGTTAACAAGCAGAATCACTGAAGGAAAGAGAAACACAAGAACTACAACTGACTTCAGACACAGCCTTAGATTGACATCAACTGAAGAGAAAAGAAGACATTAAATCTGTGAAGATCTCAGCAGAGGAGGATTAAACAACTCCACAAACAGCATTACCAGCTTCACTTATTACTGACCAGACTGACTTTATTTCATTTCCGTTTTAATGAAATCAATAGTTGTATTTTAAAGTCACCATGATGGTGGTTAGCGTTTGCTTTAGTTGGGCTCTTGACCATTGACTCTTTAATATAACATTATCTCTGGCTGCTATAATTATGTGTTTATAAAACACATTTGTTGCAGCAAAAAAGCCAAGAGAAAAAGAAATCAGGTGATGTTGGCTGTTTATTGATGATGATGACGACAAAGTCAACATCATGTTATGGCCTCATTCGCTTATCTTGTTCAGTGTCTAATGCTTTTTAATATTGTTTTATTCATAACAGAAGCCATTTGATTTTACAGCATGAAATCAAACAGTATATATATATATATATACTTTTTTTTTTTTTAATAGTTAGTACACAAAAACCTTTCATCTATGGCATTACTTAGACTCACACAGACATCAAGAAACAGCATATGAATCTCAACAATGGTGACAAAAGATACAAAAAATCCTGATGCATAATTTATTAATGCCGCAATGCATGCTGGGAGATATGGGTGAGTTTTGATTGGTGGTACCCAGCATGCACTGCAGCATGAAGCATTTCATTGATTGTCACCATTGTTGAGAGTCATACACTGATTCTTGATGTCTAAGTAATAATGTAGAAGAGAAAGTTTAATGCACTAAATGTTTTTAAAATTCTTTATATTATTTGATTAACTGTTGGATCTAATGCTGTCAGGTCACACAGCTACTATAATAAATAAAACAAAATCACATAACCCCAATAATCAAAGCATTAGACACTGAAAAAGATAAGTGATTCAGGCCACAATATGATGATTACACCTTCATCAATAAACAGCCAACAACACCTGATCTCTTTTTCTCTTGGCTTTTTCGCTGCCACAAATGTGTTTTATAAACACATAATTATAGCAGCCAGAGATAATGTTATATTAAAGAGTCAATGGTCAAGAGCCCAACTAAAGCAAACGCTAACCACCATCATGGTGACTTTAAAATACAACTATTGATTTCATTAAAACGGAAATGAAATAAAGTCAGTCTGGTCAGTAATAAGTGAAGCTGGTAATGCTGTTTGTGGAGTTGTTTAATCCTCCTCTGCTGAGATCTTCACAGATTTAATGTCTTCTTTTCTCTTCAGTTGATGTCAATCTAAGGCTGTGTCTGAAGTCAGTTGTAGTTCTTGTGTTTCTCTTTCCTTCAGTGATTCTGCTTGTTAACAGCAGGTGTTCATCATTAATGCTCAATCATCAGTTAATTATCTCATTAACTTCAACACCGCTTTAACTCTGTAGTGTGCACACATATGAACACTGAGCAGTGTTAATTTAACATGGGTGTTTTTCTGTGTACTATTACATAAATCTTACCTGTTTCATTTACATATGACTGACAAATATAAATCACATTCAGTTTATTAATACAATTACATAAATCTTATCTGTTTCATTTAGATATGACTTAAAAATATGAATCACATTCAGATGATTGATTGGTTTATGTTAAAACTATGTAATCCAAATGCATGGGAATTTGTTATGCAATTCAAATACATAAATCTTATTTTTAGACACAATTTTTTTTTTGAGTGTGTACTATTCTGCTAGTTGAAATGAGTGTGTGTGTGAGACAGTGATTTATGTGCATACATGTCAGTCACTCTTTTTTTTATAGTCTATGGTCCGTAAAAGCACAAACACTGCAGAGGTGGCAAGTTCAGCAGCTAACATTTGCTGAGGTGAACTGACGGCTAGTAACAGCAGACAAACGGCTAGCATTGACATCAGCGGCAATCCACCTGACACAGATGCGTCGCGTCTGAACGCGTTGTTGTCTTTGGAGCTCGATTGATTTATAATTCTTGATTTCTCTCTAAACTCATTTACAACGAACATTTTCTACTTTTCCTCACCTCATAGTTACAACGCGGACTGTTGAGCAGACGTGTCTCAAGCCTAGTGATCCAACGCTGGATACTCTTATAGGTTACGTCCGTGGATCACGGCTGAACGCGTCTTCTCCGCACTCATTTACAAACAAACATTTTTTTTTCGCCTATCGTGCGTCTACTCTACACCGTACCACTAAAAAGACGGATTATATCCAAGACTTCAGCCATAAATTAGTATTAATATTGATAGCATCACTGGTAGCGTCGTTGCTAACTTAACGTACTGTCCATCTGTTAAAATGGCGAATATATTAGATGTAAGTAGTCTACCTTTTGGTGCAGGTGAGGACACATTTGAGCTGCACGCGGTGCAGTCTGAGCTGGAAGCTGTTGAGAAACAGATCCACGACCTTTTAGTGAGACAGGCCGAGCTGATAGACCGGCGTTTGGCTCTTGAAACATCACGCGCGGATGCACACAAATCAGAGATTAACGTTACTAACCCGCTGACTCCGACCTCGTCTACTCCGTGCGTTTCTCAACATCGGCGAGCGTCGAGGTCGCGATCAGCCATGGTCTCGTTCACTCCGGCTCCAACATGCCACCACGAAGCCTGGATATTTCCGCAGCGGAAGACGCGAGTCAGGCCTAGACCAAGAAAACTCTCTCCGACCCTCCCGGTTTTCGAGATATCCACACAAAACCGCTTCTCCCCTCTTCGCGAAACAGAACGCGATGCTGTGATCATTGGTGATTCCATCGTTCGACACGTACACGCTACGTTAAATAAAAGTAAGGTGCATAGTCACTGCTTTCCTGGTGCTCGTGTTTCTGAAATCGCCGCTCGCGTTCCCGAGATTCTGAACGATAACGAGCGCGTCGGAACTGTGGTCTTGCACGCGGGAGTGAACGACATCAGGCTGCGCCAGACGGAAGTTCTGAAGAAAGACTTCAGGAATCTGATCGATACGGTACGCAGCACATCGCCTGATATAACGATCATTGTGTCAGGACCGCTTCCCACGTACCGTCTAGGTCATGAAAAGTTTAGTAGATTATTCGCGCTAAACGAATGGTTAATGTCATGGTGCAATGAGCAGAAACTACTCTTTGTAAATAATTGGAATCTGTTTTGGGAGCGTCCTAGGCTTTACCGTGCTGATGGCTTACACCCAAGCAGATTCGGATCGGATCTTCTGTCAGATAACATCTCCAAAATGTTAAATACCTTTTGACTAGTAACCAAAAGTCCAAATCATAGTCTCTGCTGCACCAATTTAACTGATATAAATAGTGTAGAACATTGCATAGAAACTGTGTCTATTCCTCGTTTAGTGAGATTAAATAATAAATCTACTGCAGGATCTAGAAAAAATCTAATTGTTATTAAACCAGAAAATGTTGCTATTAGTAATCAAAAACAATTTCTAAAGCTAGGTCTTCTAAACATTAGATCACTCACACCTAAGGCAGTTATTGTAAATGAAATAGTCACAGATAATAGCTTCGATGTACTTTGCCTTACTGAAACCTGGCTTAAACCAAATGATTATTTCGGTCTAAATGAGTCTACTCCATCAGGATACTCCTATAAGCACGAGCCCCGTCTGATTGGTCGTGGCGGCGGTGTTGCAACAATCTATAGAGATATTCTCAATGTTACTCAGAAAACGGGCTATAAGTTTATTTCGTTTGAAGTACTTGTACTAAATGTTACGCTCTTAGATGTTAGAAAAACATCCCTATTATCTCTAGCCTTGGCTACCGTATATAGACCGCCTGGGCCTTACGCTGATTTCCTAAAAGAGTTTGCAGATTTTCTCTCAGACCTATTAGTTAATTTCGATAAAGCATTAATTGTTGGAGACTTTAATATCCACGTAGATAATTCAAATGATGCGCTAGGGGCTGCGTTTACAGATTTATTAAACTCCTTTGGGGTCAAGCAAAACGTTACCGGACCAACTCATCGTTTTAATCATACACTCGATTTAATTATATCACATGGAACCGATCCAACCGATATAGATATCATTCCACAAAGTGACGATGTCACTGACCATTACATGGTAACTTGCATATTACGTACTCCTGTAATATGTCATGCTGCGCCGCGTTATCGATTAGGCAGAACAATCCTTCCATCTACCATAGATAATTTTTCAAATAGCTTATCTGATCTGTCTCAGCTGCTCAGTGAACCTAAACAAACAGATGAACTTGAGGAATTAACTAGCACTATGAGCACCATTCTCTCTGGATCATTGGATATTGTTGCACCCATTAGATTAAGAAAGGTTAGAGAGAAAAGTAAAGCACCATGGTACAACAATACTACGCATGTTCTAAAGAGAGAAACCCGTAATTTAGAGCGTAAATGGAAAAAAACTAACTTAGAGGTCTTTAGAATCGCATGGAAAGACAGTATGTCACGTTACAAAAAGGCCCTAAAAGAGGCCAGGGCTGAGCATCTCCGCAAACTAATAGAAAACAACCAAAACAATCCTAGGTTCTTATTTAACACCGTGGCTAGACTAACAAATAAACAGATGTCTCCTGAACAAAATATTCCTTTACAGTTTAGTAGTAATGATTTCATGAAGTTCTTCACTGAGAAAATAGAAAACATCAGAACCACAATTGTAAACGTTCAATCCTCAATTGCGTCTTATAATTCAGCCTCAATTATCACCCCGCAAGAACAATTACAATGCTTTACAACTATAGAACAAAAAGAGTTAAATAAACTTATCACTTCATCTAAAACAACAACATGTTTACTAGATCCTATACCAACTAAACTTTTGAAAGAAGTGTTACCTATAGTGGAGGAGCCTCTCCTCAATATTATTAACTCGTCTTTATCTTTAGGTTATGTTCCAAGAACATTTAAATTGGCAGTTATAAAACCTCTCATTAAGAAACCACAATTAGATCCACATAATCTAGCAAATTATAGACCCATTTCAAATCTACCTTTTATGTCTAAAATACTAGAAAAAGCTGTGTCCGCTCAACTGGGCTCTTTCTTGCAAGAAAATGACATCTATGAAAAGTTTCAGTCTGGATTCAGGCCGCACCATAGCACTGAAACTGCGCTTGTTAAAATTACAAATGATTTACTCTTAGCTTCTGACCAAGGCTGTATCTCAATACTAGTTTTACTTGATCTTAGTGCTGCGTTCGATACTATAGATCATACAATACTCTTAGATCGACTACAAAATTATACTGGTGTTCAAGGACAAGCACTAAGCTGGTTTAGATCGTATTTATCTGACCGCTACCATTTTGTTTATTTAAATGGAGGAAAATCGATCATAACTCCAGTAAACTATGGAGTGCCGCAGGGATCTGTGTTAGGCCCTCTATTATTCTCAATATATATGCTGCCACTTGGAAATATTATAAGGAAACATGGAATTAGTTTCCATTGTTATGCTGATGACACTCAAATCTATATTTCATCACGGCCAGATGAAAACGCTAAATTATCCAAATTGACAGAGTGTGTTAAAGATATAAAAGATTGGATGACGCGCAATTTTCTTTTATTAAATCCAGACAAGACAGAGGTACTAATCATCGGTTCAAAAAACCACCCACAAAACCTCTCACAATAAAACTTTAACATAGTAGGATGTCCTGTTACTTCATCCTCTACAGTGAAAGACCTGGGTGTTATATTAGACTGCAACCTGTCTTTTGAAAATCATATTTCATATGTTACAAGAACAGCCTTTTTCCACCTTAGAAACATTGCTAAGCTACGTAATATGCTATCAGTTTCTGATGCAGAAAAGTTAGTTCATGCATTCATGACCTCGAGACTAGATTACTGTAATGCTTTATTGGCTGGTTGTCCTGCATCCTCAATAAACAAGCTACAGTTAGTCCAAAATGCCGCCGCTAGAGTTCTAACTAGATCAAGAAAATATGATCATATAACACCAATTTTATCATCACTACATTGGCTACCTATAAAGTTCCGTATTAATTACAAGGTATTGCTACTGACTTATAAAGCCCTAAACGGCTTAGCTCCAGTCTATTTAACCGATCTTCTATCGCCCTATAATCCATTGCGCTCTTTAAGGTCAGTAAATTCGAGGCTTTTGGTCATACCTAGGATATCCAGATCCACCAAAGGAGGGAGAGCATTTTCACATTTAGCACCAAAACTCTGGAATAGCCTTCCTGATACTGTTCGTTGCTCAGACTCGCTCTCCCAGTTTAAAACTAGATTAAAGACGCATCTCTTCAGCCAGGCATTCATATAATACTTTTAATCTTACAGTTAAATCCGACCTCTAGTTCATAAAAGCCAGAGGAGAACTGGCCCCCGACTGAGCCCGGGTTCTGCCAAGGTTTTTTTTTCTCCATTAGGTCACCTGATGGAGTTTTTCGGTTCCTTGCCACTGTTGCCTTTGGCTTGCTCAGTTGGGGATATTTGGGAATATTTAATTTAATTAATCAATCAACGATACTATTGATCAGCATTACCAAACGTGGACGTTCCACTAGAAACAAACATTGATGTATTGTTTTATTACTGTGAAGCTGCTTTGATACAACCTATGTTGTGAAAAGCGCTATATAAATAAACTTGACTTGACTTGACTTGACAATTGGGTTGTTCGAGCTGCTTAGAAAGCACTTTCAGACTCTACTCGACACATCATTACAAGAAAGTAAACAGCTTTACAAATGAATCATCTGTTCCTCATATTAACATTTGTATGTTGTTTCAGTGTGAATCTATGGAAACTCTAAAGATGCTCCAGTCATGATCCTCACAGTCAAACCCTTCACTGATTCTGATTCTGACACTTGTGATTCAGTGTGTTCAGACGAGCTTTGCTGGATTTGAGAATGTTGGAGCTTAAAGGAGTGAATCTGGTGGTAGTGTCTACTCACTTAATAATGTTGGGTTAAAAATAACCCAACGAATAACCCAACTAAGAGCACCTTCCCAACTGTGGGTTATATTAGCCCAATGCATTGGGTTAAACGAGTTGGCGTTTTAGTTAAATATTTATTTTTATGCATGACACTATTTTAATACCTTAATAGGTTATTTTAAAACCTATATCTAAAACCTACACACAAATGTACATACAGTTTTTTACAATCGCTATGACAATTTTTTCAATACATTTAACAAGTTTCCTAAACTCTTAACGCACCAACACACCTAAAACACACAATTGGCAAAACGGTTAATTTCATGCTCAAAATCACACATTGTAAACTAAACTCCAAAACTAATTTTCAAAATACAATAATACACTAACACAATACACTATGTCTACCAAAACACTGCAAACATGTTTCAAAATCAAATAATTATTCAAAACACTAACACATGTTGTCTTCCAACAGGAACATTTAGTCAATTATAACACAATGTCATAAACAACACTAACATCAGATGGAATTACAGAAACTGCATTATTTTATATGTGTCAGGTCTGCCCTTATACAATAGACAGTATACTGTATTGATCATAGATTGTGTTTTGCACTGCAGTTTATTTTTTTATTTTTTTTAAGTCTCTCTACATTTTTGTTTTGTTTGTAATGTAAATGCATGCATTTTTTTTTTTTTGCAGCAGCAGCAGCAGCAGAAATTCAATACAACAAAATAAATGACCCCCCTTAGAGTAGCTTTATAGAATGTATGGTTTATGAAAAAAAGAAGACAGAGACAGAATTGCTGCAGTAACGGCTATTTGCATAATTCAATCAGCTGTTTCTCAGTAAGAATAGAATAAAATACAGGGTATATATTTGTGTTTCAATTCACAATATAAGCAGCTGTTTACCTTGACTTTAGTCTGTAAGGTTAGGTTTAGAACATGGTGTTATCTGTTCTGACATACTGTAACGAGGAGTCAGTATCGTGAGGATCCATATGCAGCTTTATTAAAACAGAATGCAAGTCAAACAGGCAGAGTTCAATCACGGGCTTCAAACACAATGTAGATAAGGCAGAATCAAAGTCAGAGTTCAGGCTGAAGATCAGGGCAGGCGGCAAACACACAGGATAAACAAATGACAAGGCAGATGGAATCAGAATAGGCAGGCGGCAAAGAATCAGAGTCCAGTAAACAGTCCAGGTCATACACGGGAAATCACACACAGAATAAATGCTCAGAAATGTTTGCATGGCAAGACAAGACTTCGCAATGAGGAAGCTGGGAGAACAGTTTAAATAGTTGAGAGTCAATGGAAAACACCTGTGAGTCAATGGAAAACACCTGTGAGACAAATCAGCCACAGGTACGGGGTATATGGGAAATGAAGTCCAAAGAGTTAGTACTCAGGTGATGATGACCTCTGGTGGTGAGCGGAGGGAGCCACAGAGGCTGAATTCGTGACACATACAGTGTTAAAGCATTGGTAAATTTGGCTGTAAAAATCCATTGTTTTGGTCTTGTTTGAGCTTGTGTGTAAAAGAAGTTCAAGCATTTTCAATTTGTGTTAATTGTATGCATTTTGTGTTAAAGCAACAAGAAATGTGTTAATAGTATAGCTTACACAGACGGATGTAGTGCTAACTGTGTTAAGAGTTTTGGAAAATTGTTAAATGTATTGAAAAATCTGTCATAGCAATCGTAAAAAACTGTAAGAGTGCAAATTGCTCAAATGTATAAGTTGCATTATGTGAGTGGGTGAATGTGTGTTCTGGGGAACAGGAGCACTGCTGTGTGTAACTGACAAATATGAAAACAGCCAGAAATGAAATGTATTGAAAGTATGACAAATGTACATACAAATTTTTATGATGAAACTTGTGGAAACCATAAAACCACAAAAATAAACCAGAGAAGGTAATAATCCACAGGTAAGAGAAAAGAGGATGTCTCAGAGTTCGAGAACACTTACTCAGACAACTAGAACAACTAAACACCAAGCAAAGAAGCTATGAAATAAAGCAAAGAAATATAGTGTTATAAGCAAAGAATTTCTATTCAAAATGGTTCCCATTTCATTACAATACAGTTCTATAAACTGTTCACGCCTCCAAATAGAGATTACAAAATATAAAAAATACAATTAAATAAAATATATGACGACTTCAGATGTAAAAGCCTCTAAGTGCCATCTGAAATTTTCTAGAATTATCATTTTTATCAAGCTTGTATGTTTATGTTCAGTTATTTCACTTTAATGGCAATGAAAATCTTAATACAGTCTTAATTTTGTCAGTGTAAATTTGTTTAAACAAAACAAGCAGTGGCTGATTTTTAAAGCAGTCTTTTAAAGCAGAGCTGCAACTTATGCAGAGAAATACGAGAAACATCAACGGCAAACGAAACGAAAGTGAAACCGCTCTATTGGTTTGAGCTGTCAGAGTGTGATTCAGTTTATTGAGGCTACCTCAATGCTATCATCCTGTCAACAATCAGCGTAATGCTCACGTATTCGACGAATCATCCTGTTATATTTTACCAACGATGTTTATTCATTTGGGAAAGGGAGTTGCTTATGGGGAAAACCGGGCTGGAAGAAAATAAGCACCGCATAGGGCGTATATACACTGCAGACGAGGAAGAAAAACATACTGGACTGTAAGATTTATATTTATTAATTTAGCAGATGCTTTTATCCACTTATGAGGAATATCACAAGAAATTTGGGTAACACTTTACGGTAAGGGTACATGAATTATCATGAATTCATGTATAAATTCATGCATGAAATATGCATTCATTCATGCATTAATATCTCATGAATCATCAGGAACTAACACGAGTTCAACGTTTTTCATTCATGACTTCATGGATGAACAACACCTTAATTAAAACATTAACTAAGATGAGTACATCATCATGAATTATGATTTATTACGCATGATCATGATGTTTTCTTTGTTCATACAAAAAATTGGTCTTTACCACCCATTGTGGATAAAGCTATGGTTATGGTACATAAATCATGAATTCATGCATTAGAAAAAAGTATTATTTCATGCATGCAAGACTACTCTTCGAATTATTAAAGGAATGTACAAAAATCCACATTATCTAATGCATGCATACAGGCTAGAACAGTATATCAATTAACGTGAGAACTTTTTTTCTGAATTATGATCTGAGTTATCCAGCATGTTCATGTCTTCTTCATAGCCTGCAGGTAAATGGACAGACCCCAAAATTGGCCAATCACAGCACATAACATACGAATTCTGTTGGCGTTCAAATACAGTAGTCATCATTAACTAAGCATTGTTTATCTATGATTTCATCATGTTTGTGGCCCCTCAACTAAAGTGGTGACTTGGTGCTTTGAAACACTGATGAACAATGTGGAATAACTGTGAAATGACATGAATATGAACATGAAAGTTCAAGCCTTTGCAAACAATGTACTGTAGACACAAATGGACTTTGATCTTAACTGTACTGCTTTATTCTTAAACGGTAAACCAGTTAAAAACCATAAAGCTGTTTTAAAAAAATGTTTCACAAACAGCTTGATCTCTTTTTGGGTAAAGAGTAATGTATAAAGCTACTGATGCGTCTCCTCCATATCATGAAATTGTAAAACAGCTTTATGGTTTTGTAAAGAGTTTTCAGATATACAGACACTTAAAATAAAGTTCATGGTGTAGCCTATGTAGGCTACTGAATTCCTTCTCAGCTCTTTCCAGCTGTTGATTTAACTGGTTTATACCGTTTGGTTTCAGAATAAAGCAGTAAAGTTACATAACATTATTACAATTTTACAGCTAAAAACGTACGTGAAAGTATTTAGCCTACGAATATTTCATATCATAAAGATATCTGTATAATTTCCCTTTTACCATTTAATAGATTATAAATGTATGATCCCTTAACCCTAACTCCACACCTAAACATACCCATTTTATAGATAATATTAAAAGGATAAAACGTAATGGACAGATATGTGTAGGGAAATGGCAGCTTTATTAACAATGTAGCATTAAAAGATAGTTTGAGCCACTTATCCTACCCCTACCCCTAACCATTTATTAAAACTACGTACCTACAATTATAAATTAAAACAGCAGACAGACAATCACAATCATTTATTTATTGAGAAAATGTTAAAACCGGTACCAAAAGTCGTTCACATGACGATGTGTCGCAGTCCTCTCTGGCAGTAACGTTATATAATGGTTATGTATGAGGTAACGTTACAGAGCAGAATTTAAGTTATTAATCCATGAAAATGTTAATCCGGTTTCGGTTTGCTGTTCGCTCTGTGAAAGCGCGCGCGCTTCTCCATTTCAAATGTAGTAAACAACTTAAACACGGCATGTCGCAATCTGTTACGAAGCATGCGAGAGCCAATGAGCGTTTGATATCACTGCCGTAAAACATGTCGTAACGCTTCGGGCGCAATTTTTGAATTTGAATTCACCACGAGCGCGGGATTTGACGTTGACAGTCTCTGCTGAGAAATGGAGATGAAGATCACTGGATAAAGGGCATATTAGATCTATTTCTTGCAAACAACGTATGGATTCTAAAGATTTGGATCACATTAAGCTAATAAAATTGATTTCTTTTGTGAATTTATGTTGTGTTTTAGTGTATTATGTGTCAAAACATTAATGCCACGATTTTAATATGCATAAGTTAAATAGGAATACGCCCAAATTTGTACGTCGTTGTTTGTAAGTTGTTTATAAGTAAATAAATTACGTTTTTGTGCTGTCCACTGTCAGTATTATACATTTCTGTGTGTATAAAACATAAATAAATGTACGTATGGTAGAACTACACTTTACGTAAAAAATACACGTATTCTCATGAGATCACGTTGCAAGTTAAGTTCAAAGTCCATTTCTGTCCACAGTACATTGTTTGCAAAGGCTTGAACTTTCATGTTCATGTAATTTCACAGTTATGCCACATTGTTCATCAGTGTTTCAAAGCACCAAGTCACCACTTTAGTTGAGGGGCCACAAACATGATGAAGTCATAGATAAACAATGCTTAGTTAATGATGACTACTGTATTTGAATGCCAACAGAATTCGTATGTTATGTGCTGTGATTGGCCAATTTGGGGGTCTGTCCATTTACCTGCAGGCTATGAAGAAGACATGAACATGCTGGATAACTAAGATCATAATGAAAACACATTGTTCATCAGTGTTTCAAAGCACCAAGTCACCACTTTAGTTGAGGGGCCACACACATGATGAAATCATTGATAAATAATGCTTAGTTAATGATGACTACTGTATTTGAACGCCAACAGAATTCGTATGTTATGTGCTGTGATTGGCCAATTTTGGGGTCTGTCCATTTACCTGCAGGCTATGAAGAAGACATGAACATGCTGGATAACTCAGATCATAATTCAGAAAAAAAGTTCTCACATTAATTGATATACTGTTCTAGCCTGTATGCATGCATTAGATAATGTGGATTTTTGTACATTCCTTTAATAATTCGAAGAGTAGTCTTGCATGCATGAATTCATACTTTTTTATGCATGAATTCATGATTCATGTACCATAACCATAGCTTTATCCACAATGGGTGGTAAAGACCAATTTTTTGTATGAACAAAGAAAACATCATGATCATGCGTAATAAATCATAATTCATGATGATGTACTCATCTTAGTTAATGTTTTAATTAAGGTGTTGTTCATCCATGAAGTCATGAATGAAAAACGTTGAACTCGTGTTAGTTCCTGATGATTCATGAGATATTAATGCATGAATGAATGCATATTTCATGCATGAATTTATACATGAATTCATGATAATTCATGTACCCTTACCGTAAAGTGTTACCGAAATTTGCCACAAAGCCACAATATTTCTAGAATATAATATCAGGTTTTTTAGAAAGCTATAGATTAGGAGACAAGCAAGAGCAGACAGAGACAATTTATATGAGACATGCCACTTCCTCAATCCTCAATACAAATATATAAGGAAAACCCGTAACGGCAAAGATGGCGGTTGTATGCACATGTCCCGCCCCTCCCGCTGGAAAGCCAATCATCTGCTTTTAACAGTCAGCAGCTGACCACTAAGGAGCGAATGTACAGTGACGTGACATAACTGCCATATTCAACCTGCTTTCGCGCTGTGACTGGCGCTGAGCCAAAGACGGACGCGCTCAGCGCTTGTCATAGGCTATTTCACAACTGTTCAGTGTTTTTAACCACATAATGTTTATTTTAGGTTTCAGACATTTAAATACATATAATTGTTTAAGTGCTTGGCACAACACCAGCATTCTGGATAGAGACGTGAATGAAGTTGGTGTCGTGAACGTGAACCCTTGCGCATGCGTAGTAAAAGTATAAACTGTGGGGGAAAAGGCGTTTTAAACCTTATTTTGGGGCAAAGTCATCAAACTTTTTCAGCGATTTTTATCATATTTTACTGCTGTTTCTATACATGCAGTTTTTATGTCCCGGTGTCCAGTGAAAGTGCAGTTCTGACTCTCTGCCCATTCATTTAGATAGGAGCCTGGTCTTGTTAGTCCGAAATAGCTGCCCGGAGGCGTTGCCAAGATGGCGGCCGAGTGGCACGACTTGCCTAAAAGGACTTTGGAGCAGAGGAGAAATATAAAGAGTTGTTGTTGTTGTTGTTGTTGTTGTTGTTGTTGTGAGTGCCTTGTTGGTTTAATGTTGTGTTGTTCAGTAAGGATTGTCTTCAGCATTTACTGGAATTCAAAAGTTGTGAAAGCCTGAGCAGAGATGGAGAGAAACTCATTTCACTGAGAGATTGAAGTGAGAAGAGATTGGGTGCGATTGTGGCTTCAGTGACTGTGGGTGTGTGATTCTGATGTTGATACTGCCCCCGCCTATATCAGTATCACAGTGGATCTTCCAGCCACTAACCACCAAATTGAGTGCCTTAACAAACCTGCTAACAAGCAGAATCACTGAAGGAAAGAAGAGAACAGGAGAAGAGACGAGCAGAAACACAAGATCTACAACTGACGTCAGCCTCAGATGAAATCCCCTGAAGAGAAAAGCCAGATCTCAGCAGAGGATTTAACAACTCCACAAATAACACAGTCTCACCCCAAAACGTCATGTACTGACGTGTCTTGACCAAACGGCAACATACGACGAATAGGGTACCCCTAAAACGTCCATATGTGACTATTCGGGTTATGGGTAGGTTTAGGTATGAGTTAGGGTACCGCTAGGAGGCGCTGCTGGTGCGCTTATGTCTTCGTATGGACGTTTTAGGGGTACCCTATTCGTCGTATGTTGCCGTTTGGTCAAGACACGTCAGTACATGACGTTTTGGGGTGAGACCGGGCTGCCACAAACAGCTTCACTCATTACTAACCAGACTGACTTTATTTCTGTGAGGCGTCTAGAGAAGTTATTGATCATTAACAGGGTTTTAACTCTTTACACATTACATGATGTGAATGTCTGCATTCAATCAGGGACACAACATATGCAAACTAATAAAAACATTATAAACGGTTACGAAACGATAAACAATGGTAGTTTAAATTCGCGCTGAAACTATATTTACCTTTTTTGAAATAATCCATTAAACCTGCGGAGAAACTAAGAGTGTGAACTAATGAATATTCTGCAAGTGTGCAACTCTCAGTGGATGAATTCACATCATGATCTGCGGATTGTCCGTGACTTCACAGTTTTTGATGCGGGTGTAAATGCATTTTGCACCATTCACTGCAGCAAACGTGTGTGTGTACGAGTTTCTTAATTTGTGATTTGTAGAATAGGATTAGTCATTTGTGCTCCTGTAATGAAGAACTGTTGTGTTTGTGGGAGAGAGAACAAATCTTCAAGTTTGCATTTTTCTCTGTGACGTCAGATGCACTGATACACACATGTGTGTGTCCTCTACAACTACAGATTCCCCCGTCACAGGCGCTCAGTGTATTTACACTAAAATAACTTCATACGCAAGCTTAAACCTGTGAACATGAACAGAGAAACACACACACCGCATCGAGCCTACACACTGCAGACGAGTAACAACAGCAAGATGACAGAACAAATGGACATAAACAGAGAACACACACATGATGATCATACACTGATTTATCTGAAAAAGTAGGAACAATACAAGACGACAGAACAATACAATATAAACAGAGAACACACACATCAACGTATACTAATGGTAACTTTATAATACTGTTCCTTCATTAATGAGTAACACACTATTAACATTCTATTAACTAACAAGAAACTCTGATTAATGAATAAGTAAAGCGCTCAGTTAAATGTGTTATAGTTCACTATTAGCTAATCAATAACTGCTATTTTTCATCTCTCACTGAAGACTCAGAACTAGCCTATGGTTCATAATTAATATTAATAATGTATAACGGCAGGGGCGTCGCTAGACACCTTTTACTGGGGCACGTGCCCCAGTATAAATCTGCTGTGCCCCAGTAACGTTAAATCTGAAGTTTGAGTTTAACAAATTATTTTATTTGTCAGTGTATTTAATAGAAATTATATTATAGGGTAATAGAAATTCTCTATTTGCAACGCAGTAATAAAACAATCAACGCTTGTAAAAGCAACGCAGTTTAAACGAAAACAGAAACTGAACCGCGCGACAGAAATCCATGTCCGCGCGCGTCTGTTTCCAAGCAACTGCAGTGAAGCGCGCGCATATTTGAACACACTGAAGTCCGGTCAGGTGTTGGCACGCTATTAAGGTAACGTTAGGCTATGAAAACATGACGAAACAAAAGTTTGTAAATAATACAAATAATCTTATTTTTATTCATTATTGGCTTCTGTAGATGGACATCAGACTTTTTTTTTTTTTGTACGAAGCAGGGACAGGGAAGCAGAAAGGAGAGATGATGAGTTTGAGGGAGGTAAGACTTGATAAACAATTTACATCATCAGACATCAGATGCAAAAGCATCAAGCCTCAGAAAAACCCATATGAAAAACCTCTGCCAAGAAATGGAATTGCACTTTACTATAGGCAAAAAAACTTTTATACAGAAAAAGAGTGCACTAGTCTCGCATTAGCCTACAATGAATGAGAGAAAGTGCAACGAGCATTATGGCGGAATAAGTCCCATATTTTGTTCGGATCAGACTGTAAAAGAAGACGGACGACGCCGACGCTGTACCAGAGACATTCTCTGGCCCGACTGGCCGTACTCTCTTCCACTGAAGAAAAGTGAGGCCGCCAAAGTCTCCGATTCTGCGCAGTAGTGAGCGTGAAGTGAGAAACTTAGTTTTGAGAAAGAAAGAAATTATTTTTACCCACTTGAATTTCTGTTTATATGCATTGTTTACATGCATACATACACACACACACACACACACACACACACACACACACACACACACACACACACAGTGCTTTAGAAATAGAGTTGAGTTTCTGACTTGCCATTTTTGCATATTAAGTGTGTGTGTGTGTGTGTGTGTGTGTGTGTGTGTGTGTGTGTGTGTAGATCCGTATATATTTATATACATATATGAGCTACAATATATTGTTTTACAGCAGCTTCACAATAGTAACAAATTAAAAAATCGCCTGAAAAGCAGCTTGGCCAACAAGCCAATAGTGTCAATATTCAGTTAATAGTCACTTCAGTGTTGATTCAGTTCAGTTCAATAACTGTAACATTAATCAAACATCCTGTATAATATATACCGTGTTTTTGGGCACATACATGTACTGTGACAAACTCCCATACACTTCCACTGCACACTGAACAAGCAAAAGACACAAGATAGTAGTGTTTTACATAATTCATATCTGTGTGTATGTGGGCTAATCATTTTATGTTTGTGTGTAGAGTTACTACGCAAAAACAACATTTTTGGAAGAGTTAAAATAGTTTTGAATGTTGACAATACACATTAACATTTTGTAGTGTGGATCATTCATTGCAACATTTATCCTTTGTTTAAGAATCTGTTATCTGCTTGATAAATAATTTATGCTATGCTGCCCACTAACTTTCTTTTAAAGCTATTGTTATCCAATTTTTTGCCTTTCAAACACCTTAAAATACACATATGTAGGTCTGAGAAATCCAAATTTTCTCGGGGGAGCATGCCCCCGAACCCCCCTAAGTTACACAACTACCCAGCCTGGTGTTTTTAAAACAAACGCCCCTATACCTGCAGCACTGTATAGCACAGAAAATACACACAATGCTGTGTTCTGTACTACTGTCTTTGATTGTTTGTGATAACAATGAATCATTCTTTCGGATATGAAATTTATATTGAATTGACCTATCGGTAAGCCACGCCCTCCTTAGTTACTTTTGCTATCTCAGACAAAAATGGGGGACCTGTGCCCCAGTAGAGCTTTATGTCTAGCAACGCCCCTGTATAACGGTATAAGCCATTAGTAATGAATCAAGTGTTACTACATCCTTCTAAAGGAACTAATTATTAGGATCAGTTTTCTAAAGTGAAGATCATAGAAACACTAGTAATGGTTAAAGTGTTTCTAAATCCATCGGAAGGATTATATTCAAAATCTTACAAAAATATCTAAAGCTTATAATGACTTCAGTCAATAGTTATGTTTTTCACTCTACAATACTGATAATACGAATACAAATAATTAATAGTTCCTTTAGAAGGATGACGTAACACTCGAGTCATTGATAGTGGGTTACCGTTTCCTTTCATTATATATTATACATTATTCATGATAATTATGAACCTGTAGTTTCTCAATGTTTACATTTTTCTGCACCCTCGGATTCCAGATTTTCAAGAGTTGTATCTCGACCAAATATTGTCCTATCCTAACAAACCATACATCATTGGAAAGCTTAATTATTCAGCTTTCAGATGATGTATGCATCTCAATTTCAAACAATTGACCTATGTGTCTGGTTTTGTGGTCCAGGGTCACAAATAGTGTGTCAGCGCGAATTTAAACTACAATTGTTTGTCGTTTTGTAACCGTTTATAATGTTTTTATTAGTTTGCATATTTTGTGTCCCTGACTGAATGCAGACATTCACATCATGTAATGTGTAAAGAGTTAAAACCCTGTTAATGATCAATAACTTCTCTAGACGCCTGACAGAAATAAAGTCAGTCTGGTTAGTAATGAGTGAAGCTGTTTGTGGAGTTGTTAAATCCTCTGCTGAGATCTGTCTTTTCTCTTCAGGGGATTTCATCTGAGGCTGAGGCTGAAGTCAGTTGTAGATCTTGTGTTTCTGCTCGTCTCTTCTTCTGTTCTCTTTCCTTCAGTGATTCTGCTGGTTAGCAGGTTTGTTAAGGCTGAGATGACTCAATAGATTTGGTGGTTAGTGGCTGGAAGTGGCAGCTCACCTGGTGCTACTCATATAGGCGTATATACAGTCATTTGTGGCAGAAGGAATACACGTAATAGGGCTTAGGCCCAGGCAGTTAGCAGACTACGCCACGATGGGACTTTCACCCAAAGAATTAACTAATTTGTTCAACCAAGGCACTCAAGTTCGTTGATGGATAGCCAGAGACAGTGGTCCAGTACAAAAATATTTTTTTTATTTTCACTCCAACAATGATTGAGATTTCACAGTAAACATGCACTGTACACCAAATCAAATAACAAAACACACACTCAGTATTCACTCCACTCACTATACTCGCAACGCACACACACCCCCGAGAGAGGAGGGGAATAGGGCGGAATCTTACCAGTGGGAGGCTAGTGGCTCGAGCAAGGAGCATCCATGAAAAACACCCCAATCACACGTGTCAAATTCACACACACACACCGCAAGAGAAATGACCACACTTGGTGAACACGCAGCCACAGCACACACCAAGGGACCCACTGGCAGTTCTCAGCACCTGGACAGACAAGTGGAAGTTAAACAAAATTACACACAAAAAAAATCACAATAAACAAGGTCTAATAAGTCACCCGTTCTAAAGTCCAAGGTGGTACTGGGGCTAACAATATGAACAGAGACTCACAATCAATCAATAAATCAAAATAAACAATTAAACATGGACAAATCACATAAAAAGGTCACACAAAAGAACAATCACAATTAGGCCAATCCTCTTGGATATCAGCAGCAAGAAAAGGCCTCCATACAAGAGTTCGAAATAAATAAACAGAACAAACAATTAAAATGGTGTCAGTCCATCGAACACTCCACACTCAAACACTGATTCACAACAATCAAACAGTGTTAAACAGGCAACGATGTAACCCGCCAGCCAGCCGCCTGTTAACCACAGGTTTAATAATCCTTGGTCCCCTGTGAAAAGGCAGCCGGGTACGACGAAAATCCATAAACAATACGTAACGTGAAAAGCATAAGCAAAGCAGCAGATGTTCAGCGTCGATGTAGCCAACTGGCGGCCGCACCCCCGGTTAAACAGCACTCACTAAAATGCACAGGATGTCCATTTACAAATATGTCCCACATTAACCATTCAACCATTACTCAGTATAGCAACATACCTATGATTAACAGCGTTGCGTCACCGGCCCTGAGATCTGATCGCTGATAGCAGGGCGCACGCTCAGCTGGTGAAAGGGCTGCCGCCGCACCGGGGATTCTATAGCACGAAACATTCCCTATAAGCCCACGTTATAAAGTTAACGAGTGGAAAGAGAAACGAAGCTAACCATACCTGCGGCGCTACAGTAGACAGATAACCAGGCAGACATCAGGGGCCTGTTTCAATAAGGAGGTTCAACCAACTCTGAGTTAAAGCTTGAACTCTGAGTTGACTTACCCTGAGATGGGAAACGCTGAGTTTTCGGTTACAGAACAGCTGAAATGAGTTAGTTCAATCAACTCTGAGTTGACCTACTGTGAGTTAAGCGCGTGCACCACAACTATAAAAAGGCATTATCAATGGAGTGCAGATATTATTTGTCACCATGGCAACAGCGCCAGACAAAAAGAGGTCTTCATATTTCTCACCAGTACGAACATTATTACTGTAATTTTACAGTATTAGAACATTAATACTGTAATTTAATTAAATGGATTACTCTTAATTCTTCTGTAATTTAAAGTAAAATCTGATGTAATTGCATTAGACTATAGAACAATTCTGTATATTTAACATACATTTTTAAAAGGTATATTTTTAATGTAACCTTCTCCCTCTACACACTTTGGTCAATTCAAGAATAATTCATGCAATTGTATATTGTTTATTTGAAAGCATTAAAAGTGCAGTTTCTTGTCTCTCCTTGTATTGTTCAAGTGGTTGAGGTTGACATGGGATTTAGTAATTAGTAATAAGTAAACCAATGCTTTCTAAAGATTGTCATTATTACATTAATCTAATTACACTGTTGAAGATGTCATTTGTAGTTAGTAATACAACTTACCCAACTGTTATAATATAAGAGGTGAAAGAACAGTATGTTATTAAACCTAATTTTAATTTTCATGTGGAGCAATCCTGCAGGTTTTAAAAGAACATGGCAGCAGCTGAAAATTAAATATAAAAACATAATTCAATCAGGTAAGGCTTGAGCATATCATGGGTGAAGGCTACTGACTTTACAAACATGTGACATATTAAATAACTAAATAGCATCCAGTGTCTAGCAGTGCAGCAGCATTTCTGGATGAGGGAATTCCTGGAGGGACTTCAGAGCCGGTCACTCCTGAAGATCCAAGGGCCTTTATAAAATGTAAGAGGTTTACAAATGTGTTATTTTTTATAGGCTATTTTTTATATTTCCATTTATTTTACTTTGGGTTGGGTTTTGTGTTGGTCCCAATAGATTATGATGGTAATATCTGTCTTTTGGAGCCTCCTGTCCCAACAGAACCCCAGGCAGTCGTAAGTCGCCGACTCAATACACCAGAAATGATGACAAATAGTGTTATAAATGTACTCAATCAAATGCTCATCTTCACAGGACGATGGGGATGAAGAGTTTCTGCTGCCACAGAGAGGCCTACAGAAGTAATGTTAATATTAAACAATCTACCCATTCAGATTTTTTCAATTTTTTATGTGGATAATCTAAGTTTAAATCTAAGTATAAACGGGTATTCTTATCTCTCCCTCCCTCAGAGTGTGGAAGAACAGCAGGAGGACGGTCCATCAACTTCTGGTGCACAGATGAACACATTTCAGTGATTTCCAGTAAATGCCACAGTTTAATTCTGTAGAATTTGTTTAGAACTACATTATGTAACTCGAATCTACTACTGCATTTTCAGTTGCCAGTTAAGGAGTTATATAGACTTCATATTATTAAAAAAAAAATGAAAAAAAACCTGCAGTAAAAATAGCAATATTTTATTTATTAATAAAAGATTAATTGTATTAATAAAAATGTACTGAAAGAATGAATGAGGTGTTTAAACACCACTTCCTCTTTAAAAAAGGGGAGGAGACCAATAGAAACTCGGGTTTACCGAAGAAAACCTGCTCCCGACCAGGTTAGGTTCACAGAGTAAGTCACCATGGTAACTGACTCTGAGTATAAGTTACCTCTCTTTCAGAAACGGGCTTGACTTACTCTGCTTTCTCAGGTTTAACATACCTCCCATTCTGAAACAGAAAACTCAGAGTTTCCCTTATTTCAGGGTTAACATACTCAAAGTTTTCACTTAACCTCCTTTCTGAAACAGGCCCCAGGTCACTGGGCAGGTAAACAAGACAAGTCGCGTACCGGTGACATCATTTGTCAAAAGAAAAGTCCCGGTTTATAAAGGAGTGTAGCCCTCGCGATTGGCTCAAAGTTAACTGCCCAGAACCACTCACAGCTGCAGCAAATTAAGCATCACTTAGGGAGGCATGAGCCAGACAACTGCATCCTGCTACACATTGAAGCCACACACTCCCACCCCATTACTTTCTGTTTTATAACTGATTTGACTACAGAATCTCTCAGTGAAATGAGTTTCTCCCCATCTCTGCTCAGGCTTTCACAACTTTTGAATTCCAGGAAATGCTGAAGACAATCCTTACTGAACAACACAACATTAAACCAACAAGGCACTCACAACAACACCAAAATCTCTCTATATTTCTCCTCTGCTCTTGCTTGTCTCATAATCTAGCTTTCTAAAGTTACTTATAGTTAGTAGAATGTCTAAAGTGGAGTATCGAAATAAAGTGTTACCATGAATCCTTATCATTCAAGTAAACAGAATATCGACCTGATTCTATCTTGAGTCGTGAGTCCTGCAGTGAATGCAACATATTACCAGATAACTGAGACATTCCTGTCTCTAACACTAACAGTAAATCTCTGGTCATTCATCTCTAACTTCTTTTAACCCATAAGTGAAGAACGAAAAAGACCTTCTCCGTGAGAATATCAGGGCTTTAACACACAGATCATGCTTTGATTCAGTCATTTTATCATTCAGAAAACCATCGTATGAGCCATATTATTATTCCCTTAACTACTTTAATAAGGCACATGGCTTCGGTAAGAATGGTTTTGTGTGGTTGGTTTGGTGTGCCTACCTATATTAAAATAGCTCAAGAAATAACTCGCAATCACATGCAAATAAGACAAGAGTTTGCTTACACATGGACCTGGCACTGATAAAGGATTGAACCCAAAAACGTTCTGGACGATAAATTAATGTGAGATTTCTGGCCTATTTTTCATGTGCAGATCTTCTTTCGTCATTTTTTGATTTGAGTTATTTTTGGATCTACACACTGCAGTGTAAAGTTCATTCATCTGTTTTGGACTATTGTTTGATATGCTTCTCCGTTCTCTCTACAGCTCAAGAGAGAAATATATATGAAGTGCCGGTGGTAAAGTCAGATCACTCTGAATGAAGTCTTTTTATGTAAGAATACAATTAACCCCTTAAACCCTAAGTGTCCCGCCCCCAGCGAAATCAACTCATAACCAAATTACTAAGCAACCACTGAATCGAACAACACAAAGGTACATTTTAAAGCTTAGAATCTCAGCTTTTTAATGCATCTAATCACTTTGATCAACTCCTAACGAGTGCTGAGTAATCCCTCTAAAACGGAGTGTACCGTCCGCAGGCGACACATAGCTGCGGAAAAAATAATCATAATATTTTTCAAAAATCTTACCTTGATCAACTTAAAATAAGTGTCATTTGAAAGCTTAGTCTGAAATGTACAATGAATGTAGCCAATTTGAAAAAAAGTATTGCTGACTTATTTGCTGATAAATAGAATTTCTTTTTTTCATAATCTATAAAATACTTTTTTTGTACTATTTACTGCAATGTGTCAAAAACATCATATAGCTCTAGAAACATTCACAGATCGTTGAAAATGGCACTTCATTTTTTACAGCATATTAATACAATTAAAATGAGCCCAAAATGAACATAATCTATTGCTTTTATGACAATATATTCTTCATGGAGAAACAATTTTAAAAATGGACCGTCAAGGACTGAACAAAAAGGCTATCTCTGTTCCAAATGCTGTAACTTTTGATTCCTTTATCCAATCACCACAAAATGTTATCCAGATGCAGCTCACATGAAGAGGGACTTCACCAAAAAAAGAATTTTCCTCCTACCTTATTTCCTTCCTGAGTTATTCCATGACAAATAAGAAATATATGCAAAATCATAATAAAAATTATATATATTTTTTGTCTTTATCAGCAGTTTCTCGGCAGGAGCTTCCCTCTGTCTGACATATGATCCTCACATGGATGCTATCTATAGTCTCCTCATGTATTCAACACATGCATATAAAACTCCATAAGATAATACAACTGATTATGAATATTAATAAAGAATAATAGTACAGATACATCATATTTGATAATAAAATAATGAAATTATATAAAAGAAGAAATTTTAGTCTTCATGTTCAGTGTGTGAGGACTAAACAAAAAGGCTCCCTTTGTTCCAAATGCTGTAACTTTTGAGTACTTTATGCGATCACCACAAAAGTTGATCCAGATGCAGCTCACATTTATTTTTTACAGCCATTTTTTCTGACCACAACTGTATATCGTAAATTAAATCGGGAGAACAGAGCACAGATGTGCAGTATATGTTGTCCTTTTTCATAATATTACAGCTGAACGCAAAAGGAAAAAAGAAATGAATCATGAGGAAAAGAATAAAGCGACTGAAAAAGAGCTCTTAGATATTCTTGTTATAACATATGTTAAAATACCAAGTGTTACGTTAAAACATGAAGGAAAATTGACAGCTCAATCAGTCAAATGACGGCAAACTTATGATTTCAAATGATTACAGTTTTTTTATTTGCTTTGGTACTATTTTCACAAGTTAGGTGTACATTTTCAAAACTCTTAGTGCTAATATCACAACAGATCATCAAAAGTGCACTTTTTTCAAACATTTCATTATGTTTTCAATTGTGTTAGCACAATACACAAAATCACAAAGTATCCTTTTCACCACACAAAATAAGTGTTTCATCTACATAAATGTTTCATTCACAGTCACTGCCTTTCATAAAGCTCTTACTATCAAACTTTTGATTTGCATCTCTTCTTGTTCAGTTTAATACATTTGTCTATTATTTAATCCAACTGATCTTAATGTTTAATCAATTAATCATTTGGTACACCTATAGATTTCTATAGCTATTGATTCTATATACAGTTTCTATAGAACTTGTTTGCAATTTCCGAAATGGATAACCAAATGTAATGAATTATTTTTAAATAAGTGATTTATAGATAATAACCACCATGATGTTCAAAGTGTGTGCACACAAGTGTGTGCATGTGTGTGTGTGTGTGTGTCTGTGTGTGAGAGAGAAAGATACAGATAAATTTGCCATTTGTGCAAATACTGTAAAGCAGAATAGAGTATAAGGGAGAGGAAACAGTCAATGACTGTAAAACATCAGATTGATCAGAGATGCATCAGTAGAAGGGAGACAGACGACATCAAATACAGCATTTTACATTACAGTATGTATGCCATGTGATACTGTAAACATGGTAGAGACATTACTGTAACTCAACCTTCATCTGTAAAGGTCCACTACAGTATATTCAGTCAAATAGTCAAAATCATTTATTGTATTCATTGCCAGCAAACTCTGTTAGCACAGAACCTCTTGGCTGTGCTTCATCACAGCTTTTGATAACACACTGGATAGATACTATTACAAACATTATGGATTCAATAAGTTAGGTTATGCATGTGTATTTTCTAATATGGCATAGCCTGTATTACTGTAATTATTTCAGCAACAACAGTGATTTGAAACATGTATCTTGCATTGTTTGCTGTTGAATGAACTGATTGTTAAAAGTACTAAATGGAAAGAAGATCATACTGTTGTGTTTCTGTGAATAAACCAAATGTTCTCATTACATATTACAATAATCTTGTGTTTGAAACAATGATTATGTGGACTGAAAACATGTGCAACTGACTGAAAGCATTACATCAGGTTTTGAAAGAATGACTAGCTGTGTTACAAGTGTGATCAGTTTGGATTTTTGTACTAAGAGTTTTGAAAATGTACACCTTACTTGTGAAAATAGTACCAAAGCGAATAAAAAAAAATGTAATTTCAGTCTTTTTAAATGGAAGTTCCCGAACCAAAAGTGCCTCAGATAATTCAACACGCAGATCGTGAATAAGGTGGATAGGCGCTATGTATTTTTAATAATATGCTACACTTTACAAATTATATATACACAACAGATATGATTATTTATTTGCAGTTTTGTTTTATTTTCACACCATTATATTCTGGCAGTTTCTCTGGCCCTAATGTGTCCTCGCCACTGGTTTGTCATGAAATCATTACAAGTCAGTTTAATTAAAGTCAAGGAATTATCATATATTAGGAGAACACATATGAAATCATTCATCACAAGCTTTACAGTTTTTTACAATCACTTTGCTACTATTTTCAGAACCTTGATGTCATTTTTCAAAACTCTAGACACAAAACTCAAAACGGTTATCACTTGTAACACAGGCTGTCTAATGTTCAAAACATTGCATTGTGCATTCACATCTTTAAAGAAATCTTGCACTTGCACAATCATTGGTTCAAAAAACAAATTTACTGTGAAATACCATTGAAACATAACTATAGATCACCCACACACAAGCAACCGATAGTTTCACTGTGTCATTGTTCGTACAATCATTAAATATTGTAGAACAAAATAGTTGATACAGGTTTCATTATGGCACTACATGTACAGTAAATACATCTCTGTAAAAGTACTGCAGTAGTAGAGAGAACACTACAGACACAGTGGAATCATTGAACAAAGTTTGTAATATATTGATGCAAAACACTACAGTACAATCACAACATAGGTTTATTTGAATCAAAGCTAAAATAATTAGCTATGAAATAGAAAAGAAAAGACAGTACTGTAAAACATCAAATGCAGTGTTCCTCAACTTGCTTGCTTGTACTGTAAGAAACAGAACAGGAGTGATTATCTATACAGTACTGTCAATACTGTAAATAGTCTGAAGAGGTGGTACAGTATTTGGGACCATGCACTGTCAGAAATAGGGGTACAGTAGGAGTCCATTTCTGTTCCCCAAGGTACAATCTACACTAACGTACCCCATAGGGCTTATTTATTGGACCTCAAGGTACATATATGTAGCTTTTTGAGTGTCAAAAAGCATTAAAAGGTACATATATGTACCGTTTCTTTTAAAGCTTTTAAAGTTCTTTAAAAACAATATTGTACCCTTGAGGGTACAGCCCCAGTGACAAGCCATTGTACCCTAAAGGTACAATTATGTACTTTATTTTCTGAGAGTGTAGACACAGTGTCTGATGAAGCATTATGATAAAATATTAGGCTACATCCATGGATATTGTAGTCTAATTGGTTCATGCTCCACGCTAATTGGTGACAATGAATCTTGTTATCTTGAAACTTTCATGATTTACAGTAAACATGGAAGATTGTTTGTCTGTTTCCATACAACTATGCTTTAAGAGTAATGCAACAGTAACTTATCATTTTGAGCAGTTGTATCAATTGATAGTTAGATCATTGTAAGGAAATGAATAGACACTCATTTGAAATGTAATGTGTGAATTGTCTTTTGAAATAGTAGTACTTTGATGTTAAGTTGTGTCATATTGAACAGGTGATTTTTGTTGAATGAACAAATGATCTAAGTTTTATGTGTATTGTATCCAAGCAATTGAGAAAAGGGTTAGAGTTTTGAAAAATGTTCATTTTGATCATTGGTTGTGAGTTTTGTGTCTAGAGTTGTGAAAAATTACATCAAGGTTCTGAAAATAGTAACAAAGTGATTGTAAAAAACTGTAATAGTGCATTCGAATTAACACTAAATATGGACACATTCAATGGCATCTCAAGAATATACTTAATGAAGAATAGATAAATAAAGCTGTATTTATTTTTCTAAAAGAAAGACATTTTATTTATTTATTTATTATTACTTATTATTTATTTTTATCAGTTATAAATTGTTAGATACCTACCGCCAATAGAAAAGAAGAAGAAGAAGAAGAAGAAGAAGAAGAAGAAGAAGAAGAACAGTTTGAGTTCAGTTTCAAATGCAAATGGAAAGTTTGTGCAATATGTTGTAAGAATGCCTCAACCTTTTAATATTGGCATTAAATAATTACTAACTTTTTTACAGAGCACTGGTATCCTGCAGTTTGTGTTAAATTGTGTTTGGGTGGTTATTAATAATAATAATAATTTTTATTTATATATCGCTTTTCCAACACCCAAGGTCGTTTTACAAAGATAGGTTCAGGAATAGAACAAAATGAACATCACCATTAAAGCACAATACTGATACCAAGGGCAGAAAGTAATACAGAGGTCATATCATATCATAACATATCCATAACAAGGTAATTTAATTAATAAAGAGTAATATACAGGGATAAAATGTGTTTCTAAGAGGTTTTTGAAGGACAGAAGGGTGGATGCTTGAACCACAACGCTAAAAGACTTTTGGGGAGTCCAAGGCTTGAAGCTCCCCATACTCTGGGAAACAAATGATTAAGTTTTTAGTTTCCGGCTATGTTTCGTTATGACTATTAGTGATCATGTTCGCGGTGTGAGTGGGTTTGTCAACTGAGCTTATAATCTTACTTCTGGTAAACGTGAATGTTACAACTTTCCTCTTTTCTGCACTTTGGCAGGGGAGAGTTATGGGCGGTGTGTGTGTGTGTGTGTGTGTGTGTGTGTGTGTGTGTGTGTGTACGAGCCAGGTTCATACAACAGTCTGCTTCCTTTTTACTACTCAATCCTCCTTCAAGCACTATTTCATGGTGCATGTTCAGAGTGTTCTGTAATATGTAAAGTATTGGAGTAAATGTAATTAGTTACTGTACTTAAGTCTCTTTTTGTCTATACTGAAAAAAATGATAGTTGAATTTACTAAAAAATGTATGGTAAGTGGTTGCACACAATTGATTTTTGCGACATTTAAACAAATGCATTAAGTTGAACTTAATACATTTTAGTTCAACTTAATGCATTTGTTTAAATGTAGCTAAAATCAATTGTGTGCAACCACTTACCATACATTTTTTAGTAAATTCAACAAATGATCTTTTTCAGTGTACTTTGTAGTTTTACTGAGTATCAAATAAATTAGCAACTTTTACTCTCTTGACTACATTTTTGAATAAGTAAATGTACTTTTTACTCCAATACATGTGTGATGAGTAATGCAATTACACATTAGAAATGTATTAGAAATTAATTTATTAAGATTAACCCCTTAATCATCTCGTTTTCGAGGGGGTCCCACCACACAGTGTATAACAGTCACTATTTCAAAAACACAACAAAAACAAAAATTAAACAAAATACAAATTAACAATACATCAACAACAACAAAACACAAACATTAATTGAAAAATAACACCACAAAGTCGAAATAATAACAAATAATAAATGTACAACAAAGTATATTCATCAATTAATTTAATAATAAATAAACATCCGATATAAACCAAAAATATATAAAGAAAACTAAACAGTCACCTTCAATGATAGCATGTACAGTCCACCGCAAAACGAGAGTTTGTTTAAACATCCAAAATGATGTAATAGATCGAATATCTGCAGGTAAATTATTCCAGTCTATTGGTACTTTGAACATAAAAGCTATTTTACCAATTGTTCTTTTCACACGAGGAACAAAAAAGTCTGGACAGACTGTCTCGCTTAATAATTTAAAGAGAAAGGTACTAAATATTGTTGTAAATAATTAGGATATTTAAAATAAATACATTTTAATGTAAATAAAAAGCCAATGATGTAGTCTAAAATGCAAAGATGGCCACTGAAGTGCATAATACATTGTACAGTAAAGAGTTAAAAAAGAGCATTCCAAAACAAATCTGCAAAGTCTATTATATACCGTATTAAGTGGAGCAAGATCTGATCACAATAATCAATGATTAGACATATGAGTTGACAACTTTCTTACGAACACTGTATGAGAAATAATTTTGAGATTGATGTAAAATACTAATTCAAAAATGGATTTTATGTAAAATATGATTAATATGTAATTTGCAAATAAATATTTAAATTTAAAACAATTTTTAGATTTAAGTTTCTGTCTAGAACCAAAAATCATAATATAAGGCTTAGTTTTATTAAACACTAATTTATTATCCAAAAGCCAATCTTGTAAAATATTAAGATCATACTGAAGAGATAGTTGAATTTGTGAAATATCAGAATTAGATACATATATGACGGTATCATCAGCATAAAGTTGAACATCACAGTTTTTGAAAATAAATGGTAAATTATTGACATAAATGGAAAAAAGAAGTGGTCCCAATACTGAGCCTTGGGGCACACCCCTTGACAGAAAATCTGATTTATTCCCATATAATACTACACATTGTTTTCTATTATGCAGGTATGAATTAAACCACATAACTGAATTTTTAGAAAGACCAATGGCATGGAGTTTGTCTAAAGTAAATATCGATCAACTAAATCAAAAGCTTTAGATAAATCAAGAAAAATAGCATCTGTGAGTTTACCATCAGCTGCAGCTCAAAACACATCATTAGTAAACTTAAGTAATGCAGTAGTTGTAGAATGATTGGACATAAAGCCAGATTGACATGGTGATAAAATATTATTAATAAAGCTATTTTTTTTTTTTTTTTTTTTTTTTTTGTACTGTTACCCACGTCTCTGAGCTCTTATTTGATGAACGAACTTGCGTGTTCTTTAGAGACACTAATTTCTGTTCGAAGAGTTCGAATACTCTTCATGGATTTCTCGTCTGCTTTTAATACTGTCCAACCTCATCTTCTTTTAAAGCGCCTCTATGATTTAGGTGTTAGTAGTTGGATGATTTTATGGGTTAAGGAGTTTTTAAAAGGCCGACCTCAGCGAGTCTGTATTAACAATAATGTCGTCAGATTGCTTGACCGCAGGGATGTGTACTGTCTCCAATACTCTTTTCTGCATACATCAATGAATTGAAGTGTAATGATGATAACCTTTCCCTTATAAAGTATGCCGATGATATAGCATTGGTTTCCTTGCAGAAAGAAATGAATTGCTCCTCATACTTTGAGTATATTGACAGTATTATTTGATGGTTTGAGAGTAGTTTCTTATAAACCAGTCGTCATAAAGGGAAAAACTGTAGAGCCGGTCTCAAATTTTAAATACTTGGGTACAATTATTGATGAGAAACTTAATTTTGAAAGTAATGTAGAGTACATCTATAAAAAGGCACGACAACGTTTGGGTCTCCTTAGGAAATTGAGAAGTTTTAACATTAGCACGCACACTCTAACCATGCTATATCGATTAATGATTGAGAGTATTCTCACATATAATATTGTTTCATGGTACGGCAATCTAACATTAAAACAAAAGAACAAACTCTCACAAATTATTATTCAAGCAAATAAGATTATTGGACACAAACAACAGCCACTTCAGGGCTTGCAATTTTTAAAGATAAAACTCACCCTCTTCACTCTACTTTTGATTTGCTCCCATCTGGGCATAGACTCCAAATTCCCTTGGCTAGAAGAAACGTGTATAAAAAAAACATTTCTCCCAATGGCAGTGATTATCTTAAATAATATAGCTTTGCACCTGCCCACACTGCCAAAAGAACCAAAACCTGGTTCAATGACCATGGTATTACTATGTAATTACTGTGTGATTTCATGTAATATTCTAATTTTTAGAAATCCTGTTTTCGTGGGTTTTATGAGCTGGAAGCCCAAATTATGTACAAATAAACAACTAAATACTTGAAATAATTTAAGTTGTGGGCCCTGAATCTATAATCTATGGAAGTTTAACGTTTTGAATGGAATTATGGAAATAAATAAATTTTTCCATGATATTCAAATTTTTTGGAAAGGGTCTGTATATATATATATATATATATATATATATATATATATTCACAAAATAAACAGAAATGCAAGCGGCAAAAATTATTTGTTTCTCAAAACACTGAGTTTTGATTTCTAAGTGATTAATATAGGTATACTTAAATTATAAATCAGAAGTACAAGAGGGTAAAAATAAATATATTTTTTTCTGAAAACATTGAATTTTTCTTTCTAAATTATTGATTTATGTACAAATTAACGGTTGGGATTGTCCACATGTGACTCTCAAACATCAGTTGAAACAACCGCATTTTTAGAGTGTATTAACTATTGACTATGAACAGTGTTTAAACAGTGTTTATAATTACTACTTACAATATTTGTAAATGTAAAAAAGTGCATTTGGTAATGTATGATTTTAATGACATGTTAGCATTCAAATGTAGATTTTATTCATCAATCTGTTTAAATCATTCATAGATTTTTAAGAACTACATGATAATATGAATTGAAAGTTTAATGACATTTGTAAGCATAGTAATTTACATTAAATAATGATGTGTTAATGATCATGATAAATAATCTAATGTTTAATAAGTTCATTAGTAAACATTAAGCACATTGTCACATTTCTAGACATGTAAATATAGCTTACAGTTTTTCAGCCGGTCACGTGATTATCACTTTCAGCGGAGATACAAAGCTCTTGCCCACACACAATATAACAAACTGTGCAGTGTGTTTCACAATAAAAAAATATATATATTTTAATTTTGACCGCATCAGTTTGCCTATTTTTGCTACTTTTGTTTTGCTTTTCTTTGCTTTACCCCGGGCTTAAAGTAAAAATATGATGTGAAAAATAGTAGTATAATTTAATTAAATGCATTATGGTGAGATAACTACATTTTCATGTCAATCTGTGTTAATTGATGTTTTATAAACAAAGTTCGGGAGGAGCATGTTCAAATAATCAATCAATCAACTCGTCATCAAACAATTACCATGTCTACCCTATCAGCATGAGAGGAAGCATATATGTATTCACTGTCAACTCACCTAACATTTCTTGACAGTTTTCAGCATCCCTCCACCCCCCCGACTCCTCACTCTTGGCTTGTTCTTTCACAGCCAGGAATATGGGGGGAGTACTCTGGGTTACTCTGAGTACTCCTCTCCTCAGACAGCACGCCAAATACGCATTTATTCTATCTGACTTATTTGTAAGTGTGAACTCGTGAATTGAGCATGACCATGCGCTGTCACTGTAATTCAGCACAGCAGAAATAGACGATCGCTGTAAATGCACTAAAGCTCTAACCTAAACATGGGTACGGGAAAAACACACACCACATATGGCCTACGCACTGCAGACAGAGTGTGTGTGGGAAACAGGCGTAAGTGTATTTGTACCAGAAATGAGTCACTGCTTTGCACTTTACATTTCTCCTCACAGTCATTGCCTAGTTGTTCAGATATGTTGGTGTGTATGTTCTCTGTTTATATCGTATTATTCCTACTTTTTCAGATACATTTATAGGCAATATGTTCATGTGTATGTTCTTTATGTCGTCTTGTTCTTTCGTCCTTGCTGGAGTTTTGATCTGTTATCATTCATGTCCTTAGTATCGTTACCTCATACAAAGCTGTCAAAATAAAAGCAAAGTATAGGTTTACAGAATAATTCCACTGATGTGAGAAGGTCATGAGAAGCAGGGGAATACCTCTAGCTCTAACAAGACGACAGTAAGGACAGCAGAGCAGGACGACAGTTAAGATGACAAATCGACAGAACATATGAACATACTAATTTATGAGTTATATTATGAGTAGCAGGGGAACGACAGAACAAATCGACATAAACCAAGAACATACACATGAACATACTAATTTATGAGTTATATTATGAGCAGCAGGGGAATGACAGAACAAATCGACATAAACCAAGAACATACACATGAACATACTAATTTATATGAAAAAGTAGGAACAATACAGTAAAGACGACAGAACAATACACTATAAACAGAGAACATGAACATATTAATTTATTTGAACAACTAGGTAATGACTGTTGACAAGGATAAATGTAAAGCACAAAGCAGTGACTCATTTGTGAAGATACGGGCAAATTATCAGTGCAGGAACCGCTCGACCTCAGCGCTGCATTTGACATGCCGATCAACACACTTCTAGACCGGCTGGAGAACTAGGTCGGGCTCCTAATGCTTCAGCGCATACTTAGGCCCCGTCCACACTTCTGCGTTTTCGTTTAGAAACGGAGACCTTTTTCTACGTTTGCACCTCCCGTCCACACTAAAACGACAAAAACGGAGACCCAAAACGGAGAAGTTTAGAAACGCTGCCGACCCGTTTTGCATTTTGAATCTCCGGAGGGCGTTTTAGTGTGGACGGGTCAAAACGGAGGACTTTAGAAACGATGACGCAGAGGCTCACGCTCGGCTCATGATTGGGTGTCATCAGTCATGGAGTATACACAGGTAATGTTCAGTACCAGTAAACTCCACCCGCTGGAACAGTTTCTTACCGCTCGTGCGGTAAACACGTGCATGCTAGAAATAGAACTGACGCCTATTTTTCATGCGACATGCAAGCGTGTTGGAAGCGTTTCCAAGCAAAATAGAATAGGAAAAGATGTTTATATGTCATTTTGACACAAATACATATTAATAAATGACATTTTGATGTTTGAAAGCATTTTTTTACAGTCTGTTTTAAAGTCTCTATAGGTATACACCGGCACACGCATGCCCAGCGTTGGTGAATGGTCACGTGATCCGCGTTTTCAGTAGAGCCCTGCACGGGCCAAAAACTCCAGCCCTAACCCGGCCCTGGCCCGTGGTGTTCAAGCCCTACCCGGCCCCAGCCCGACAACGGCTGCAATTTTTTCAGCCCGAACCCGACCCGACCCGAGACCAACATCAATATCACTTTAAGCTCTCTCTGACGTGCGCTGTCTCTGCTACACGCAAACACACGCACGTCACACGCTACTACTAAAAGGTAAACTTTTATTATTGGCCTGAAACATCACCAATCATGTCCACAAATATTGAACAGACTGTCCATTAGAGAGAAGCATAAGCATGCAGTAGAGAATACAGCGCTACGGGATCCAACCGCAAAAATAAGTAAATAAACAGCCTACCTTTCTTTGCTTTTAAGTAACTGAAGAACAGTGTTCAAAACAATGTTCAAAAATGAAGAACTCTTCGCCATCTGGCTAATGTTAAATAATATTAATTAAAAAAAAATCTCCCTGATCCTCTGCATGGTCAGCTGTCACCTGTTAATGCACGTGAGTGACGCCGGCGTATGTGTATTGCGTTTGTGTTGCTTAGGCGATGTATAATATTTATAATATAATAATAAATATAACAATATTTCATACACATTATGTGACGTGTGCTCTGCACGTATATTATGGGCACAATGAAAGGAGAGAAGCTAAATAAGCCCGAGTCCGACCCGAGCCCTATCTGTAAAAAAAATAAAAAGGCCCGAGCCCGGCCCGAATAGGCTTAGCGTGTCGGGCCCCGACGGGCTTGCAGACCTCTAGTTTTCAGTCGTTTTAATGTGGACGGAGATCAATTCTAATACGCAGCTAAAACGCTGGTGTGGACGGAGATCGTATTCGTTTTAATTCTCCGTTTCTAAACTAAAACGCATTAGTGTGGACGGGGCCTTGAAGAGAGAGGTTTCTTGTGTGAGTAGGCAATTTTTCGTTTAAAAGACGTCTATTAGCTTTTCAACTCTATACTTTGGTCTAAAAGTCTTAAATCAGAAGACAAATCTGATAAATATTTAATAAGAATTCTGTTGATAGCTTGCAAAAAAGCCATAACCAGAAAATGGTTGCAACCTGAAACACTGGAAATTAACCATTGGCTGGGAATTGTGAATGGAATTTACACGATGGAGAGATTAACAATGAATCTTCGTCTTCAATCCGAGAAATTTATCAAGCTATGGGGAAAATGGATAGACTACATTCTCCCAATAAGACCAGACCTAGTTTAGAGATTACGATATTTTAAGAAAAGTAGGGAAATCTTAAGAATTATTGAATAAATAGAGATACCTTTCGTATAAGGAATTAAAAAAGTAATGGTAGGAATAAATATAAAATAAATCACATAAATAAATCAAAAAACCACATTGGGAATGAGAGTACTTCTGGAGTAAAATGTAGCATCCTCAAGTTTTTCTTTTGTATACAGTTATATAAAAAAAGAAAAAAAGAAAAGAAAAACTGATCAGATCAGGTACCCAAACTACTGGCAGAGTAATAAATATAGAACTATATATCTGATTAAATTACAAACAGATACTGTGTCGGCTGCATTGCCTTGTAACTAACTGTATTGATACTACAACTGATGTATTTTATGCCCCTTTGTTATTTATTTATTTATTATAATATTTGATACGGTAATATCTGAACAAAATCTGTTCTGCTGTTTTTTTTTTGTTTTTTTTTCAGCCAATATAACCAATTGTTGAATGTCTGTTCTGCTGGTTTTTCTTTTTTCTTTTTTTTCTTTTCTTTTCTTTCAGCCAATATAACCAATTGTTGAATGTCTGTTCTAAGTTTTCAGGTACCATCCAAATGTAAGGAAATGTTGTAATTACTGTAATAAAAACTTGAGGCGTGGTCTACATATGAGGGGAGGAGTTCACAAGTGAGAGGCGTGGTCTACATGTGAGGGGAGGAGTTTACAAGTGAGAGGCATGGTCTACATGTGAGGGGAGGAGTTTACAAGTGAGAGGCATGGTCTACATGTGAGGGGAGGAGTTTACAAGTGAGAGGCGTGGTCTACATGTGAGGGGAGGAGTTTACAAGTGAGAGGTGTGGTCTAATGTGAGGGGAGGAGTTTAGAACTGAAGATTTGCCACTCTGAACACTTAGACACTTGATCTCTCAGCGCTGCGCTGGATGTTTCCTCTTCTGCAAGGTCAGTAAAACACTTTCTCTTGTTTTGTGAAGATATTTTATTGATTTATTTAAATCTGGACATTTATCTTTCTATTTTAGTGAAACTGAAGTGGAATTTTTAATGAGAAATTAATGCATTTGAGAATATTATAGGCTATAAAACATATATCACAAACTATTAAACATACAGACAAACAGATGAGAGAAAGAGAAAAATGGCAAGCAAAAAAGACTAAACATGCTAAATAGCTAAATATGATCTAATACAATGTGTATATATGTATAATGACTGTATGTATATACTGTATATATATACACAACCGTTCAAAAGTTTGGGGCCAATAAGATTTTTAATGTTTTTAAAAATGTTTAATGGTTTTCTTCTTCTCACCAAGGCTGCATTTATTTGATTAAAAATACAAACAAAAACAGTAATATTGTGAAATATGATTATAAAACAGCTGTTTTCTATGTGAATATATAGTGAAGTGTAATTTATTCCTGTGATCAAAGCTGAATGTTCAGCATCATTACTCCAGTCTTCAGTGTCACATGATCCTTCACAAATCACTCTAATATGAGGATTTGATGATCAAGAAACATTCATTATTATTATCAGTGTTGAAAACAGTTGTGTACAATTTTTTTTCAAAATTCTTTGATGAATAGAAAGTCCAAAAAACAGCATTTATCTGAAATCTAAAGCTTTTGTAACATTAAACACTACCGTTCAAAAGTTTGGGGTCAGTAAGAATTTTTATTTTATTTTTGGGGGAAAGAAATAAAATAAATCAATACTTTTATTCATCAAGGATGAGTTAAACTGATCAAAAGTTACAGTAAAGACATTTATAATGTTAGAGAATATTCTATTAATGCTGTTCTTTTGAACTTTCTATTCATCAAAGAATTTTGAAAAAAAATTGTACACAACTGTTTTCAACATTGATAATAATAATGAATGTTTATGAGCATCAAATCATCATATTAGAGTGATTTGTGAAGGATCATGTGACACTGAAGACTGGAGTAATGATGCTGAACATTCAGCTTTGATCACAGGAATAAATTACAGTTTAAAATATATTAAAATAGAAAACAGTCATTTTAAATTGTCATAATATTTCACAATATTACTGTTTTTTTATTTTTATTGTTTTTTTATCAAATAAATGCAGCATTGGTAAGCAGAAGATACTTATTTTAAAAACATAAAGAATCTTACTAACCCCAAACTTTTGAATGGTATTATATATATATATGTGTGTGTGTGTGTGTGTGTGTGTGTGTGTGTGTGTGTGTGTGTGTGTTATGTATTATGTCTGTGTATATATATATACACACACAGTATATACAGACTAACTTGATTCCATCTGTTAGGAGTAGCACCCATAAATACACTACTCTGACTCCGTACATACATACACATATATATACATATACATATCGTCACCTTCCTAAAATAATTGCCTTAGTCATTTTTTGACAACAATGATTTTTTTGCATAAGTCATCTTCTCAAGATGCTGGCCACCTCTGGTAAAATCGCCCACATCCTCAGTTGAACAGATCATGCATTTCTACCCCTGTAGTAGCCTATAATGGCCTATGTCAAGAGTGTGACTTAGGCTGTTTTATTTTGCCTAAGTCAAAAGACAATGAGACTTAGGCAATTTGACAAGCTTTTCAAGATGGCAGTTGCATCAAGAAGAACAAAAATCTACTCGGCCTCTGAAGTTAGATTCAGTTTTTTGTGTTTTCTGAGAAACCTGAAAAAATGACTTGGACAATTATTTTAACGATATATAGTTTGGTCAACCCCCTGGGGAAGGTCCTGACCCCTTTATAGCCTATAAGTTTCGTACACACTGCGTAGAGTTTTTGTAAAAAAATACACTTTTTTCAGGAGTTAATTCGGTTATCACTCCTGTGTGTGTGTGTGTGTGTGTGTGTGTGTGTGTGTGTGTGTGTGTGTGTGTGTGTGTGTCAACACCTCAGTAGGATCAGTACAATACATGAACTGTAGGTTAATTTTATTTTAGTGCCTAAGAATCAGAAACGTTCATCAAGCCATATAGAGTCCTCATTAAACACACACACACACACACACACACACACACACACACACACACACACACACACGCACGCACGCACGCACGCACACACACACACACACGCACACACACACACACCCACACACCCTGTACTGTATTCTTCTCAACAAGAAAAGGTGTTTTTTTCTAGAACATCAGTTTTCCCAACACCGACAGGATCAATGTTAAAAAGTCAAAGATCAAAACGGTTATTTAACTCGGAGTTTGGAGTCAAGCTGGCGGTGGAAGAGTGAATCTTAAATGTGTTTGTTACAGTTTTTTACAATCACTTTGCTACTATTTTCAGAACCTTGATGTCATTTTTCAAAACTCTAGACACAAAACTCAAAACGGTTATCACGTGTAACACAGGCTGTCTAATGTTCAAAACATTGCATTGTGCATTCACATCTTTAAAGAAATCTTGCACTTGCACAATCATTGGTTCAAAAAACTAATTTACTGTGAAATACCGTTGAGACATAACTATAGATCACCCACACACAAGCAACCGATAGTTTCACTGTGTCATTGTTCGTACAATCATTAAATATTGTCGAACAAAATAGTCGATACAGGTTTCATTATGGCACTACATGTACAGTAAGTACATCTCTGTAAAAGCACTGCAGTAGTAGAGAGAATACTACAGTGGAATCACTGAACAAAGTTTGTAATATATTGATGAAAAACACTACAGTACAATCACAACATAGGTTTATTTGAATCAAAGCAAAATAATTAGCTATGAAATAGAAAAGACTGTAAAACATCAAATGCAGTGTTCCTCAACTTGCTTGCTTGTACTGTAAGAAACAAAACAGGAGCGATTACTGTACTTCTACATTGTCATCAACTCTGTGTTGTGGATTTGGCCACAGGTTGTCATCTACATCACAATGGATGTTTTCATTGGCCAAAATATTAGGCTACATCCATGGATATTGTAGTCTAATTGGTTCATGCTCCATGCTAATTGGTGACAATGAATATTGTTACAGTATCTTGAAACTCTCATGATTTACAGTAAACATGGAAGATTGTTTGTCTGTTTCCATACAACTATGCATTAAGAGTAATGCAACAGTAACTTATCATTTTGAGCAGTTGTATCAATTGATAGTTAGATCATTGTAAGGAAATGAATAGACACTCATTTGAAATGTAATGTGTGAATTGTCTTTTGAAATAGTAATACTTTGATGTTAAGTTGTGTCATATTGAACAGGTGATTTTTGTTGAATGAACAAATGATCTAAGTTTTATGTGTATTGTATCCAAGCAATTGAGAAAAGGGTTAGAGTTTTGAAAAATGTGCATTTTGATCATTGGTTGTGAGTTTTGTGTCTAGAGTTGTGAAAAATTACATCAAGGTTCTGAAAATAGTAACAAAGTGATTGTAAAAAACTGTAATGGTTTGTTAACAGTTGCTCAGGCTAGATGTTTAAAGAATGACACTTCATCAAAAGCTTTCCTGTGATTCTCTGGGCTCGCACACAAAAACCTCTCATACTGATTTTAGTGTATATACATTTGTCTTTACTTTTGTTATTTCAGTATTTTTAAAGAAATGTTTTAGTTTTTACCCCAACCCATAGTGTGTGTAAATAGTTGTGCTAAAATCTTTGTGCGTATTTTACACGCAAAATAACTATTCTACACCTGTTTCCTGTTTTTGTTTTCCTGTGCGGTTTCCGGCGCCTTTTTAAGAAAGTTGCAGGTTAACTTTGCTCATTCCTCTTTATTGCATATTAAGTGCACATTAAGGTTTGGTTGAAAGTGATTCATTCGGATGTTTCAGAAATGAAGTGAGACTCACACATCATACTGTATGCAGAGCCTAAATACGGCTAGAGTTCTTGTGACACTGTTTTCTGTGTTTCTATGACTGAAACTCAGTGAGAAAAATTTGTTTTTTCATCAATGAAGCTTTTAATAACTGAGATCAGCATTAAATGTAGCATTAATGGCTTATTTTCAGTGTCGAGCAACAACAACCTTTAGATATCACAGGAATTACCCTAAACATGCAGACCCCACAACAAGAGATGACAGACACAGAGAGAAGAACAGAGACACACTTCCTTAAAGAACTTCCTGTGTGGTTTCTGTATAGTCTTTCAATCTCATGCACTCTTTTTGCAAATCTCTACACATGTTCTCACTCACTAAACTTTGCACTGTGATGCACTTGTGCTGCAAACCAGTAAACACAACTACAACTAGAGTAAAACACAATTACAAGAGGCGTTATAATTTACACACAACAGCTCAAAATTATTCACACTTGTGTCTAATGATGTGATCAAACCAACTGTACAAACTATGAAGTTTCAGAAGAGTTCAGAAGAGTTCAGAGGAGTTCTGGGCTGCGTTTCCCAAAACCAACGCTACGTCATTCTTAAGTTTCACCTTAAAGGTGCATTAAGCAACTTTTCATGTTAAAAATACCCGTTTTATAACCCATACATGCTGAAACAATTGCCTGATGGGCTGAATGAGCCCTTCTCTGATCACTGAGATTGTCTCTATAATCCTGTAAAGTAAAATAAATAAGAGGGATTCGGGCCGGAATTTTAGACTGGGCGTGACGTCATGCGCGTTCACGGCACGCTCACATAGCTATGTCTGGCAGGTTTGTGTATTCGCCGCCATTCTCCGTAGAAGATGGATTAAGAGACCGGCTTGTAGTTCATTTCAAACACCAACGCAAACTCCACGTAAGATAAAAAAAAGAAAACTTTTGTCCGTGAGCGTGCACACCTTTGGTTGCAGTTTCGCTTGCCGCCAGAGGGGGCATAGTTCTGCAAAAACTCAGAGACTTGCGCAATGCACCTTTAAGCTGTACTTTATCGATAATACGTGTTTCCCGAAACGTTCTTAGTTAAGTACACATTCTGTAAGTCATACGTTCGTGAGGTTGGTCTGGACCACTCTTAGCTTTACCTTATCACTGTTGCAGGTCTATAGACGTGTGTATATACGAATATAACTCAGAAGTGTTAATACACCCAGACAGTGTTCAATTCGCTAGTTGCACGTGGCCACCATTTTGGATTTCGTATCAGCGACGTGTGCGCGTAGACACTTCCGGTTTCGCATTACGCCCAGTGCAGGGAGCTGGAGAAAGCCGAAAATGATCTTTTATAGTTGTTTATAGAATCATTTATCACTTAAAATACTACTAAGATCCATATTACTATCACACGAGCCATAGCAATTAAATGCACGGATGCATAGTCAGATTATTGAATGAAATACAACTGTTCACGAACAGAAGATATTTGACTCATGCTGCATACGCATACGCAATGACAATTATGCCTACTGTAAATGTAGAGTTACAACTACGATTAGAGTTGTTTGCATAAAATGCACCGTGAACATTCACATGTTTGCCCTGAGATAGGCTACAATTTTATCTCCATAAATACTATTTTCTCAATTCTGTGCATATATTTTTACTTAATAATTACATCAATTGCTCGATCAATATATCACATATCAAAAATAATCACATATTTTACATTTACATTTTTAACTGTAGGTACCACAAACAATTTAATATAGGTTAGTTTGTGTATATTTTACACGTAGTACAATACTGTGCTGCTTATAAACACCATACAGATAATGATTTATGATCTTTACTCATCTCACTTGCACAAAATAAATGCAGTAATAGAAAGCATAGAAACGCACAAGTGAAATACACTGAAAATGATATGCATTAAAAGATGTGGTCAGGTTGAAGTCATCCCTCCGGATCTTCTGCATCCACTCATGCCCGTACCGCAGCGTCAACGGGGAATGCATGAAAGCTGACTTCTTTGTTGTAACGTGACGAAATGGTACATAAGGGCACACAGCGATGAAGTGCTGAGGCTGTCACCCTCTGAAAGGCAAGTCGCCTCTCTTGAATCCTAAAAAGACTATTGTGAAAATATATCTCTGTGGTAATGGAACTCGGTCGCTGTTGTCTCTCGCTGTCTCTCGCTCTCGCTGTCAGATCACCTGAAGTACTGGCGCGCACACTCAATTTCGAACGTCAACGGTCGCCGTGCACGGAGTCAATTAGGCTAATTCAAGTGTTTTCATGCAAATAATAAAATTGTCATTACACTGATTGTTGTTAGATTTTTAATTATATTATTATATATATTATATTATTAATTTAATTAAAGAGCGCTTTTAAAGGCCAGTGAAAGCATAGGCTACTGTCAGCTAAGTCCTATTCGGATGCTAATATTGTTTCTCATGGGCTCGTATTTTAAACATTTACAGGGGTAAGTCGGTTATTTTAGTGCCATCCGAATCCATATCAGTGTTTTTCTCACCCAACCCGCGTAAAAACCCCTGGCCAAATTAGTACCTTCTGTTTTTTGACAAACAGGTTGTGTGGTAATTTAATTGCCGTCTGAATCCACATCTCTGAGTTTACAAGAAGAGATTCAAAATCCACTGTTTAAATCCTTTTTGATCACTGCCGAGCACCGTACGTAAGATGTAAACTTTTATTACTGAAATGCTGGAAAGTATTTACAAGAACAATATTTCATCGCAGCTCCACCTCAGTGAACAAAAATGGGAAAGAGAAGAAAGCACGTAAAAATCTGAAATGGTTATCATGGCAGCAATATATGATACAATTTTAAAATATGTAGGCTAGGCTATTATAGGCTATTATAGTTTGGATTATTTTTTATATTTGTTTTTATATGTAGCCCCTGCACAAGAGAATAATTGATTCTCGAGCTGTCGATATCAGCAGATTCAGCGGCATCGCCACAGACAGCACCGGGTAACGTCGCACGTAAGAAGGAATATCTTAAGCAGCTTCCTAAGGTATGGTTCGGGGAACACGCCTAGCAATGGTATAACTTTATCATTATCTTAAGTTATTCTTCGTAGTGCGCTAATGCTGGGTACACACCAAAAGATAATCGGGCTGATTTTGGGCCGATTTCTCCCCTTACAACAATCCTAGCTATATGCTCCCCTCCCGTGTGAGGTGTGTTAAGAGTGTCCGAACCTGACCGGAAGAACGCCGGAGCCGCCCCGATCGCGAATCAGAAATCCTGATGTGTGGGGGGAACCCCGAGGACAAACGCGCGCACGCTCTGGAGATTATCACGTGAAACGAAACAATATCCAATCAGAAAGCGAGATGAAGGAAGACGGAGGCATAACAAACGCAGTCGTGGCGCAGCACAACGTGAAATTGATGTGGACAGCAGAGATGGAGGATCAGCTTGTTGATTTGTGGCAACAGCACGAATGTTTATACAACGTGTTGTGTAAAACCTTTCCAAACACTATCATCGCAATTTCTTCCTGCATATCGTTCGGCATGCTTATTCTGAGATATTGGTCTCGCGAGATTTTGTGCTGTCTTTGTCACATCATGGCACACCACACACTATAGGAGCAAAACGGTTAAATCTATGATTTTTTGTCCTCATGTTTGTGGTCTATCACATTTTGAAAATCATATAAGATGTAAAAAATCTTTTGGTGTGTACTCAGCATAAGAGACAACGTTATCGGGATCTCAGCCCATAAGAGTTCAGAAGAAGGGTAAAAGTGGCGCCCGGTGGGGTGTTGGCTGCTCGTCTTGCTCAGTTTGCTTTATTGCTTTTACTTTTTATGTTGTGTTTACCTCCTCAATATGGCCAAACTTTATAGACTTATGATCGTCAAGCATTATTTAATATCCGTTCATCCGTACCCGACCTCTCTGGCACTGGACAATAGTACTTTCATCCTTGGCTTGTGAGACCTCTAGTAAGGTCGGCATTAGTCAATGCCAGATCCCTTGCAAACAAATCATTCATTTTAAAGAATTTTTATATCACAACGACTGGGATTTTTTATTTATTGTCGAACATGGCTGAATGCTGTTGATCTCGCCTCAATTATGGAAGCAACTCCGGCTGATTGTGACTTTCTTAGCTCTCCCACAAGCTCTGGTCGGTGTGGTGGCCTGGCCATTATTTTTAACAAACGTTTTAAATGTCGCTTATTGCCATTTATGAACTATCAGAGTTTTGAAGCCCAAGTGATGATGTTGTATTACAAGAAACCAGTGCTTTGTGTAAATGTTCATCGTGCACCTAAATATCACAAAGTCTTCATTGAAGAATTCTCTGATTTTTTGTCTCACATTGTACTACTGTCTGATTCAATCTTGATTGTTGGTGATTTTAATGTATGTTTGCTGCCCAGGAAAACCTATGGTGGATGAATTCCTAGAAATGTTGGACTCTTTTAACTTAATTCAATCTGTTAGGAGTAGCACACATAAACTTGGCCATTCTCTCGATCTCGTTCTGTCTTTAGGAATCTCGATTTGTGATCTTAATATCATGCCACATAGTTTTTCTGATCATTGTCCGGTGGTATTTAATGTGTGTCCTTCTGCTCCTGTGTCGATGGTATGTTCCCGTATATTCACTCCACTTACAGCTTCAGAATTTCTAAAAGCTTTTATTGCCTCTCCACAAATCCCTTGTATCGAGTCTGCATATCCCTCTGTCGATCCAGATGAGTTGATTTCAACGTTTAATTCTGTCTGTATGAACATCACGGACTCTATTGCTCTATAGAAAACGAAGGAAAGAAGTGCCAGAACTCGGGCTCTTAGACGGGAATATAGAAGAGCAGAAAGGAGGTGGAGGAAAGATAGGTTGCAAGTTTCCTCGCAAATGTTAAGGGAAAGTCTTACAAAATACCAAAAAGCTGTGAAATATTATAGAGCAAGTTACTTGTCTGATATGATTGCTAAAAACCCGCTGCGTAAGCTTTTTGCTGTTATCAATAGACTGCTTTGTCCAAGTACAAAACTTAGCTTTACTTTATCATCGGCAACGTGCAATGTGATTTTTTTGTTGAGAAATAAATGGAATCAGAGCAAGTTTTTCATCTATGGTTGCTAACCCAGTGCTAACAGATTTAACTGGAGTGTATTCTTTTAGTCAGTTTGAACTGGTGTCACTCTCTGACATTAGAGATGCAGTTGCACCGTCCATTCTTAAGGAAGGTGCTGATATATAGTCGGCTCAAGTATCTTATCTATTATTATTAGTGGTCTACAGAATGGCATCGTACTACTTTGCCTAAAGCTGCCCTATCTTCTAAGTCTGGACACCCATGATTAAAAAAATGATGATCTAATTTAAAAATTGCCTGGCTTGTCTAAGGTACTTGAAAATGTTAATAAAAGTACCTTAAAAAGAATAATATTTTGGATAAATTTCAGTCTGGTTTTAGGGGTGGACACAGTACAGAATCAGCCCTTTTGAGAGTTGTTGATGATCTTCTTTTAATTACGGATGCAGCATTCATTTAATTGGATTTGTTAGCAGCCTTTGACACCATTGATCACCGGATCCTTATGATTTGCTAAAAGCACACTGTTAGACTTTTTATCGTATTTTTGCGGTAACTTACTGGCAGCACTATTGCCAGTAAGTTACTGTAAGTTCCCCTTTACAGTAGCTTACTGTAAATGTGTTATACGGTATGATGCCCTTACCGCAATTTCATTTTACAGTAAGATGCCCTTACCGCAATTTCATTTTACAGTATGATGCCCTTACCGCAATTAAATTTTACAGTGAGATGTCCTTACCGCAATTTCATTTTACAGTAGTATGCCCATTTACACTATTTTATTATTTATAGTTTACATGAATGCTATTGAATTTAATAAATTCCAAAAAAGCGACTTGAGTCCATGTACATCAGCATATTCTTTATTCACTCTCACAATCAATTACATCCATTTTATTTATTTATTGTGATGCAACATTAGGCAAGGCAGTTTTATTCATATAGCACATGTCATACACTTTGCCAATTAAAAGTGCTTTACACAGTAAGGAATTAAAATAATCACAAAATAAAAGCAAGGAAAATTAAAGTGCCCCTATTATGGATTTTTGAAAATGACCTTTCATGTAGTCTGTAACAGCTCTAAGGCCTCGTTTACAAGTGAAATGTAACCCAATTCTGATTTTTTGCTCCTATGTGACACAGATCGGATGTGTTCTATGACGGTGTAAACTGGAAAAAAAACACATGCATTCAGATATTTCGAGATCGGTTTCAGGCCTCATTCATATGTGAAAATAAATCAGATATAAATCGGATATGTGCCAATGCGACTGTCATGTAAACAGGCTGATCGGATTTTCTGAGACATTAGGCTACTTCTCCGCGGTTTAATGACAAGAGCAACCCCGATGCGCGTCTGCAAAGGGACGGATGGCCTGTCGAAACGTTGTGTCGTCGTAGGAGAGGAATGTGAAAAAAACGTTGACACAACATATCAAAGGTTGGCTTGCTCATCCTAAAATTTCGGACCTACTGCTTCTCGTTAAAGCTCGCCACAATATGCTCCTACCAGTCCTGAGATCTCTCTCGCACACAATAACTGAAGCATATGCGCAAACCCTTGAAACTAACCCTTTAAATACTATGCTAATCAGTTTGTGGGCCACGATTATCTATAACTGTGTCTATTAATGCAGTGTATCACTGAGAAACGTCCTGCTTGAGTCGTCCTTGTGATGGAAGTTCGGGTTGAATAACTAGTTCTTCCAGAGTTTCATTATTGGACTCGCGTTCGGATTGATATGGTAAAATCGATGTCATTGTTCGTTACTGTGTTTAGTTTACGGTGTAGGAAGCCTCAGGACAGCTGATGTTGTTATGGCAATGGGTGTTTTTGTTTAAGACATGCGCGCTGTATAGGGCTGGGTACCGAGTTCGATACTTTTTAGGTACCGACCGAATTGCCTCGATACTATTGAGTATCGAAAAATGACTTGTTTTTCGGTACCAGATTTCGATACCTAAGGGGTTAACTCGTCAACGTCAGTGCTCAAACAAATACATATGAAATGCACAATGACACGCCTAAAGTCGCTCGCGCACATACACGTGAACTCTACACACATGAGACGCGCGGAACTCTCCGCGCACATACTCATATGAGACGCGCGCGCGCACACAAACTGTCCACGCACATTCTCATATGAGACGCGAGCACACACACACAAACTCGCGCACATACTCAATAAGACGCGAGCACACACACTCACAATACCCTAAAGATGTGGAAAAGTCGATCAAAAGTGTGGCTACATTTCTCCAGGCTTGATGCCAACAGCGCGCCATGCAGTATTTGCAGAAAAATAATTGCTGCAAAGACCGGTAGCGCGACAGATATGATGAAGCCCTTGACAGTGCACGGAGTAAACATAAGAGCAGAAAGTTGCTCCGTCTTTGACTGGTAAATGAAAATATACCTTGTTGATCACCCTGACAGTGTTTATATTGCAATAATGACCTACTGAATGTACACTGCCGTTCAAAAATGTGTTGGTTAGTCAGAATTTTTTTTCAGTAAGGATGCATTAAAGTTATCAAAAATGACCTTAAAACATGTGTAATGTTACAAAAGATTTCTGTTTCAAATAAATGCTGTTCTTTTAAATTTTGTATTCATCAAAGAATCATGAAAAAATGTATCATTTAGTTTCCAAAAACTGTTTTCATGTTTCTGAAGGATCATGTGACACTGAAGTAATGATTTTGAAAATTCAGCTTTGACATCACAGGAATAAATTACATTTTGAAATATATTCAAATAAGATTTTAAATTGTAATACTATTCCACAATATTACAAGTTGTGTTGTATTTTTGATCAAACCAGTTCAGCTTTGGTGAGCATGAGCTCTTCATAAAAAAAAAAAATTTGTTCCTTATGTATATGTATAAGGAATATTTTGTTCCTTTGTGCTTTTTTTGTTCCTTTGTGCACTGACTAAGGAGCATGAGTCAAACTGAAAAAATAAAACCAAAGTTTTCTGAGGTAATGTGTTATGTAATCTTGTTAAAATGGATTTCATAAAATTGGTATCGAAAAAAGTATCGTTCAGGAACCGGTATCAAAATCAAGGTATCGGTATCGGTATTGGTATCGAAATTTTTTGAACGATACCCAGCCCTAGCGCTGTATGCAGTAAACCAATCACAACAGACTGAGCTGTCTGGCCAGTAGCATGTGGAAAGGAGGGATTTAGAGAGATTGATTCATCTGACGAGCCGTTTAAGAATCTTTGAAAAATGTGGTGATGTGCAAATGTATAATATGAGAAAATTCAGTAGTAAATAGCATAATAGGGGCACTTTAAAACAGTTATAAAAACTATTTAAAAAGATGTACAGTACAGTTATAAAATGAATTAAAAGAGTAAAAAGATAATACATAAATTAACTTCTCATCTGGCAATACACCGGTGTATCATATTTTTCACAACTCCCAGTTTTACTCTGAGATTTTCCCATGGTGATTACACTGTCTGTGGTGTTCTTGCAGCACGCCTAAGAAATCAGCGTATCCAAAAAACCTGATTTCCCCCCAAAATCGTACATGAGAAGCTCTAGGACTGACTCACGGGGTAACCTCGGGTTCACTGCTCCATCAGTCCGCACCCCAAAGATTTGTCCGGAAGCTCTAGGTATGGAATCGATCCAGTCCGCACCCCACAGAACCTCGAGTTTAATTACACATCAAACTCAATACTTCACCACAGACAGAGGTCATCAGCATGGTTTCATCTCTCAATTTCCCCAATTAAGTAATTTATGTTTGTCTCTTACCCAATTCGCAGTGCCATTTGAGTTCAGTTTAGAATCAAAAGGAGGATGCAAAAAGAGAACTGAATTCTTAACAAATCAAAGCAGGGATCATGACAATATGCAAAAAAAGCATCCCAGTTGGTCTTGACTGGCCTCCATACCGGTAAACCACTGATGGCTGATCTGAAAAAAAAAAAAAAAAACACAGAGAAAATGTGTGAGAAATGTTTGAGTTTGGAGTTGTGGGGTTTATTTAATCTAAATTTGTTCATGGACAGACGAGGAATCAACTTGTGCAACAGCAGTTATTACCAGTCAAGTTAGTTTAAATAGTATAGCTTTATTGCACATCCCTTGTTAGGGAACTCTGTTAATTGCCTGAATGTACAATTACGTTAAAGGTACACTGAGTAACTTTATGGCCCTTCAAACTTAAATCTGAAATAGAAAGCTTTTGTAACATTACAAATGTTTTTACTGTCACTTTAAGTCAATTTAATGCATCCTTGCCAAATTAAAGTATTAATTTCATTTAACAACCAAAAAAAAAATAAAAAAAATACTGACTGAACAGTAGTGCTTTCTATTTCAGATAAATGTTGTTCTTTTGAACTTTCTATTCAAAGAATCCTGAACAAAAAGTGTACAACTGAAAATAATCAGAAATGTTTCTTGATTAACACCAGTGCTCCTAAAAAAGTTATGCTGCAAGTTCTCCATTACAATATGTTAATCATATAATGCATCTGATAACGTTAGTCAAAACATACTCACAAAGCCAAAGATGCTCAGTGCTGAGGCTCTTAAAAGAGCCTTTGGGCTGTAGTTAGCTCCTGTTGACACAGGGAAAAGAGAGAAATAGAAGAAACATTATTTTTCAGCAATGATTATTGGCAAATGACTATATGTTATGAACATGATAAATGACAGATCTAGGATGACTGCTAGATTGATCAATTACACAATCAGATGACAGTTTTACCAATAATTGGCATAGAATTTAAAAAAATATTTTGCAATGAATATTTTTCAATTAGTCTGCCTTTACATTGCTTTAAATGGCTTACTATTTTAAAGGTCCCGTTCTGCGTGATCCCATGTTTCAAACTTTAGTTAGTGTGTAATGTTGCTGTTAGAGCATAAATAATATCTGTAAAATTATAAAGCTCAAAGTTCAATGCCAAGCGAGATATTTTATTTAATAGAAGTTGACTACAAAAAACGGCTCGATTGGACTACATCCCTCTACTTCCTTCTTTAATGATGTCACTAGAACCGTTTCTTGACTAACCTCCGCCCACAGGAATGCTCCCTCAACTCTACTGGCTACTTGCGCACTTCTTATAACTTAGCCTACTGTGTTTACTCAGCTCTTACGGTGATTTTCTGATAATAACCGTAATTAAACTACTAAACTATACCTGTTCCATCTCTATACAGCACTCTGACTCTGTAGGGATTATTGTCCGACTCGAAATGAACGCCGTTACTGAGAGTTTCTGATATTATCATCATTCCGTGAGATGAAATAGTCCTGACAGACTGAGCGCGAGCTCGTGAGGCTCCGCCCCCTGTGTCGTCCAGCAGCAGCTCATTTGCATTTAAAGGGCACACACTGAAACAGCTCGTTTTTCTGAGCCGCAAAAAATGTCAATTTAAACATGCTGTAAAAAATGATCTGTTGGGTATTTTGAGCTGAAACTTCACATACACACTCTGGGGACATCAGAGACTTATTTTACATCTTGTGAAAAGGGGCATATAACGGGACCTTTAACATGTCATATTTCGGTCCTGTGCAGAGTGAATACAGCATTTATACGTAGCTGTCACATCTCTTACATCGTGTCTACACTTTGTTAATGAGAGTTTTCGCGAGCCTGCATAATTCGGCACTGAATAAAAACTCCTGCGTTCTCCACAGCGCGAAAACAAATAAGCACAAATATGCACTGGAGTGTTTGGTTTGGCAAATCTGTTTCGCCAATATATTATAACAGTATCAAGTAACAGTATCAAAGTAGCAATCTCTTGCTTGCGTTTGAGGGTGCATAGCACCCCCATAGAGCCGGGCCTGGGGCAGAGAGAGCGCGAGAGTGCCTTTGAGAAAACGCGCTAGGCCTAACTTACTTCAAAACGCCACACATTTAACTGACGAGTAAAATATGCCATAACTGGTCGTAAAAAGGACAGAAAACCTTTGTTTGTGTAAATATTAGATTGGGTCCATCTACTGGAAAAGGCAGTCAGTCAATTCTATGGCATTTAATGGGATATTAAAGCGGCAGTTTCGAGGAAAATTAGACTGTCCTGTGAGCTGTTTTTAAAAGCCTATTAGATTTTATTATTTACTTTCTTCGTAAATTTAGCTATATTTAATTGATGTTGGTAATGGTTTACTTTGTAAAAGTAAGTTATAAAATAAATTTGTTCAGTAAAAAGTACTTACCTTAGAAAACCCCCAGCTGGCGTCTAGCATAGACTGTAAAAAATATGGACAAAGCGTCTGTGACGTCACCCATAGACTTTCTGAAGAACGGGTTTGAAGCCGTTTATGGGGGGTATGGGCGGCGCCATCTTGGAAAATCTTGGGAAATCCTAACCCCGCCCACCTTCTAACCACCGCCCGCGTCACTCAGCTCGCTCTGCTACTCCGGGTATATTTCAGGCAACGAACTATTTTTTTACAGTCTATGGCAACGAAATATGTTATAAAACACCATACTAACTCTTTTCGTTTTCATTTAAAGAAATCTTAAACATTATAGCCACACAAATGTGGTTCAGGCAACGCATATTGATTATATTCAACTGCACATAATGTTTGCCTATTTATGAAAAACAAAACAAAATATAACACAAATCTGCCTCTTTTCATTTTAAATATAATATAAAAATATTAAACATTTTATGGTCCAGGCAATATGTGCATTTGTACTAAACAACAGATTTTGCAGTAAACAACATTACATATCATCTTCATGTATTAAAATGACAAAACTCAACCCAGTCTCTTTTTGTTAAATTTCAGTTTTATCAATATTAGCCATTATAAAAGTATAAGTAAAAGGTATAAGAAGCTATACAAATAAAGCAAACAATTCAATCAAACATACAAAGTCAGCGCGAGTTTAACCATACATAAAGTTAAATAGCTTATAAAGTTATGAAACTTCCCCTCAGCCAAAACGATTGCCCAGGGAAAAAAATATAGATTCACGAGACCAAAAATCGCCCATTAGATACACACAAGATGAATTATATCTCATGTTTAACCACTACAGAGACGCCAGAGTCCGCGGCATTGGCGGCAAACCTCAGAACGTCAAGCCGATGTAAGACCGTTCCAGGCGGGGTACATCGCGCCGAGCACCCGGTCATCGCTGGATCAACTGGATACAATTTTCATAAATCTTTAAATAAACCACAGATTTGAGCTTTAAACAACTACATTCTCGCCTGAAAAACTCTTAAAACTACATTTCATGATACAGAAACAGTAGTATTATATGTCAACTGTATTAAAAAATGGCGCTTCTTATGTTGTCATTCTCCGTGGCGCTGCCTTGTCAGCTGTCAATCAAGCTGTCAATCAAAGTTAACCACGCCCTTATTGTCATACATTTTATATCTAAATACGATCTAAACTAACGAGTTAGAAAAAAATTCACTACCCTCGCCGTTGTCAGGCACTCGAAAGCTATCGAAAAATACAATAAAAGTCCATGGGACCAACCTGTAAAGACATGAATTTATGCTGTGAAAACGGACATTTTAACATGGGGGCTATGGACATTTGCTCCCTTTTGGGACCTTCCCCTAGCGGATTTTCGATGTATTGCAGTTTTTCGCACTTCCGGGTAGGCTTCATTTTTCATATCAGAATGTTGCCGCCAAGTGATCCACTCTCTCTCAGCAGGGACGTCCGTTAGGAGCGCGCACTCGACACGTGACGTCACACAAACCTCAGTTTACATTCTGCCAGGTTGTTGCGCGGGCTTTGCAACAATTTAAATTTTGTGAGGTGTAAGCAAAGTTTATATATATATATATATATATATATATATATATATATATATAAAGTTTATATTAATTTAAAATAAAATTAAAATACATTTATATAATTTATATTGCCTGTATGGGAACCAGTTGTGAATATATATATATTTGTTATTGGAGAAAATGCTAATATAAAAATTACTCTGGTCTCTCACTAATAACTAATTTTAAATCCTTCCATCCACGTGTTTTTATTTATTTATTTATTTATTTATTTTATTTAACTTTTAAACATCCAGTGTTTGTATAGCTTAAAAATGAGAATGCAGATTCATGATTTTCATCTGCAGAACAAGATGGGGGGGGAAAAATATAAAACATTATCATATGATATTTTAATATGCCTAAAACATAAATACAATATACAAACTTAAAAAAAATCTGTCTTCTTCATTTACAGTAGCACTACTGCTTTTGCGTAAACAGTAAAGTACTGTAAATTCCATATACAGTAAGTTACTGTAAATTTCAAAATACCCACAATGCAGTGCATATTACAGTAGTTAACCGTATATAATATAAGTGTGTGTAAGAGGAGGAAGAGTGTGTGTAAGAGGAGGAAGAGTGTGTGTAAGAGGAGGAAGAGTGTGTAAGAGGAGGAAGAGTGTGTGTAAGAGGAGGAAGAGTGTGTGTGTAAGAGGAGGAAGAGTGTGTGTAAGAGGAGGAAGAGTGAGTGTAAGAGGAGGAAGAGTGAGTGTAAGAGGAGGAAGAGTGAGTGTAAGAGGAGGAAGAGGATGATGAGGAAGAGTGTGTGTAAGAGGAGGAAGAGTGTGTGTAAGAGGAGGAAGAGTGAGTGTAAGAGGAGGAAGAGTGAGTGTAAGATGAGGAAGAGTGTGTGTAAGAGGAGGAAGAGTGAGTGTAAGAGGAGGAAGAGTGAGTGTAAGAGGAGGAAGAGTGTGTTAGAGGAGGAAGAGTGAGTGTAAGAGGAGGAAGAGTGAGTGTAAGAGGAGGAAGAGTGTGTGTAAGAGGAGGAAGAGTGTGTGTAAGAGGAGGAAGAGTGAGTGTAAGATGAGGAAGAGTGTGTGTAAGAGGAGGAAGAGTGAGTGTAAGAGGAGGAAGAGTGAGTGTAAGAGGAGGAAGAGTGTGTTAGAGGAGGAAGAGTGTGTGTAAGAGGAGGAATAGTGTGTTAGAGGAGGAAGACTGAGTGTAAGAGGAGGAAGAGTGTGGCTGCATTTCAACACCTTTCTTACTGTAAGTAAAAGTGTTGTTGTGTGATTACCTATGTCTCTGACTCTCATGGTGATTACACCTGTGTGTGCCTTTAGAGGGCGTGTGTGTGTGTGTGCCTTTAGCGGGCACTTTAATTCTGTGGGTGAAATTCCCAAGGTGGCGTAGTCATAAAGTAATATCAAACTGTTTATGTTGTTTGTGTGATTCAACAGATTCAAATGGAGTGGAGAAAGAAAATCACCAGCTGGAGCCTCAGAAATCACAGATCAGCAGAAAACAAGAAGACTGAGAGAAAAATGGAGGACAGAAATGAGACACAAACCAGAGAATCACCAGAGGAAAGAGGACAGAGACGTGATAGATGTGAGAGTATGGACAGAATGAAGCCATTCTGTGAGTGCTGTTATATTCTTATAGTCTTGCTAGATTTACTATTATTGTCTTCACACATACCAGATGTGTGATTGTGTTTAATATGTTTTATAGATTGAGAATATAAAAACAAATACAAAACAATATGAATAGTCTGATATATATTTGTGATTTCTAGTCTCCTGTGATCCAGACGAGCCTGTAAAGTTTGATTCTGATGTCAAAACTGAGGAGAGATTCTCATCAAAACCTTCATCATGTTCTCAAGATCACACAACATCAGTGACGTCCAGATACCAGAAGACCTGAACATCTTCATCATCATCATCAATCTGTGATGCAGAAAAAAACTGCATATTTGTATTTTAACCGTGCTCTTGCTGCTTCACTGACACACTAGTGTTTCCTACCTCTGATAGTGTGAATAGATAGCGAACACTTGCACATGCTTATATATATATATATATACCTCACCCAGGTCTTACTCAAACCTGGGCCCGGTTCCCCGATAACGCTCACTCTTAGCGCGCTAAGAAGACTCGAAAGATATATCTTAACAAAGTTGTTTATGTTCCTAAGTGTGTTCCCCGAACTATACCTTATAAAGCTGCTTAAGATATACCTTCTAATGTGTGGCGTTACCCGGTGCTGTCCGTGGCGATGCTGCTGAATCTGCTGATATCGACGGCTCGAGAATCAATTATTCTCTCGTGCAGGGGCTGTTTATGTGAGAACGCTGTTCTTTATATAAGAAGCACTTCAGAAATAGTTGAAATTGCATTTATTAGGACTATTGGATATTATAAAAAATAATCCAAACTATAATAGCCTATAATAGCCTAGCCTACATATTTAAAAATTGTATCATATATTGCTGCCATGATAACCATTTCAAAAATTTGACGTCCTTTCTTCTCTTTCCCATTTTTGTTCGCTGAGGTGGAGCTGCGATGAAATATTGTTCTTGTATATACTTTCCAGCATTTCAGTAATAAAAGTGTGCATCTTATGTACGGTGCTCGGCAGTGATCAAAAAGGATTTAAACAGTGGATTTTGAATCTCTTCTTGTAAACTCAGAGATGTGGATTCAGACGGCAATTAAATTCCCACACGACCTGTTTGTCAAAAAACAGAAGGTACTAATTTGGCCAGGGATTTTTACGGGTGAGAAAAACACTGATATTATGGATTCGGACGGCACTAAAATCACAAACTTACCCCTGTAAATGTTTAAAATACCATACAAGCCCATGAGAAACAATATTAGCGTCCGAATAGGACTTAACTGACAGTAGCCTATGCTTTCACTGACATTTAAAAGCGCTTTTTAATTAAATTAATAATATTGTATAATAATATAATTAAAAATCTAACAACAATCAGTGTAATGACAATTTTATTCTTTGGATGAAAACACTTGAATTATCCTAATTGAATACTGTCTGGGTGTATTAAAACTTCAGTATTATATCCGTATAGCCCTGCAACAGTGATAAGGTGAAGCTAAGAGCGGTCCAGACCAACCTTACGAAAGTGTGACTTACAGAAGATATACTTAGCGTACGAACGTGTCGGGAATCGTGCCATGACGTTAAGAGAGAGGTTAAGGAATAGGTTAAGAACTACTTAGCGATAAGAACGTTTTGGGGAACCGGGCCCTGGTCCTTGTCTTCCAGGTGCTTTAACAAGGAGGGTAAAGACTAAAGACTCCAGCATTCAATTTAAAACGAGTTTTACTCACACAGCAAGTATAAGCAGATCTCCTTTAAATAAGAAAGAGAAACACACTGGCCAAACGGCTGGTCCATCACAGAGAAACACATTCATAAACACACTTCATGTGTCTTCAGTTCACTGGAGAACATCTGTGGGTCGTCTGTGAGTGACTGAAGCCCCACCGAAATATTAATCTCTATAAACACAAACCTAAACATGATATTCACGTCCCTTTGGGCCTCTGAATGACAGTGTGGTTTATCTGATTTGTTTCCTTTTGTTATTTGTGTGTGTGTGTGTGGTTGTTTTGCCACATCACTACAGCACATCATGCAGTAATTCAGAATTCGGCTTCACTACGGATGCCTGGCTGCTACTTTACACTCCTTTTGTATATGTTTCTTTTGATAATAAATATTTTACTTTAAATGTTTGGCTTTCTTGTGTCTTAATTTTGTTGCTCCCTCCTGAGCCAAGTAACAAAACTGAATTTACCTTTAGATCTCTGGATTTCCAGGGTAATTCACTGCAGCAAACGTGCGTGTCGAGTTTCTTCATTTGTGATTTGTAGAACAGGATTAGTCATCTGTGCTCCTGCAATGAAGAACTGTTGTGTTTGTGGGAGAGAGAAAAAAATCTTCAAGTTCTCTGTGACTTCAAATGTACTGATACACATGTGTGGCTCTTCTCTACAACTAAATTCCTACGGTGGCCCAGTAGTGCACAACACAACGAATTTTAAAAAGCAAACATAAGTTCACAACACAACAAAATTAAGCCACAACACAACAAAATGAATCCACAACTCGTCGGAGTCGGCAGTCTTAATATATCAATACCACGATTAGTTTTAACAGTATGTAACCATTGTATATCAACATAAAATATACTTCAAAATCACCTACATGAATTATAGCTGCTTATTTATACTGGAGAATGCTTTGACGCGCTACCACAGCGTATCCCTAAGGGAACGTCTGGCAATTCCACCAAGTGGTTATAGTGGAGCGGCTAAGTGCTTATGTTTGGCAGAATCGTTCAGTTTATGATACAAGCGTGAAATTGGCATGAGCAGTCTCCATGGGTCACTTGATAAGAAAATTGTCCGAGCCACTTGAAATTTCAAGATGGTGGCCATTTTTCAAGATGGCCGACACCTTAGTGGAGCAGTTAAGTCTGAGTTTCTTGTCTAATGACCCTTTGAGACCGCTCATGGCAATTTCCATGCTTGTATCACCAACTAAATGATTTCTTAAGCCTAATTGCTCCACTAAGGTGGTGGCCATCTTGAAAAATGGCCGCCATCTTGAAATTTCAAGTAGCTGTGGGTGGCTTATTGTCTAGTGACCATCAGAGACTGCTCATGCCAATTTTCATGCTTGTATCACCAAATAAACCACTATATCACTTAACTGCTCCACTAAGGTGTTGGCCATCTTGAAAAAATGGCCGCCATCTTGAAATTTCAAGTGGCTCGGACAATTTTCTTGTCAAGTGACCCATGGAGACTGCTCATGCCAATTTTCACGCTTGTATCATAAACTGAACGATTGTATCACTTAGCCGCTCCACTATTATAAGAGGCTTATCTGTCTCCAGCATGTTAACCACTTCCTCTATTGATACTGTATTCTGAGGCACTGTACATGAAGCGAACAGCCTTAAAAAGGAATCATCTGTTCTTCTCAACTGTAAGGTAAATCACGTTTTTATTTTGGTAGCAGTTTTCATGAGGTCTTTGAGATGAAATCATATCTGTTCAGCTTGAACCACTATCAGTGTTTGTCAAAGACCTGATCTGTGATATAAAAGGGAGATAGATCATAAAACTGTTGAGAATCATCTGTCTGTTTCTGTAACCCACACGCTATGAAGAGAAACTCTCTTTCCTGCACTCAATGAAGAGGATTCCCTCAGTGTTTGTCATTCGAAGGTGATGAGAATAACTTCTCATTGTTCTTGTTATGATTGTATGTGTGAGAAGTTTTTTTTTGGACTGATGATTTTTGAGCTTTTTTGATCTCTTGAAAATAAAGTTTCCAAAAGTGGATTTTCACAGTGATGACTCAGAAGAAACATTTTTGTTCCTCAAAGAACCTTTCAGTGATTTTTCTTAGTTTGAAGAACATTTTAATAATCTGAAGAACTTCTTCAGCTTTTGTGGAATGGAAAGATGTTGAAGATTCTTCAAGCATCATCAATAATAATAAAGAACCTTTATTTTTAAGAGTGTATCTTGTAACATAAATCAAATAAATGTTACATATTTCCCCGATTTGTTTTATAAATACTGTTTATGGAAATATTTCACAAATCTCCTGAAGCCAGTGCAGATATATTTAATTTTATTTCACCTGTCTTAAAAAGTCTAAGACCTTTTCTATTGAACTTACTCTGAAGTGCAGCAAGTTTTTCTATAATGAGTCAACTTTAATCATCATGACCAGCTGAAATAGAGGATTAACATCATAGTTTGATAATAGTGACTACTGGACACCAATACTAACATTTTCTATATGTCATAATCATTTGTTAATAAACAAGTATTTATTACTTCAATGAGCTCATTGTTTCTGCTTTAAATTATTACATTGTTTAATATCTCTATTATGTTCAGCACAACTCTATTCAGTCTAGAAGCCGCCAGAAGAGACCAAACATGATGTACATGTTAGACACACACATATAGCATGTAAAGCAGATCATGTGTGCAGTAATGATAGAGACGTGTGTGTGTGAGAGGCTCCAGATTCACACAAATAGTCTCGTTTAGTTTCTGCTGTTTTGTGCCGGTTAAAGGATAATTCCGGTATTTAGCACTTCGAGTCTCTTTTTCTGGATTGTTTTGGATGAACTAGAGTGGCGGACACAGAAATGTTGACGATGGTCCTGTCTCGACTTTTTGACTCGTTTAGAATCGCCCATGACCGCTTCAGAGCGGCTGGCTATGGGCATGCACAAACATGTCCTTAAAACAACCCTTAACGTTCGTCTTCAAAACTGTGCAACTCACCGAGTGGTTAGTAGTGTTCATTGATGATTAAAAACAAATATATCGGCGCAATGTATGATTTCAATCCGTGTTATTTGCTAAAGTGGAACTATTTTTTCAGATACCTCACAACCGCGTATAAACTTCCGCTCGATATTTGAGTCTGAAGCGCAGTAATATCAACGAGCAATGAGTCCTCCAACAGAAATCAATGGGATTTTACAAAATGCCAAATAAAACACGACAGAAACTGTATTTCGCTACGCTACTTGTTTTGGAACATCAACGAACACCACTAACCACTCGGTGAGTTGCACAGTTTTGAAGACGAACGTTAAGGGTTGTTTTAAGGACATGTTTGTGCATGCCCGTAGCCAGCCGCTCTGAAGCCGTCAAAGGCGATTTTAAACGAGTCTAAAAGTCGAGACAGGACCCATCGTCAACATTTCTGTGTCCACCACTCTAGTTCATCCAAAACAGACCAGAAAAGAGACTCAAAGTGCTAAATACCGGAATTATCCTTTAAGCGTGTAGAAGAGATCTCGATATGATCCTCAGACTGTGGAGTTTATCCTCCGTTACTGGGACACTTTCTCCTCCAGATTCACATCAGATGAGAGTCTCTTTCTGCTTCATATGAGACACATGATGATCCTCATTGAGCTTCAGATCAGATTCTCTGATTTCTCTTCAGTGTCTCTGATCCTGAAACTAAAGGCCTTTGAGTTTCACCTCAAATCTACTTCTGACATCTAGTGGACAAAGATGAAAACTGCAGATCATATTCTGTGTGTTAGGAGGAATAGAAAACACACACTCATACAGATTTATTTACAATGCCTTCATTTCTATTTTAAACAAGTGACATTCTCTCAGTTTAATTCACTGAATGTCATTCATTATCAACTCACAAATAATAATGTGATTTTACATTTTGTGTGAATGACTGAACTTCTAGCAACTTCTGCTTTAATGTATACTATGATGTGTTTGTGAACAGTAGATATTGAGTATTGAGTAAGTGTTGATCTGTTGTTGTTCTGAACAGCTTCAGTTCGTCTGTTAAAGTCACTAATGTTCTGCTGATGGAAATCAGTGTTAATAAATCAGAGATGATTAAATGAGCAGCTGATGGAGTTTATCAGATCTGAGTTTTACATTTAACATTCAGACTCTTGAAACTCTTCAGGAAACAATACGGCTGCGTCTCACATCAGATATTCAGAGGAGATATTGATCTGAAGAAGTACTAAGGTATGTTCTGTGTGAATGAATGTGTGGATTTATTTTCATCTTCTACAGAAATGACATCTTTCAGTCGCTTTTAAATGAGGAAAACACATTATACTGAGACTCATGATTGTAATGCATGTATATGAGTGATCTGAGTTTGTCATATTGTTGAATCAGGAGCTGATGGAGATTTGCCTGATATGAAACATTATCATCAGCTTCTGCTAACAGAAGAATCCAGAAACACAGTCTCTGGGAAGAACATCAATTATTCCCTGTTTCTAACTCTATCAGAAAGAGAAACAGAGAGATCTTCTGTGTGAAACGACAGATGAAGCACATGATGGAGAAAGCGGAGAATAAAAGTGATTCTGTCATAAACTCATCATCATAATCACAGGCTGCTTTATGATATTAAAGCTGGAAGCGTCACAGAATTCACTGGAACTAAAGAGATCTTGATTCTGATCAAACCATTCAAACCTTCAGAATAATATCAAAACAGCAGAAGTCATATTTTATAGTGACGCACATTTGACATCTTTGTGTTTGACTTCAATAATGATTCCCTTCAAATTACAACTTGTTGATTTTCATATTCCCTGATGAACTGAAATCTGTAAGTGTTTTCATTTGTTGCTGTAAAACACATTTTCATCTGTAGCTTCTTTAACTCTGCTGTGATTCTGATGATCTCCTGTAGAGGGAGACACGAGACTGCAGGACAGGGGCAAAGGGCAATCTGGAGCCGCTTTAGTTCACAGGTTTAGTTTTATTTTCACTTTTATGTTTATTTGTATAGTGCTTATACATACTGTGACAAAGTAACGTTGATACATCAGAAATACACAGATAATACAATCATGAGTTGCAGTGGTTAACGGCTCATATTCATTTAGGCAGAAACAATGAACACATTAAAGATGATTACAGTATATTATCTTACAGTATTATACAGTATTGTTCAGATTACAGTATATAGATGATGATGTGTTGATTCAGAACTCTTTACAATATGCATTAAAGACAACATTCAAACACTATAAAATATAATGTTGCCTTTAATATGAGGTGAATATTTCTTGCTTGTAGCTATTATTAAAAATATGTACAATATATAAAAATAAATATAGTGTAAATAAATGATTATATACATGAAAACTAACAGGTGTCTGAGAGTAAGACAGAAAGTCCCAGTTTGAGTCCTGAAGTGTGTGTGTGTGTGTGTGTGTGTGTGTGTGTGTGTGTGTGTGTGTGTGTGTGTGTGTGTGTGTGTGTGTGTGTGTGTGTGTGTGTGTGTGTGTGTGTGTGTGTGTGTGACATATTTACAGTAGATCAATACAGATTAGTGATGGAGAACAATGAGAGTTCAGACTGAGAAAGAAGATCTTGATGAGTGTGTTTGTGTTCAGAAGAGTGTGTAGAAGATTCCAGAAGACAGGAGTGAACAGATGATGATGATGAAGATGAAGATCAGTGATGATGAAGATGAAGATCAGTGATGATGATGTTGATGATGATCTTGTGAACATGATGAAGGGTTTGATGAGAATCTCTCCTCAGTTTTGTCAAACTTTACAGGCTCGTCTGGATCACAGGAGACTAGAAATATACATATTAGATTATCATCATATACATTGCTTTGAATTTATACATTTAATATTCTTAATCAATAACTTTTCTGTCAGTTAAACACAAATCTGTAAATGTTTAATGACTGCTGAAAGTCAGTCTGATGAATTTGTCTGAATGTGACACTTTATAACAGGAGAGAAAACAACAGTAAATCTGACAGTAAAACTAAAATATAATGAAGAATTAAAGTTCAATAATGATCAAACACTCACACATTGGCTTTAGTTTCTCCATACTCTCACGTCTAACAAGTTTGGCTTTAGGTCCTACAACCTTTAGGTCCTTTAGTCTCTGTCCTCTTTCCTCTGGAGATTCACTGGTTTGTATCTCATTTCTGTCCTCCATTTTCTCTCAGTCTTCTTGTTTTCTGCTGATCTGTGATTTCTGCTGATTTTCTTTCTCCTCTTCATTTGAATCTGTTCAATCACACAGACAGAGTTTCATTAAAGCGATATAACATCATATCACGAGACATCAGATCAACTCCTGATCAACATCTGCATGAGCTCAGTGTTATTACAGCATCTCAGATTAACTCTACAATATTCACAATAATCAATGATGATGACAAATGACAAATATAGAAATGTGAGTTTATGTGTGAGTCCTGATCATAAACATCTTTCTCTTCTCACCTCATGTTTGATCATATTTGATTCATCAGAACGACACTTTACAGCTCCGACTGGATCAACAGAGACTGGAAATGAAGAAAACAACCCGTTATCATCATAATTATAATACAGAGACTGAACTGATGATATAGACTCAGATAATTAAATCGGGTTATAGCTGTATAATGTTATGTGTGTCAGCTATTAAAGCCCTTCATGCAAAACACTCGTAAAAATAGCTCAAGATTGATTCACATGGTTTAATTACTGATATTAGTCTACTCTAGGGGCGATATGGCAAAATACATCACAATTTTATCAAGATTCTTTTTAGCATGTTGGTTTCACTATTTTAAGTTACTGACCATTACAGCCAAACTAATGTCCATATTAAAAAAAAAAAGCCTTGCAAGGTAAAAAAAAAAAAAAAAGAATGACAGACATTTAGGCCAAAGTGGCGAGGATAAAAATCTTTACATAAATTATACATTGATTCTTATTAAAGCTACAATTTAAGTTAAGATACTATTACAGTGAGTGATTTTCTCTTACTTTTTTGTTGTTTTATTAACGTTAAAGGCATAGCTTTGAGATTTGCCTGATGATGTCTTCCTTGTTCTTAAAATCTGAAAACAGTGATTCTGCACAGTCCATAAATGTATTTTTGAGAAATTCTCCCTCTGTGGCAGGCCTCTTCGCTTTTGCAATATTCCAAGCGATTCTGAATGAGGCTTCAGTAAAATTGTCAGCGCTTTTAACATGAATCTCTGGGCATAAAAACCAGCTAGCAATGTCTGCACCTTGTGACTCCGGACTGAGCTGCTATGTTGACGTGCAACGCTGAAATCGGAATGAAGTTGCTCATCTTGGCGTTGCCACCTATGTCCACAAAGGCGAGTTCCATTTGCCACGCAGGGTTAAAAACTCAATTTTCCTTTTCTTTAAAGCTATCATTATTTAATGTACAGTACGTACACACAACATACAGTATTTATTTTCAATAAAAAAAGTATTTTCATATTTAACAATTATTGATTAGGCCTTTAATATATCTATTAGCCTACATCAAATGTTCAACTATTTATTATAAGTTTTCTTTCTATGATATGTTTTTATACACCGGGTTGCTTGAAAAGTTATTATTATTATTATTATTAGCCTACTACTAATATAGGCCCACTATAGCCCAGTACATCTAACTTTTAAATTAGTCAGAATTCGCTCAATAGCAGCTTTCACATGATACATTTTTCATGCGAGCTGTGTCCCGTTCCGACCTAAACTGCCAGTATGTCACGTTTTCTGCACGAGTTTCAAACATGAGTTGAACGAGAACTTCCTGCTGTGTCCCAAAGTGAAGGCTGCGTCCTTCGAAGGCCGTATTTGAAGGCCGGATGGCCGTATTTGAAGGCCGATTGCGTCACCGCGGCTCGATGAAGGCTGTCCCAATTCCTGCGAAGGCCGTATAGAGAGCCTAAGTCCCGCCCCTCCGCTTCCGGCTCATGGGACCTTATTTCGGAAAAAATATGTATGGAAGTCAATGGCGAGAGATAACTTATCTTTTTATTCCGTCTGAACTGTGCCCTGAACTACACATATGATGTTTGCCAATTTAAAAGGTAATTATGAAAGTAAAGAAAGTCGCAGTTTGTCATAAAACAGAAGAGTAACGTTTAGTTTTATGTGAAAATCGCTCAATGAACTACATCTCTCGTCTCGCACTATGTACGTCACAAGATCCGTTGCTCGTATGTGTGTATTCTGGCTCAAAACACTCAGGCATGACGGCGTAACGTTACGATTATAATGTAAGACTATTGAAAAAATGACAGACGTTAGCTTCAGTAAAGTTAGCTTCATTCATTGAGAGAAAAGGTATGACGTCGCATGTGCGCCTTCTGGGTTTGTAGTCTTTGTAATTACGTGTTTTCACAGTCTTATACCTCAGCAGTTTTACATCAAGCTGCGACTTTCTTGACTTTAAAATGTATCTTTTAAATTGACAAACATCATATGTGTAATTCAGGGCACAATTCAAACGAGATCAAAATATTTGTTGTCTCTCGCCATTGACTACCATACAATGTTTTTCCGATATAAGGTCCCATGGTGGTCGACCGGAAGGGGAGGGACTTAGGCTCTCCATTCGAAGGACGGTTGCGTCATCGCGCCGCGCCGAAGGCTACCCTGATTCAAAAGCGACGCCAAATGCGCCCTTCGTTTCCCCGTGAAAAGAAGGATACATAAATGGACACTTAGAGGCCTATTCTACCCTATTCTACCCCATAAGTCATTGCGCGCCGTTGACGACAGGCCGGCGGCCGAGACTAGAGATCGGTGGTGGACAGCAAATTCACATTTAAATGTAAGTATTATGTTTTAATTTACTCAAATAGCTAGCGAAACCACAGTTAAAGTTTATTATAAACTTCATCTTAACTCCTTCGTCATCATTGCATGGCTTCATTTGTCAGGTAGTTTTAGGCAAAACTTGTGGTAATAAAGTAAACGACCTATTTGTAATATTTGCACTAGTCTATCTCACTTGTGTATTATAAGAAATATCACTCACCCTATAAAGCCTAAAACAACCAACCCCCAAATTTGGTTTTTAATGTTGGTCTAAATTGGTATTGATGTGTCATATTTTGCAGTGTTATCAATGCACTTAAGATTGCACCCCTGTGTTAAGTAAGTTACCCTTTTCTGCTTTTTTAGAACAGTTCAGTGAAAAATGGGTCTGGGGAATCTAACTCCCATACAGGCACAAAATAATATATTATTTTGTGCCTGTATGGGAGTTACATTCCCCAGACCCATTTTTATATGGGTATATAGTTTTATATATAGGCTATAAGAAAATTAATACACACATCTTTGCTGAAATCTATTGTCCTGTTGTTGTTAACAAGCCGTGGTTAATTTGCTCTGCCTTAGATTGCACGTGTCCTGGGACAGGAGAGGGTGTGAGTGGGAAACCCACTGCTGAGACTTGGCCCTGGTTTGTCCTCATGGATGAGGTGTTGGGACAGAGGCATTACACCAACCCCGCTGTCCTCATGGCCTCAATCCCTGAGGACACACCAGGGCCGAGTTCAGCAGTGTGTGACAAGAAGAGGAGGAGCCAGAGGCAGCAGCATCAGCATCAGCACCAGCACCAGCACCAGCACCACGAAGAAGGCGAGACAGAGAGGACGAGTTTTTGGACTTGATTAGAGAAGACATGGGACTGCAGAGGCGAGGAGAGCACAGGAGAGTAGGGAGAGGATGGGCTGTTTTCTCTTCTTGAAAGAATTATTGAGAAATATATATATATATTCTTGTTTAACTTTTTTTTCACCTATATTTTTTAAACGGAAAAAAAAATCTGTACATTTATTTTTATGCAACTTTAAATGTGTAAATAAAAGAGAATTCATTGCTCTGGACATTGTTTATTTTTGTAATGATAGTCATAATTTCTACATGAAACAAATTCTTCTATACCTTTTTTCCCCCCAACTATTTACAACATACGTTAAACATATCAAATTCAACATAAACATTTCAATTTACAGTACATGAATAAGAAAAATGATTTAGACTTTTATTCAGCTGAGTGGGAGACCCTGGTGTGCTGCTGGACCGGGATGGGCTCCACAATAGAGACCCTGGTAAGGCCTCCTGCTGGTGGGACATCATCTGGGATGCTCTCCAGAGTGTTCGAGTGCATATTTTCACTATCCACTAAGTTGTCTACCAACAGGTTTGCAGGGCTGACTCATGGAATAAATATTGAGATACTTTATTACACTAAAGTACTTTTAATAACCACTAATACCGCATTGGCGAAAAACTACTAGTCATATATTTTAAATCTTAGTTAAGCAATTATTTTTCATTATCTTGCATACTCTAATGTACTTAAGGCATCAAGAGTAAAAGTAAAGGAAATCTGCAGGAAAAAAACCTTGTCAGGGTTTTTATGATGTTTTGCATTTCTATTACTGCATGTTGCATTTTACTTCAGAATATTTTCAAGGTTGATTCATTTAAACTATATACTTTTGTGTAGTTTAATGTAAAACAATGCATCACATTGTAAAATAACAGTTTTATAGTGTTGCTATCCCGTGTGGGAAAATTACTTAGAGTATTAACGAAGTATGTAGTTCCTTACATACCACCACTGGTTATTTTGAAAATTAAAGTAACAAAATGTAGGCCTATTGTCACAATATTAACAAATTGTTGCTAACTACAGCTCCGTCCCATTTCAAAGGGCGCATCTGAAGTGCTCGGACCGGTCTAGCCTACGGAGGACTGTTCTTGTCGCCTAGCAACAGTGACTGACAGCTGCCGATGAAGAGTGTGAGTAACATCCGCACTCGACTGTTTATATTCAAATGGGTTTTATATTCAAATGGGGTTAAAAATATGTGTAAATATATTTACCATGGTCCATTTATGTGCATAATAAAAAGAATACACTAGCCTACAAAATCGCATCAAGGTAAGATATAAATAAACATTTGAATCCTCGGCTAAGCCGAAAGTATGACCTAAAACATCCTTAATACCATGTCCTCCAGTAAAATATAAAACATAAAAATGGCAATAGCCAGTTCTGGCTCCATAGCATATCAAATGAATGGTCAGGATGGCAGCATACTCTCGCACCGTTGCTTGGCGCCTGGAGCGGTAATCGGGAACACCTGGCTGCGCAATTAGGAAATCCTACGGAGGCCACATGGTGCGTCGTTCGGAGGACGCATAGGCTGCATCCTTGAAGTCTTCAGTCCTTCGAAGGATGCAGCCTTCACATTGGGACAGCTTTTGTGTGTGAAAAACAGTACGCGAGCAGAGTAGTGTGTCCAAGTTGGCGTACGCGAGTTTTATACTTTTTTATACTTCTGCGTCGAACTCACGCCGTAGCTACGTCGTAGGCTGTGTGTAGCGCGCGTACCCTCCGACGTACCATGACGTGCACCTCTCCAAAAATGTAACAACGCGTCAACTCTACGCGGACACAAGCGCTGTGATTGGTCTGCTAGAACCCCTCCCTCGGGTTTCACATGCTCCCTCTCAGGCCCGTCGCGACAAGGCAGGCAAACCAAGCAATTGCTTGGGGCCCCGAGCTGGCCTGGGGCCCCAAGACAACGACTGGTTAAGAATAAAATGCAACGACAAACTGTGTGAGCGCCCCTTTGATAGTCAATGCAGTAAAGTGCAATGACACTGTTATCGGGATCCCCCTCAAGGGGGCCCCCTCAGTAGTCGCTGTGCAACCGTGCAACCCCCCTCAGTAGTCGCTGACAGCAGCCAGGGCGATCTCTGCTGCCGGCAAAATACAAAAACTCCTCGGCAGTCATCATGAAGCGGAATTATGCTTCAGGAAGCCAGAAAAGAATGAAGAGAAAGGAAGAGGAGGATAAGAAAAAACAAGATAGTGGTAAGTAGGGGTGTAACGATACACGTATTCGTATTGAACCGTTCGGTACGAGGCTTTCGGTTCAGTGTTCGGTACGCATTTTCAAACCGAACGTTTCGTTGGATAATTTTTCCTGCCGACCAAAATTTCGTTATTTCAAATGTAGGCGCGTTGCGCGTGGCAAGCGCGCTCATAATGTAGAGACGCCGGCGCGACCACAACATTGCCCAACATCAAATGTGCAAACGTAATGCAAGCGGAACGAAACTGGGCTACTCGTTATTGTGTGGTTGTTTATCAGTTTGGACCAGTGCAGCGCGAGCCGATCGTGATCATGCGACACTGTTACTACACAGCGCTAATAAGAGATCCAGTAAAGAAAGCATTTGAATTCGCCACAGAAGTAATAACATCGCTGCGAGATCTAGTGAGAAACATTCACATAGTTTGGCAGGAATAGTAGGCTATAATGCCTTCAAGTAACATTACGTCGGTTTTATTTTGACATTATGAATACAATGCCCTCAAATGTTAATCTTAACTAAAATAAACATTTGTTTATAACTACTACAATATTACATTTAATTTTTTCCAAGGAGCTGTTTTGTTTTATATGCTCCTAAGAAGTCAATTATAGCTCCAGAATTGCTCAAAGTAAAAAGAAATCATATTTTATGATGCTAGTTTTAATTAAAAAAAGAAGAAAAATAAATAAATCAAGGAAATTGGCATTTCTTTCTTTTTGCTGTATCGAAAACATACCAAACCGTGTGTATCGTATTGAACCGAACCGTGAATTTTGTTACACCCCTGGTGGTAAGTGATAAATTACACTGGATAAAATAGCTCCACTTGTCTTGTACAAATGGTGTAATTTTGCAGCAGGTAGGCTAGAAAAAATATGTTTATGTTAGCTACCTGCCTGACGGCAAATGCTGCTTGTAACAAACAGTTAGTGCAACTTTTTTTCGAACGGACGGAATTATAATATGTTTTTTATTGGGGGGGCCTCCATGTCCATTTTGCTTGGGGCCCCCAAATTCCTTCAAACGGCCCTGCTCCCTCTGCAAGTGTAATTGCGCGTCAACGCGGACAACGACGCAGAAGTATAAATGAAAACCAACGCGTTGCCTACAGCGTAGAGGCTTCGGCGTAGGTCCGACGCAGAAGTATAAAACAGGCTTGACTAGACAATCGGATTCCTCATTACGCTGAGCGTCAGGTCTAGTGTTACTCTTGTGGCATAAGTCGACGCATACGGCCGTATGCCGCTAGTTATTTTAAACAATAAAGTGTTAAATATGAATTTTTTTCTTACACCAACGCATCGCTTCGCTTCAGAAGGCCTTTATTAAGCCCTGGAGCCGTTTGGGACACTTTTATGATGGATATGATGGCACTTTAATGATGGATATGATAAACCTTTATGATGGATAGATGCACTTGCACAAAAAAATGGTGCCCATTCACTGCCATTATAAGGTTGGAAGAGCCAGGACATTTTTTAATATAACTCTGATTGTATTCGTCTGAAAGAATAATGTCATATACACTTGCAATGACTTGAGGGAGAGTAAATCATGGATAATTTTCATTTCTGGGTGAACTATGCCTCATTCATTGAACCTACATTTGAATAACAACTGAATGTGTTTTGAAGTGTCCCAGTTTGACAGAGCACCTGGAGAAATGTGTTTTGGGGTCAATGTGTGTTTGAGGAAGAGTCATCCATCCTGTGTTTAATGTTTCTCTCTTTCTTATTCTGTATAGTAGTAGAGCTCTTAAGATTTAGAATAGTATCATATGATGGGCTAAGACATTTATCATAATAAAATATTATGCAAAGGTAAATTATCAGAAAGTGTCCCACTTTACCAGTATTCACCCTACATACAGTGTTAGATATTAAACATCATAAATACTCAGTTTGGTTCACCGCTAATGCTGTTGTGTCTGACTAGACTGCATGTTTTTCAGTCTGGCTATTTAACTTTTGTCCTTTTTGTTCTCTCTCTCTCTCTCTCTCTCTCTCTCTCTCTCTCTCTCTCTCTCTCTCTCTCTCTCTCATCACATGTGTAATTATCCTGTAGTTTGTGAAGCTCAACACATGTTCTCCATGCTGTAATTTCTCATATATTTTGACTTTGGTAATATCTGTTTAAAATAATACAGTGTTTCAGTTCAGAGTGAAGTTTAACAGCAGTTAATGATTGTTATATAGGTTTACATTTCAATTTGACTGTAAGGATGGATTTCTACGAAGACTGAATTCAATAATTCGAACCTGCAATAAAACAATAAAACTCACTAATCTGAGTAAGAGATCTATGGGACAGAGAGCACAACACAACTGGCCCAATCTCGTCTCTTCCCCCCATACTCCTGACCCCTCACACTATCTTCTCCCCTCCAGGTCTCATACAGTCATGCAAATCTCACGAACCTACTGTCTCCAGCTGTTTTATGAGAGGTCAAAATAAATACTTCTGGTGCGAATGGTAAAGGGGTTTCATTGCCTGTTCTTCTGATATGGGAGATGCCCCAATAAAGATTGATAACCATTTATCTTTATCCCCCAAACTCAGGCGTGACCACTTGGGGCACGAGAAAGGGTCGCAATGCGTGGCACATCTCAGAGATTGTACACAACGAGCATGTGTGGTTAAAAAGTATATATATATATATATATATATTTGATTTTTAGCGCAATTTGTCCGGTGGAAAATTGCGCTAAAAATCAAATATATATATATATATATAACTCATGATTAATTACTTGTTAACTCATGATTTCTGTTCTGTGCGTCTGTGCGCACCAATCTTGCACTTCTATCTCCTCCTCAACCAGACCACCTAGAGACTTCGGGTTTTCGGCATTATGTTAAGGAAGGTCTAATCTCGGGAACGCACAAAAAAAATCCAGGAAAAGATTTACTATCTCTTAGTGTTGTGATCCCATGAGGTGAGAAAATTGCGCTAAAACACTCACCGAGTTTTTATTACTTGTTTTAGAAAATGACGATTGTTTCGCTAGGTAAGACTCTTATACCTTAAATTCTTTTTGACTTAAGAAAGAAAGACATGGATATCTTGGATGACATCGGGGTGAGTAAATTATCAGCAAACATTTTTTTGAAGGTGAACTAATCCTTTAATACATTAAAGTAGAGCCCGACCGATATGGATTTTTGGGCGCCGATGCCGATACCGATAAAAAAAAGCCAGATACCGATATATCGGCCGATTTTATTTATGTGTATATTATAATACAGTAGCAATATTATTTATGTGTATTATAGTACAGTAAGTTTGGACACACTTTCCAATTGGTGTGTACAAACTTTTGATGGGTACTGTATATAGAATACACAGTATAAACAGAATAAATATATAAACGTTTTGCAATGATAACAAATGTGGTGATTAAACACTTGTGTGACAAAGATATGTAATGGAGGCAGGGTGAATGATAGAATGAGAATTTGAGCTGTAACCAAACTAGTTTGCATTGCATTTTATATTATATTATATTCTAAATACTCTTCTATTTTTAATCTTAATTTCTCTAATATCTACCAGTGGAGGAAGAACTCAGATCTTTTTAGTAAAGTAAAATTAATAATATCATAATGAAAACGTTTATAATTACATATGTACAGTAGTTTTATACTATTTTAAATAGGCTAAGTAGTAAGCAAAATGTACTAAACGTGAAACTAGGCTATAGGGCTGGACCCGAATATTCGAATATTCATTCGGTGGGTTGGTATTCGATTTGAAAATTTGACATTCGAATATTTGTTGTTGTTTTTTTTCCACATCTGGGATCCCCCGGAAACGGTTCTCATTCGCGCTTGAATAAGGCTGGCGACACACTGACTGCGTGGCATGGCCGTTTTTATTTCGGCTCCCATGTTAACAGGTTGGAGTTTGCACACTGCCTGCGTAAAACACGCGTCTCTCAGGCGCGGCTCGAGCCACGCGGAAAACGCGTCCATGCTAGAAATAGAACCGACGCCAGTGTTCCAGCAACGGGAGTCTTCTCTGGCAAGAGCGCAGAACAGCGGAGTGTGTGTTTTGGATTAAGCTGTGTTGCTTTGACATTGTGGAAAATAGAATAATAGAAACAAAATGTATTAGCCTTTTTACCCGTTATTATCAATCTAAATTAATCTCGTTTTTTAATTTAACTTAATTTCGTTTTTCTTTATTTAAATTTCGTTTAATTTCTTTATTTAAATTTCGTTTTTCTTTATTTAAATTTCGTTTAATTTCTTTATTTAAATTTCGTTTAATTTCTTTATTTAAATTTCGTTTTTCTTTATTTAAATTTCATTTAATTTCTTTATTTAAATTTCGTTTAATTTAAATTTCGTTTTTCTTTATTTAAATTTCGTTTTTCTTTATTTAAATCTACCCTTTACTGTGTCAGTAATTTTGTTAGTCAGAAAAATATTAGACTACCTTAAAAGTATTGCTTAATTTAACAGACCTGGGGTGCGTTTCCCGAAAGCATCGTTGGCCAACTATGGTCGCAAGTTCCTTCGTTACCAATAGAGTTCAATGGACATTGCGATGAACTTGCGACCATAGTTGGCCAACGATGCTTTCGGGAAACGCACCCCTGTGTGTGTGCGTTTTATATCACTAACAGTGTCCGTTCTCGGACGCGTTCTCTGCCCGCATGAGGTGCGCTGCTTCCCGCTCGTGCTGTTCTGTAGTTTATTAATTCTGAACGTGTCGCGTCTCCATCTGGCTACTTTTAATGCAAAATGGCCCTATATAAAGTGTTATAATTACATAAATTATTGGAATATTGCTTGATGTTGTAACGTAGCAGAATGAGCTTTAACACTGTGTCTACACCGGACGCCGCTGTTATTTTTTTGCCACTTTTGCCAGTTCTTTGTAACAGCTTTTAGGTGCTTTATTGGCAGCGCCATCCTTACATAAATCACTTAAATATTAATTTATCGGCCGTTATAAATGCCAATACCGATAGTTAGGAAAATGCCTAATATCGGCCGATAATATCGGCCCGCCGATATATCGGTCGGGCTCTACATTAAAGTGATTTTTCCAGAATTGCCATTGTGAAAAGACATACACGATGAATTCCTTTTGACCACGACACCCGATACCGTTTTTGGGCCAGCGGTGGTATCAGTTAATGATTGCTGAGCAATACAGGTTTACATTTCAGCTTGACTATGATAGAGACATTAATGTCTGGATTTAAATAATTATTAAAAATCTCTTTAGAGAACAATAAAGTGTTTTAGTTACCTTGTGATGAGCAGAAGAGAGGGAGTTTCCAGCGCAGCGCTGAGAGACCGTTGATAAAGCTTGTGTGTTTGTTGAACTCTTTCCTCTGGTGGAACTGAAGCAGTTTCAGTTTTCAACACTTCAACACTCATTTCCTGAATCTCACAGTGAGTTTGTCACCTTCCGCAAAGCTGAAGACAATCCTTACTAAAAAACACCAAAAAGGCACTTACAACAACAAATAAATCTCTCTATATTTCTCCTCTGCTCTTGCTGGTCTCCTAATAGCATTCTAATAAACCTGATATTATATACTATAAATATTGTGGCTTTGTTGAAAATTACTTGTGATATTCCTTGTTGTAAGTGGATAAAAGCATCTGCTAAATTAATAAATGTAAATCTTATAGTATTTGCAGTATTTTGTCTGTGCTGTGTTTGTATTTAGTATTTCTTTGTGTATTTTATTCTGTTCTTTGTATTTACTCAATTGTTCATCTTTCCCCGTTCATCAACACGTGACATGATTTCCTGTCACTCTGTGTCGTTTGTTTGCTCATGTAGAGTTGGCCTGCTCTCTGTGGTTTCCTCATGTATATGGAAGTCACAAGTTTCTTCGCATTGCAGACTCGTTTTGTCTTGCTGGTGAATGTCCAGCAAGACAAAGCCAATAAATTATTTTTTCAAAAACTTTTTATTCATCAATGAATCCTGAAAAAAGTATCACAGTTTCCAAAATATTATTAAGCAGCTCAAATGTTTCCACAATGATAATAACTCATCATATTATAATGATTTCTGAAGAATCATGTGACGCTGAAGACTTAAGTAATGATGCTGATTTCACGAGTTCACACTTACATATAATTTGAAGGGGTAAGGTTTAATGCGTATTTGGCGTGCTGTCCGGAGGGAGGGCTCCGAGCTCGGAGTTCGGCCCGAACCCAGAGTACTCCCCCCGTATGTAAAGTGTTTAAGACTAGAAGTGTGGAGAAGGGGTGGTGGAGGGATGCTGCAAAAACTGTCAATGGAATGAGGTGAGACTGCTGAGTATATATACCTCTTACCATTGATTGCTGAGTGCTCTCCACCTGTGTTAATTATCTGAACGTGCTCCTCCCGAACCTTGTTAATAAAACATCATTTAATGATGATTTAATGATGACATGCACAGCTAAACAGAAGTGTTTTGAGAAAACACACAAAAAAAGTGTTTAAAGTGTGTAATCTGTAGTCACCACAGTGTTCTCTTGACCATCATGGGTGAGTGAATGAATGAATGAAACATTTTTTTTTTGCACTCAAGGAAGCCACATTGAACAATAACACAGATAACATGGAAGATACAGAAAAACAAAACAAACAACAACAACACAGCAATGGTGGTGACATGCAATCATCAATCCAGTCACTAAAATGAATCAATAAATCAATGAATCGACTCTGAGCAAAGTGGATGGGATGGATCATCCAGTAGAGCCAAATTGAGGGTATACTGATCTGTGAGATTGGAGATGCTTTTAACATCAGATCCAGTCATTTTCCTGCCCATTTTAGTCACCTTGTCCAGCATGTTCCTGTTCTGGACAGAAAGATGCACTGTCAGAGTTGTTGTGTTGGCATTGAAACTACGCAGTTTCCTTGAAAAATAGAACCGTTGCTGTGCTTTAGAGTATTTTGCTAGTGTGTTGGCAGTTTAGTGCCCAGATACTTACACTCCTCCACAGTCTCAATAACTGTCCCTTCAATAGTAACAGGTTGCAGTGGAGGGGGCCTTTTCCGAAAATCGATCACCATTTCTTTTGTTTTTGAAATATTTAAAATGAATGAATTTTGATTGCACCATTCATGGAAGGGGTCAACCTCAGTCCTATAGTCCTGTTCATTATCTGTTAAAAAACCGACTGCAGCATCATCTGCAAACTTAATCAATGAACAGTTAGAATGGTGGCTGACACAATCATTAGTATATAAAATCAATAACAATGGTGATAAAACACATCCTTGCGGCACTCCCGTGTTCGTCATGATGGTTCTAGACTGGCTGTGACCCGCCCTCACATACTGTTGTCTACCTGTTAAAAAGTCCTGAATCCACTTTACAAGATCAAGATTTACACCCATGTTTGTCAGCTTCTCTATCAACATGTGTGACTGGATGGTATTAAAAGCTGAAGAGAAGTCTGCAAATAGGATGTGTACATGCGAGGCAGGTGTTTCAAGGTGTTTGTAAATTCCATTCAGAAGGGTTGTGACAGCATCTTCCACCCCCCTTTTCTCCCTATAAGCAAACTGTAATGTATCTATGTGAGCTTTGGTTTGTATATGTAGCTTTGGTTCCCTAAGTTCATAGCCTGTGTCCTGTCTCAGAAAAGCCCCTTTCACACAGAGATTCCAGAAAATACAAGGATAATGTGTCCCGGGATCATTTGATTTTGGTTCATTCACACTGCCAGTGATTTGCCATCAGTAGCTATACCCTGTAGCTTGTGTCAAAAATGATTTATGACTCCCTTGATTTATTGTTTTATGACATCTGTTTATGACCAGATGTTTGTACATATGGGGTTTTTATGATTACCTGTTTGTTGACCTTTGACTGTGTGTGTTTCCGGAATTTTTATGGTTGTGTGTTTATGATTGTAATCTGGTTGGTGTGAGAGGAACGTTTTTGCAGGAGGGGTGTTTTTATTATGGATAATGTTCACAGAATGACGAAATTATGAATATGAAGAGATCTGTCATGGATTTGTTTTTCAGATGTGTTTTGACTATAAACTGCTTGGTGTGGCAAGGAAGTGAATTTTTTTTTTTTTTTTTTTTTTTTTTTTTTTTTGCAGGGATGTTTTTATTATTGGTGGTGGATAATTTCCACAGAATGGTGAAATTATGAACATGAAGAAATCTGTCATGGATTTGTTTTTCAGATGACGATGCAGCTTCCATAATGTCTGTGGGGAGAATAAAAACGGGTGAATGAAATTAAGAAATAGCATAGACAAATTAAAAAGCATATAAAATAACAGATATGTGAAATAAGATTAAATTTATTTAACTATTTCTAAAAGTAAGTTTTAACCTTTTAAACACCACATTATATGAGTTCAGAAAACTAATGTCTGTCTGATAGTCTCTCAGGAGTATATAAATATCCGATTGTGGAATTCTGCGCCAAAGAAATATGTCAGAGTGAATTGTTTTCAGATTACACAGCAGTCGCATCCATAAATAAAACAATTTAGATTATATGAAACAAGATGTTAAATGATCAAGTATAAGTATTTTAATCTAATACACAACAAAACACTGACTTACATAACTGACTTACATAGATAAAACATAAAATAGTGTATAATAGTTTGTTTTGTTGAAAATAAGACGTTAAATTATCAAGTAGGCTATTTTAAAGGTATAGGTTTAAACATGTATTGAAGTGAACTTACCATCGGTGAAATTAGGAGGTCTTTTTGTCTTTGGTTAAAATCATAGATTCTTGAATTTAGAATCCTTGAGCAGAAGAGATGTATGATCTCCGTTTGCTAAATTGAAAATGAAGATTGTGTTCATCATGGCAGGGGCACAGGCCCTCCCCTTCCTCTCTGTGAAGTTGCTATGTATTACCATTGCAGTTTGTTTCAGAAAACATCAAGCAATTAAAAGATAGGCCGAACATCTGGTGTTTTACAATCAAAGATGACACAGACTACTATCATAAAATCTCCTGATCTGAAGCATTCCTGTCTGGCAGGGAGACCCAACATGAGCCCATTCTGACACCTCTACACTGACCAGGACTAAAATATCAGTATAATTAGATGTTTATACCAGTGTCTTCAGGAAAAGTCAGGGGTCAAAACAAAAGAGCCAGGAAGTTTTACATTTAATATAGTCTACTCTTATCCAGTGATTGTTCTGATAAGCTCAATCGTCCTCTTCCGGGGGAGCTGTCCCCCATCCTGATGTTCCTGGAGAACGCGTGAAAGAGACGAAACCCAAAAATGACACCTCAATTCTGATGCCTTTTGAAGATCAGATTTATTATTCTAACATTTAAACTTAGAACACATTATAGAACATCCTTTGACTTTATAAATACACAAAAATGACAGCTTAATGACTTTTATATTTTGTGCATTTATTTAAAAACTGCATTCATAGCCCATTACGCATCAAGATTCGATTAATTTCTCATTCTTGAGTATTTTTGCAAAGCTGGGCTTAAGGTAGACATCATTATGCAAGGGTGTATATTAATTTTCATGTACGCTGATGTTTTTGCACAGCATTATATACAGTAGACTCTTATGCATTCATCCCCATGGCTCTGTCTAAGATGCCAGCTGCGCTAAACTTGACCACGACTGAAAAAGGTTTCTTTCCCCATCTTTTCAACAGGGTAGAATGCAGCCTATATCGGCCCCTAACCCAACAAAAAGTACTGCCATCATCTAATACATCTATTTTGTAACTATTTTAAGTGTAACCATAAGCATATTTTGTCATTAAACCTTTTCAGTTACAACTAATGTGCTAACTAGTTTTGATTTGGTATTGACTTTGAAGTGCTATCTAATTTGCAATACAATACTGTCACTCTCTATAGCAGCACTCTCCCACATATTAAGCTCTTGTAACTGCGCTTATTTCCATCGTTGGTATAAGACGGGGGTTCCAGTGGGTGGAACAGACAAGAAATGTGCAGGTTTCTATCTTGCTAATAACGTTTCTTTAGTCATTCGTCAGTCTTGTAGACTGAACATCTGCAGGAATCACCCTTACATCATCATGACCCTTTTTGTTTTTAACCATATTGTTGCATTCAGAGTAAAAGTTTTACAGACTTTTTGCGGTTTAATGGATTTACACACATAATTTGTATTTTAGTCTGTGAAACCAGGCAAACATATAATGCACTGAAGTGTTTAATCCACAGGATGACCTCACTACTGAATTAAAACCAGTTCCCTCGAAAAACTCTCCATCTACACATGAACTGCTCTCAAACACAACTCTCAGATGCTTTACAAAATTCACTGAGAATAAAACATATTCCTCAAAATAAGAATCTCAAGCATCAAAAGTAAAAAAAAAAAAAAAAAAAAAAAAAAAAAAACTTGCATTAAATATGTTAAGCATTTTCAGTGTTGAGCAACAACAGCCTCTCTGAGAATTACCCTAATCCTCCATTCAACAACCAGTAACGGAAGAGAGAGACGTGGTTAAACTTCAGCTTTAACTTACTGTCCGGTTTCCGTTTATTCGCTCATGCACTCTTTTTGTAAAACTCTACACACATTCTCACTCACTAAAACACTTTTTTCTATTTCACAAAGTCAGAATATATGAGAAATTACAGCATGGAGAACATGTGTTGAGCTTCACAAACTACAGAATAATGCAACGTGATCTCATGAGAATACGTGTCTTTTTACGTAAAGTGTAGTTCTACCATACGTACATTTATTTACATTTTATACACACAGAAACGTATAATACTGACGTATTTACAGCTCTAAAACATATAAAATGTACGTATTGACAGCACAAAAACGTAATTTATTTACGTATAAACAACTTTACCGACGTACAAATTTGTACGTATTCCTATTTAACTTATGCATATTCCAATCGTGGCATTAATGTTTTGACTCTATTGCATTCAACTGTCTTATCAATTAAATTTTCAGTCGCATTTATTAATACAGTTTAACGTTACTCATATAATAACGTTAGGCTAAATAAATAATAACATTTCGCTCTGTTCGTGCCTTCTGCTGCAAAATCGTTTTGGAGGATTTAGCCTACATGGTGTTAAACAAGAATACACTTTAAAACCTTAAAAATACCTTCTTTAATCGTTTAACCATTTTGTAATATTTGGTTTATTTACCGTGAGACACAAAAGGCGTTTTCTCCTATAGACCCATAATACACTAAAACACAACATAAATTCACAAAAGACATCAATTTTATTAGCTTGATATAATCCAAATCTTTAGAATCCATACATTGTTTGCAAGAAACAGATCCAAATTCAGCCCTTTATCCAGCGATCTTCATCTCCATTTCTCAGCAGAGACCGTAAACGTCATGTTTTACGGCAGTGATATCAAACGCTCATTGGCTCTCGCATGCTTCGTCACAGATTGCGACATGCCGTGTTTAAGTTGGTGTGCTACATTTGAAATCATAGACAGTAAAAGAAATGCTTTTAAAATGCACGTTTCATCTACGGTCACGTGACGCTGGCTCTGAACGAAAACGCGTTGTGGAAACGCGTTGGCCTAGTACTTTTTGTCCCTCTCTGATATTGTAGTTTTTCAAGATGGCGGAACTACATGGAAGCCTCTGTGGACCCAGGGGGGCAGCGTTTCATATTATGTTGAAGCTTCCCCGGGCGCCGCCATTGGCTATCAGACCATCACCTGCTGTTAGCATCCCATTGACTCCCATTCATTTTGGTGTCACTTTGACAGCGAATAACTTTACATCTGAGGCGTTTAAAGACTCCATTTGTCCATTATTTCTTTCTAAAGAAACAAGAAAATGTATAAAAGGCTCCATTACCTTGTAGCTTACGTTATGGCCCCGTAGAAGCAGTTTTTGTAAAAATAGGCTAACGATTGCGTCATAACCACGCGACTCTCTGTCGCACAGTAGAGCGATTACCGTATGGACAGGAGGAGAAGCTCGCGGGCAATCGGGGGGACGTGGAGGCAAAGTGACAAAGTAATTAATCAGAATACTTAGCAAAAGTGTCTCCTGCTCCTGCTCATGGACAGCTCCTACTCACACTCTCCGTCTCTGCAAGTTTCAGAAGGGAATGATTCAGATTTCTCTCGGCACAGCTACTAGAAGACAGACGGGTTGCTTACGGCACATCTACGTCGTCAAGCTCAGTGTGAGTCTGCACAGTCGCTCAGCCATCAGGAAGTGAGAGCTTCTAATTTACTACACTTGTCTCCGTTGAATCCAATGGGGTCGTTGTGTCCAGTTTATATACTGTCTATAACGTGGACCTACCCGTCCCATGTAAAGATAATAAATTCTTCGTTTTACGAGGATTAGTCTGATCATTGGCATAGGTATTTGTACACCATTGAGGGCATATTTATTAATAAAAATATTGATTTTAGATAATAAAATACCTAAAAAGCTACACATAGTCCCTTTAAGAAATTGTTAGGTTTAGGGGTAGGGGTAGGATTAGTGGCTCAAACCACCTTTTAATGCTATATTGTTAATAAAACTGCCATTTCCCTACACATATGTCCATTACGTTTTATCCTAATATTGTCTATAAAATGGGTATGTTTAGGTGTGGGAGTAGGGTTAAGGGATCTTACATTTATAATCTATAAAATTGTAAAAAGTAAATTATACAGATATCTTTATGATATGACATATTCGTAAATAGTTTACGTTTTTAAGCTGTAAAAACGTAATAATGTTACGTTTAAACGTTGCAGATACGTCCATTTTATACGTTTCAGCATCTATCCAAACGTACAAAAAAGTATGTTTTCTATCTTTGAAAATTACGTATTAATACCTACGTATTAACAATGAGACCAGGCTGAATAATTACACATGTGACAAGAGAGAAAGAGAACAAAAAGGACAAAAAGTTACAATATAATAAACCAAAACAAGGAAAACACTTAGAGTCTAGATAGTGGGTGGTTATGAGACTTTGTGAAGATAGTGGGTGGTTATGATACAGAACACACACAGTGAGTGGGCGGTGACTGAACACTGAATCAGCTCTGGTGTGTTCTGATGAAGCTACACACAACACAACAATCTGCTGTTGACTTCCTTTAGCCTATTTCTTCACGAGAGAACAGATTAATGTTGATCGTTTTTCTTTTTATTTGTTTAAATTACAGTAGATGGAAACCAGGAGTAAACACATGAAGAGAGAGAGAGAGATGAAGACACAAACCACTGAAAACATGCAGTGGCGGATTTAGCAAATTGGGGGCCCAAGGCGAAGGTATGTATGGGCCCCCCATCCGATCTTTAAAGGTGCAATGTGTCATATTTCTGAGGATCTATTGACAGAAATGCAATATAAGATCCATAACTATGTTTTCAGTGGTGTATAAAGACCTTACTTAATGAACCGTTATGTTCTTATTACCTTAGAATGAGTCATTTATATCTACATAACCGCGGGAACCCCCTTCTATGAAGATCGACTTATTCTAAAAATCACACACTGCACCTTTAAAAGAGAGCGAAATCTTTTTTTTACAGACTGAATGGTGAATAGGCAGGTAAAGGTTGGAGAGGAGAAATAAAACTTCCCCTTTAAACCTTGCATACACGTATTCACTCCTAAACAGAAACGTTACAATGTTTACATGGTACAATTTCTGGTAAGCTCTGTTTTTTTTTTTTTGGTTTTTTTTTTTTGCTTGACAAATTTCACCATTTCGATTCAATTCTTGTGATTTGATTCAATATTGACTCATTTGGATACATATTAGGTACACAAGATAGGCGTTAATTTTTCTCAAGAAAAAAAAACTCACATAATGCTGTGAACATACAGAGAGCCATATCAGCTGGTATTATTTAAGGTTAAAAATAACTAAAATTAAACAATGCTTTTTTATTATAATTAAATTATAAGTAAACAATATACTAAATAAATAATATAGTAGGCCTACACATAGGCCCTATTTAGCTAAATACTCTTTATATCTTATTTTTCTAGTCAACTAACATGCTATAGCCTATATTATGGTAACTAAATGGCTTTCCTGAGGAACGTTAGGCTAAATGTTATGTGACGATTGTTCTCCAGCTGTTTTACCTCTTTCCGCGGTTGAAAAACACTGATTGGTCGATATTATGAATAAGGAATACATTTTGGTAAGTTATTACCGAAGATGATCAGTTCACGTGCCTCTAGGGATCGGTCACGTCACATTACAAGCTCCAAACGGTATTTATTATTTCGTAATAGAATTGACAGAATCTGAGACCTGAGATTTTTCATATCATAAGTAATTTAAACTGCTCGGTTTTGTCTGTCGGTCTCCATGTCCTCTTTGCTTCACGATCTTTCTGTGTGTTGGACGTTTGTTGTTCCTAGCCATAAAAAAAGTTTGTCATCTTTGGCAGCTTTCCCAAATAGCCTACTTACAGTATCTGAGTCTTTTTTTCTTTTATTTGAGACGCTTGGGTAACTTCGAAACTTTTTATTTTCACGTTTAGACTCATCTTGCTCTGTTTGTGTATTTCCTGTATCGTTGTTGTCATTGTCAGCGGGCATCACAAAAAAGTTTGTTACCTTATTCTGCAATTTTTCCTCCTTTTTTCAGCACCGCTTGTGTAGCTTCGCTTCATTTTTACTCTACTACTCTGTACACTCTGTCAATCACTTCTTTTTCTCTGTCAGTTTTTTGTCGCAATACAGCCTTGTCACTTTCGCAGATGCGTGAGATAATGGAATAGTCCAATGTAGTGAGGTGGGGGGCCCCCTCCTTTCTGCGACTAATGATTTGATGCCATTTTGCCATTTTTCAAATGGAGATTTAGAAATATATAATTTGCGGAAAAAAACAAAAAAAAAAACAAAAAAAAAAACTTAAGCATAAATTAATGGGGCATTTTGGGGGCCCCTAGGTAGCTTGGGGCCCAAGGCAATTGCCGACCTTTGCCTAATGGTAAAGTCCGCCCCTGAAAACATGAAGCTTGTGAAGATTGTCAGATGGAGAAGCTTTAATGATTTTAGACCGTCCTGTGAGTAAAACAATCACTCATAATTCAATCAGTAAATGTTTGAGGGAATCATCTGTGTTTATGAACTATATATGTCATTGAATGTGTCCATATTGTGTTAATTCGAACTATTAAAGTTTGTGATGAATGATTTCATATGTGGTCTCCTAATATATGATAATTCCTTGACTTTAATTAAACTGACTTGTAATGATTTCATGATAAACCAGTGGCGAGGACACATTAGGGCCAGAGAAACTGCCAGAATATAATGGTGTGAAAATAAAACAAAACTGCAAATAAATAATCATATCTGTTGTGTATATATAATTTGTAAAGTGTAGCCTGTTATTAAAAATACATAGCGCCTATCCACCTTATTCACGATCTGCGTGTTGAATTATCTGAGGCACTTTTGGTTCGGGAACTTCCATTTAAAAAGACTGAAATTAATCATTTCAAATCATAAGTTTGCCATCATTTGACTGATTGAGCTGTCAATTTTCCTTCATGTTTTATTTAAGTATAACATGAGATTGAGAATAACGTAACACTTGGTATTTTAACATGATATGTTATAACAAGAATATCTAAAGAGCTCTTTTTCAGTCGCTTTATTCTTTTCCTCATGATTATTTCCTTTTTTCCTTTTGCTTTCAGCTGTAATATTATGAAAAAGGACAACACTGCACATTTGAGCTCTGTTCTCCCGATTTAATTTACGATATACAGTGGTGGTCAGAATTAATGGCACCAAAGGATAAACAATGCAGATTTATTTTTTACAGCCATTTTTGATCATATTTACCAGGGGTCATTAATTCTGACCACCACTGTATGGGCCTCTCCACCGAATGGGTGACATTTGCTTGTTGCAATTCTTCAAAAATAAACTTTATTATTTATTTATTTTCAACACTGAATCTAATACTACACATATTTAACAATTCAAAATGAGTATCGGTAAATGATAAATCTCAGGCAACTTTTTTTTTTTTTTTACAAGGTTTCTAAGCAGAAGATAGACACGTTTTCTCAGTCCTGTTTGTGCCATTTAACTCATGTGCCATTTAAAAAGCATGTTTAAAAGCATGTCAATTAATTCCTTTGTTTTCCCCAAAGTAAAGTGTTTATTTGAAAGAAATTGTTGCTATATGTTTAAATAATTTATATTTAATTCATATGCCATTAATAATTCACTGGAATGCACGAAGAATCTCTCTTTTTTTTCTCTCAAATCCTCACGTCTCTTTCCAGGTTTGTTTTCACAGGTAAATACAATATATTATCTGTCAAAATGACTGAAATCACTTTGAAATAGTATCACGCAATGCTGAAGTAAATATATATTTTTTTTTTATTAAGGCACTGATGTTACATAGCCTAGGCTACAGATTACCACAGAGATATTTAACCGTCCAATTTTGCTGTAGAAAGATTCACGCTTTTGGGGTTATTCATGGTCTGTTGAAAGTAGCTTGTTATTGCTTTTACACTTTTAAATGTGCTTTTAATGTTCAATGGTTGAAGGGTGAGTAGAATAATGGTGTTTAAAAAAATATATATTATTGAGTCCATAGAGCGAGTCTTTCACTTAACAGAAGTTACACCCATAATTCGCGCAAAGCGTTGTGGTGCGTTGGAATAATGTGGATAAATACTGTTTCACGCTGATAAAACTGCTGGTGTTGTGCTGAATTTCTATGGCAAGCAAAGACACCACGCATGACGTCACAAGGTGGTGGTTTCCACACAAGGACAGAATCAAATACCCAATAAAACACATTCAAATGATCCATTTATTAATCGCATATTGATTCGGTCATAATTAATTCTTTATTCCAGACCCTTAATATGTAATAATAATAATATGGCTCCTATGTTGGTTTTCTGAATGATAAAATGACTGAATCAAAGCATGATCTGTGTGTTAAAGCCCTGCTATACTCAAGGAGAAGGTCTTTTACATTCTTCACTTATGGGTTAAAAGAAGTTAGAGAGACATGACTATTGATTTACTGTTAGAGACAGGAATGACTCTGTTATCTGGTAATATATTGCATTCACTGCAGGACTCACGACTCAAGACAGAATCAGGTCCATATTCTGTTTACTTGAATGATTAGGATTCAGAATCAGCAAGAACACAGTATGGCATACAGGGATTTCTTTATTTTATTCCTATCTACACAATGCATTTACAGTATATACAGGTGTTGTTATATCATCATTGATACACACCAACTAAAACCACTCAGGAATAATCAGAACAGGCAACATTTATCAGGAAAGTTCTTCTGGAAATTCCCCATGATGTGTGGTTGTTTACTTGATCTGTATTAATTATTTGTGATGATAATCAGTGTATGTTTCTTCATGGACAGTTTCTGTGGATCCACACACTCCTGTAAAGTGTGGATCTGAATCACCAGAGAAGATCAAACATGAGCTGAGATCCTGATATCTGAATCAATGATGTGAGGACGCCTCAAACTAATGTAAGATCATGTTTGGCATCATTTCTGAGATCACTGCAGCTCTGATGATCAGATGATCAATATTTTATTCATATTTCAGTGTATATTGATGAAGATGATGATGAAGATGGCATGTGTCTCTTTATAAAGTTTCTTCTGGACTCTGGAGATCCGGACAGCATCTTCATTCATAACAGAACATGATGAACTAATGTTTCCAGACCTTCAATCTTCATCAGAGAACAAACCAGCGGGAGAATCAACTGTGTCCGTTTATGAGGCTTTGGAATAAGTGTAAATATTATAAGTGTGTAAATGTTGTTATATTTTCATATAGTTAAAACACTCTATTTATGTAATTAACTTATAAGTTTATTTATAAGTGAAATGCTGCTTTTTCATCTGGTTGTGACAGTATTGTGTTTTCCATGTTAAATATGATCCTCTTCATGTGAGGTTCTCTGACACACACACACACACACACACACACACACACACACACACACACACACACACACACACACACACACACACACGCGTTTGCATCATTTACTCCTGCTGTTTTCTGTCTTTATCTGCATTATGTGTCATTGTGTTTTCCCCGTTTAAGATTCTTTGTCTAAATCAAGTTTTTCATTTCTTTGACACAGTTACTGTAACAGTAAACTAAAAACTGAATTAATCATGGCAATAAAACTCCAGATACAAACACACTATTATAAATAAACTGCATAAAATGATCAGTTGTGTGTTTGTACTGAACACGGCTCATTCAGTGCCGGTTACACTCATGACCTTTATTCTCCTGACACACACAAGATCATCTTTTACAGTAAAATAACAGATCTGAGTATAACTTACAGTCTAATCTCACACTGCAGATTATTTAAAGTGTGTGTTCACCCATTAATGAAGTTTCTGTCAGTAATTACTCTCCATCATGTCGTTCCAAACCTGTAAGATATTAGTTCATCTTCAGATCAGAAATAAAGATATTGTTGATGAAATCTGAGAGGTTTCTGATCTATTGTTCATGCGCTGCAGAAAAGACTGACAGACTAATCAGAGTCAAGCATTAAAATAATAATAATGTGTAATGTACTGCATTCAGGACTGCAGAGATTTCTAAGACATTTATGGGTTAGAAAACAAAGTCTCTGAAGAATGTGTGAGAAAAAATATTTTTCTCTTGACCATCCAGCAAAACTCACTGAGACTCACTCTGGATATTTATTTCTGATCTTTCTGCATGACTTTAATATGTTTAGAAGGAGAGGAGGCTCGTGGCCTTCAGGTGTTCCTGATGTTCATGTTCTGCTGCGGTTGCAGAGAGTTTGTAAAGTCCACTGTGGTTCAGTGTGTTTCTCAGCCTGATGTCAATGAGTGTGTGGCACCAAACTCTAGATGACAACCTGACATTTAAAAACAGAAGAGGTTGTTTGGGAACAATGAAGACTGAGAAATATTCTGTGTGAGAAGTTAAAATAAAGTTGGTGTTCAAAGTTCATAGACTTACTTTAATCCTTAAGTTTGTTCAGTTACTCCAATGAAATGTAAACTTGTTGTGCAGCAAAGACTTACTTTCATGTTTCTATTATCAGGTTACAGGTCATGCTAAAGAGGTTCCTGTTGTATTGAAATGCAAAGTATGTCTCTGCTCTGTGGGAAACCACTGCAACCACACCGTTTATTGCTGGTTGTAAAACAAACCCGTCAATGCTCTACCTTTCCTGTACCATGGGTTTCAAGACTGTCACAGGATGTCAGCCAGCATACCTCCTTTACTCTGTAAACCTCCTTTACTCTGTAAACCTCCTTTACTCTGTAGACACCAGAGATGTTGTTTGTCACAGGATGCATGAATCTATTACATGAAAACTGATTAATACAGTAACAACTTACAGCTTTACTATGATGTGTAAATATTTACTGCTGATAAAGATTGAGCAGAAAGAAGAGCTTGTGTTTGAATGTAAAGTGTTAATGTGTGTCAAATCTGGGTCTGTAACAGGTTACAGGTCATGCTGAAGAGGTTCATGTGTTACTGAGATGCAGATGTCATGTTCCTGCTCTGTGGGAAACCACTGCAACCCACATTGTGTTATTATTGTTTCAAAGCACTCACTTCCTGTACCAGACAAGGACAGCCACAGCATGTCAGAACACACAGAGCATGTTCTCGTGTTGACTCCACCCGTTCTCAAGTATACTATATAAGTAGTAACTGAAGCACTCTGTACTTACTCCGTCCCTGTATGTGTTCCTGTCTGCCTGTCTAAAAGAGCGGAGAAGACTCTGTACTCAGTGTGTTCTCTCTGTATCTACTGTTGACACTGGGACTCTCACAGAATGACTTTATCTTTAGTCATCTCTCTTCTTCTCAGGTGAGAAACATGTTTCTAAACGCATGATTTAATTATTCATTCAAGCTTTACTGAGGAGCTTTATTTCCTGACTGGATTATGTGCTATTTTACAATAAATACTTTGATAGCTACTTGTAAATGATTGAATGTTTGTAAAATTGTAATCATTGTTTATATTCCTTGTTTCATTGTTTAAATTAGATGTAAATCAGGAAGAAACACATGAAGACATAAAGAGTGAAAACATGAATCTTGTGAAGTTCATCAGACGGAGCAGCAGGAGTGAACACAGATCAGACTGTGAGGAGATCACTCATTATATATATATATATATATATATATATATAAGACTAATGTCAGAATAATTAAATGTGAAACCAAGCTTGAATTATTTTTTATGTGTTTTGCATGAAGGGCTTTAATAGCTGACACACATAACATTATACAACTATAACACAAGTGAATCTATTATCTGAGTCTATATCATCAGTTCAGTCACTGTATTATAATTATGATGATAACGGGTTGTTTTCTTCATTTCCAGTCTCTGTTGATCCAGTCGGAGCTGTAAAGTGTCGTTCTGATGAATCAAATATGATCAAACATGAGGTGAGAAGAGAAAGATGTTTATTATCAGGACTCACACATAAACTCACATTTCTATATTTGTCATTTGTCATCGTCATTGATTATTGTGAATATTGTAGAGTTAATCTGAGATGCTGTAATAACACTGAGCTCATGCAGATGTTGATCAGGAGTTGATCTGATGTCTCGTGATATGATGTTATATCGCTTTAATGAAACTCTGTCTGTGTGATTGAACAGATTCAAATGAAGAGGAGAAAGAAAATCAGCAGAAATCACAGATCAGCAGAAAACAAGAAGACAGAGGGAAAATGGAGGACAGAAATGAGACACAAACCAGTCAATCACCAGAGGAAAGAGGACAGAGACTTGTTAGATCGAGGAGTATGAAGAGAATAGTACCATTCTGTGAGTGTTTGATCATTATTGAACTTTAATCCTTCATCACATTTTAGTTTTACTGTCAGATTTACTGTTGTTTTCTCTCCTGTTATAAAGTGTCACATTCAGACAAATTCATCAGACTGACTTTCAGCAGTCATTAAACATTTACAGATTGTGTTATTGATCAAGAGAATAATAAATGCAAAAATTCAAAGCAAAGAATATGAGGATAATCTGATATATATTTGTGATTTCTAGTCTAATGATCCAGACGAGCCTGTAAAGTTTGATTCTGATGTCAAAACTGAGGAGAGATTCTCATCAAACCCTTCATCATGTTCTCAAGATCATCATCATCACTGACATCCATCAGCAGCTGAAGACCTGAACATCTTCATCATCATCATCATCTTCATCATCATCATCTTCATCATCATCATCATCTTCATCATCATCATCATCGTCATCTTCATCTTCATCTGTTCACTCGTGTCTTCTGGAATCTTCTACACACTCTTCTGAACACAAACACACTCATCAAGATCTTCTTTCTCAGTCTGAACTCTCATTGTTCTCCATCACTAATCAATAGTATTGATCCACTGTAAATATCTCACACACACTGTTTCTCTTCCTCTGATGACAGTGACTGATGAAGCTTTCAGTGTTGTGTTTTACAATTATGATGTATGTGTCATTCATTGTTGTTGTGTGTGCTGCCAATAGACCCAGTGGCCTGCTGGGAGATGCAGTTTTTGTTGTATGTTCTGTCCTAATCCCAGAGAGGATTTGTCCTAATGTAAGTGATGGGACCTACAAGCTGCTCCTCCTCAATGGCAATATTTAAACAGAGCCAGAGAGAGAGAGAAAGATGCCATGGGTGCCATTTCTTTTATTCTCATCTTCTCCTGTTTTTGTAAGCTAGGAAGTAAGGTAAGAGTTCTGCTGTTTATTTGTATTTATTTTTACAGGTCAATTCATTTCCTTCTACCAGGTAGTGATCTTTTGTTTGTTGTTTCTAGAGCTCTTTTTGCACTATTTATGTTATCACTTTATTGTTTATTGTAGATTAATTTATTGGAAATCTTTGTGTACTGCGTGTCGGGACTGAGAACGGTTCAAAGCTTCTCTTTGTTTGCCGCTAACTTTTGCTTTAAAACTTTACTTCCCTTTTGGCCCTAGAAATGTAATTGGGAACGTGAAAATTGGGGTTTCATCTAAAGCATTTTTTTTTCTTTCTTTCTAATTAGGCTCGCATTTAAGAAATTTGTTGGAATTTTGTTTGTAAACCGTGCTTTGACTGTTTTATTTTATTTTTTTGTGAGAGGAGACACCGGTATGGAATTTGATTTGATTGAGTTTACTTTGGCTCCTTCTATTGAAGTCTTTAATAAGTGCAGAAAGAAGGACTTGCTACTGATAGCAACTTCTTTAAAAAAAGAATGTGTCAAAAGAAGCTGCTAAGCAGGTGATTCGAAAGTGAACTATAGTCAACATTTGAAGTGGATCAGAAAAGTTCATCAAAGTTGTCCTAAGACAAGAACGGGTATTGTTCAAAATTCATGTGTAACTTTGATGAAAGGCTTTGATCCACTTCAGATGTTGAATACTGTGGTTAAAACTGGGGATTCAGAGGAGGTTTTTGACCCAGTACTCGCCATTAGATTTAAAGAGTTAGACCTTGTGCTCAAAAACAAGAATATGAGTTACAGGTTGTTCATCTCTGAACAGTAGAAATTGAGGTTGAAAGAGATATTAAATTACGTTCTGGAGTCTAAGTCCTTACACCATAAACCTTTGCCTGCTCCACACATTTTCATATTCCTTCATGGATCTATCGAGAGGATAGAGAATCCATAAACGTTTCAGTCTCACTCCACATTTGACGTTTGACTCCTATTTTGTTGCGTTTGAGCGTGTAGAAGGTAAATCGGGGTTGGTTCTACTTCTGCAGTGTAACTCATCTGGCAAGGCTCAGCAAGTGTGTGTGTACACTCAGTATGAATGTGTCATTTTGAGTAGAAAATGAATCCAGATGTCACAAAATGGCAAGTTACCAAACCTAACAACACTGGAAAACACTGAAAAAGCAACCTTATTAATTATTCATGCTCCAGTCCATGATGGGAACACCAGTATTTGAAAATTTAGTTTTACTTAATTTTATATCATTGATTTCTACAAGCTTGAATTGAGCACTAATATACGATTTACTTTATTGTTTTGAATTCTTGCCTGAACTACCTTTTCATGTAGAAATTACATTTGTTTTTTCTGTAGCATTTACTTCACCACAGAATATTTTTATCTAAGTTTAAAGTTTAGCTAAGTATTATTTGTTTATTAATGTGCATTTGTTATTGAAGACAAATTGTGCAATTTGTAGTATTTGGAATAAGCCAAAGGTGTTACTGAGCATATGTTTTTTACTCAGATAAAATACACTTATGGTATATTGCTTGTATGTTTTGAAGATACTCGTAATGAATTTGTAATGTACTTGTAACACAAATAATCAAGCATGTAATTAGTCCCTGCAAATGTATATAGGCCTATCTGAGCAAATGAAAATATACTTGGATATAAACATTTGGTGATTATTTTCCTCCAAATTATGCACTTCAGCATTATCATACAGCACATGAATTATTATTAGACAAGCATATTTGACCAACTCCAAACCATCCATCTTAATATTTACTATCAGGACTGTATATAATCATCTATAGGTATACAGAAAACTGTTATACAGAGGAAATGACTAGTAAGTTCCATGACCTTTCGCACTGAATATTCATCTTTATTTTCAGTCAAATTAAATAACACAGATATTAAGGCTCTGCTGGTGTTCAGAGTGTTTCATTTGACCCTGAAATTCCCTCCACTGAGAGCTTGAACAAGGTAACTTACCCTGAATATTACAAAAAATAATTAATCAGTATTGTCCACTTTACACTAATTTACACTAATATGATTTCATGCACAAAGATTCAGATTCAACACTGAATCTAGTTCAGTTCTCTGATCCAAACATCTGAACTGATCTGAGCTCTGTGCTCACTGATATCAACATTAATAACAGTATTACTGATGATTATGATAATATGCAGACAGAGGATCATCTGTTCAGTTCTGCAGTGGCTCATATGTTCCTCTAGATGGCGTAGTTTAGTGCTCTGGGTTGATCAGAGACAGTGAAGAGAAATCAGAGAATCTGATCTAAAGCTCAATGAGGATCATCATGTGTCTCATATGAAGCAGAAAGAGACTCTCATCTGATCAGATTATATTACAGGATCAGTCGCATAATCACATTCATCACATTCATCAGAGAGATCATTACATTTCACAATATAAACTGATTCATATCAGATGAGTGTGAACAGAATAACGGCTGAAAGTCAATGTAAAACTGTTAAAGAGTTTTATTATGTATAGTTATATACTGTTGTTATATGCCAGATGTAACGTTTGCCTGAGGTGAAGGAGTAACAGTGGGAAAGTAAAAAGATTTGAGTTGAGTTAGTGTGCCGTTCCTCTGTCCCGAACGACTGACAGTAAATCCCAGTTCAACAAGGTTTATTTATAAAGTATAAATGAAGCAACTCAGAAGAAAGTAAAATATTCTTCAGGAGGAGGAAAGGATGAAACAGCAAAAGTTCTCTGGACTACTTTGTTACAAAGTAAAAATACTCTGTCTAGTCAGAGAAAAGAAATGAACAACAGAAATGTTCACTAACTCCCTAAACAGCCAAACACAGGAGAAAGGGGTTTTAGGGCTTTCACATCTGTAGTTCGGATCATTTGGTCCAGACCAAGGGCGAAAAATTATACTTTGTAGTTTTTTTCAGGTGTTTTGGTTCCTTTTCACACCAGTTGTAGTTGTGTTTAACTCTAGTTGTGTTTAACTCTAGTTGTGTTTAACTCTAGTTGTGTTGCAGTTGTGTTTAACTCTAGTTGTGTTGCAGTTGTGTTTAACTCTAGTTGTGTTTAACTCTAGTTGTGTTTAACTCTAGTTGTGTTGCAGTTGTGTTTAACTCTAGTTGTGTTGTAGTTGTGTTTAACTCTAGTTGTGTTGCAGTTGTGTTTAACTCTAGTTGTGTTTAACTCTAGTTGTGTTTAACTCTAGTTGTGTTGCAGTTGTGTTTAACTCTAGTTGTGTTGCAGTTGTGTTTAACTCTAGTTGTGTTGTAGTTGTGTTTAACTCTAGTTGTGTTGCAGTTGTGTTTAACTCTAGTTGTGTTTAACTCTAGTTGTGTTTAACTCTAGTTGTGTTGCAGTTGTGTTTAACTCTAGTTGTGTTGCAGTTGTGTTTAACTCTAGTTGTGTTGCAGTTGTGTTTAACTCTAGTTGTGTTGCAGTTGTGTTTAACTCTAGTTGTGTTGCAGTTGTGTTTAACTCTAGTTGTGTTGTAGTTGTGTTTAACTCTATTTGTGTTGCAGTTGTGTTTAACTCTAGTTGTGTTGTAGTGTTTAACTCTAGTTGTGTTTAAAGGGGCATTATGCAAGTCTGAGTGTTTTTTCTCTACGAGCTCCCCCTAGTGTCTGGTTGTATAATGCTTTCAAACACTCTGTCGTAAAAACGAACTGTTGTCACCCCACCCCCCTCGCCACGAGCAACCCAGCTGATCAGCTGTCAACCCAGCTGAGCAGAGGAACCGGCTATTTCAAAACCAGTTATGTCTACCGAGGCAAGTAAAGCAATAGTTTCTTTCCAACTGATGGCGATTTTTTTATTTATTGTGTTGTCATGCATACTAGTATTTTTACCGGGAACGAACGATATGAACGAGGCGAACTACTGCTTTCGTGTTTGTTTGTTTGTTTGTTTGTTTTTGGGAGAATGGGCATGAGCATAAAAAAATATATATATCGGAGGCTAATGTTTGTCTAAAGTTATATTAGCAAGGTATATAAGTTCATCTGGTAGAATGATGGTTTACCTTTGCTTGTCTAAGAAAACATCAGAACGTTTTTTGTAGCTCGATCATGATATGTGCAACATTTTGCGCGTCTGATATTGCCTACTATCAGACGCGTTGACTTAGTGACATAAAATAAAAGTGTAAGTTACACAAATAAAACCGACAGAGGAACGGCCAAACAACTACAGAAATCAAACCTGTTTGCTATGACAATGCTAACATCAAAGTTATAGTATCTAGCGTACTAGTAAGCCCCTAACAGACAGCGATCATAATAAAAACCTTTACAGACAATAGCAAACATCCTGAGGTCGCAATTACTTGAAATTTAAATATTAAACACAGTTTATTCCAAAGATACTTACAAGTGCAACAGCAGGATCAGCATCCGTTTTGCAGGCTTCTGTTTCTCTCAGTTCTCCCCATTCTGAAAAAGCCGGTCCGATATATTTACTGGAGTCTGACTTCTTGCTCGGTCAGTCTCCCGTTTCCTCTTTCGTTGGTCCTCCGACAAAGATTTCCTAGCTTTCTGCTTCTTTTTTACAGGCTCAGCCATAACTCAATCTATCGTTGCCCTTTGCTTATAGCTAGCCCGCCAGTGCTTGAATAGGGGCGTGTACGTGTGCAGTGCCGTCAATTCGTTACATCGCGAGACCTGATATCACGCGATACTTCCTGACGCCGACCCGCCGGCCCAAAGTTGCAAGTGAGTTTTTTCCGCTCTCGGGCACCAGGGGGGTGCGAAACCACCACCATTCAACCCGAAATAAGTAATATAACCATTCCACTGACTCCGAAGCTGTTCAGTTAAGGTTAAAAAGTTACATAGTGTCCCTTTAACTCTAGTTGTGTTTAACTCTAGTTGTGTTGCAGTTGTGTTTAACTCTAGTTGTGTTGCAGTTGTGTTTAACTCTAGTTGTGTTTAACTCTAGTTGTGTTGTAGTTGTGTTTAACTCTAGTTTTGTTGCAGTTGTGTTTAACTCTAGTTGTGTTGCAGTTGTGTTTAACTCTAGTTGTGTTTAACTCTAGTTGTGTTTATCTCTAGTTGTGTTTAACTCTAGTTGTGTTTAACTCTAGTTGTGTTGCAGTTGTGTTTAACTCTAGTTGTGTTTAACTCTAGTTGTGTTTAACTCTAGTTGTGTTTAACTCTAGTTGTGTTGCAGATGTGTTTAACTCTAGTTGTGTTTAACTCTAGTTGTGTTTAACTCTAGTTGTGTTGCAGTTGTGTTTAACTCTAGTTGTGTTTAACTCTAGTTGTGTTTAACTCTAGTTGTGTTGCAGTTGTGTTTAACTCTAGTTGTGTTTAACTCTAGTTGTGTTTCAGTTGTGTTTAACTCTAGTTCTGTTGCAGTTGTGTTTAACTCTAGTTGTGTTTAACTCTAGTTGTGTTGCAGTTGTTTAACTCTAGTTGTGTTGCAGAGTTGGATCTGAACTCTACAAGTAGGTAGATCTCCAGGAACAGGACTGAGCACCCCTGGTCTAAACAAAACTATGTAAAGAAGAATTGGCAGTTACGTTCATGACTCTGACGTTATACCCTTACGAAAAATAAGTTTATTCAAGTGTTCTATTAGTATACTTCTTTTAAACTAAAAATAAGAAAGTATACTTTCAGTCTACTTTTTATATACTTCTCGGAAATATAATTTATGTACTTCTCAGAAATATACTTCAAATTGCACTTAAGTATACTTGACTTATACTGACAGAAAAGTCTAAGTATATTTGGCCTATACTTGTTGATCGAGATATACTTAAAAGTATAATTAAGTATTCTAAGTATTCTTGGCTTGTACTTGTGTTTACTATTTTGATTGAGTAGCTTATTAAATACTTTTTTAAAAACATAATATTACATACCGTCTTATAAACTAACATGTTCAGCTTTATATAGTAACAAACTGTCGGGTGAAATAGCTTATAGAGTAAATAAAATAAGCATGGAAAATAAGTTTATTCAAGTGTTCTATTAGTATACTTCTTTTCAACTAAAAAGAAGAAAGCATACTTTCAGTCTACATTTTATATACTTCTCAAAAATATACTTAATTACACTTAAGTGTACTTGACTTATACTGAGAGAAAAGTCCAAGTATATTTGGCCTATACTTGTACTCAATCTTTTGATCGAGATATACTTTAAATTTTAATTATTCAAAGTATACTTGGCTTGTAGTTGTGTTAACTCTTTTGATCGAGTAGCCTATTAAATATACTTTTTTTTACATCGTTTTTCATATACAGTCTTATGATACTTTGTTTGAAAATATTGATTAAAATGTTGATATAAAACAGATATGTTTCTAATTCTGCGTAGGCTAGTCCACTGGTAGTGTACATATTAACTTTTCCCCACCATTGACTTAATTTTCCAGCTATCCATGTTTTCACTGGTATACGGTAGGGGGCGCTATGACACATCTTCTGAAGCATGTGATAGAAGATTGCTCACTCAAATGTAAAATAATGTGATCATCAAACATTAAACAGCTTGTAAATCAAAACTGCTTAATGTTTCCAAATGAAATGAAGCGTAGGCCTAACCCATGAAGAGAAAACGACTGTGAAGCTTTGGGGGTGTTGGACTCGACCTACTCCACCTGTGTTTTGATCATCGTTCTGGATCTGATCAAGGCGTAGTCTTTGACAAAAAATGTGATTTTCTCAACTATTTTCTCAACATTTTAACAAAATGTTGCCTTTCTTTATGAAACTTACTGACATTCAAGTGTTGATAAAAAAGGATGCATGAAGCTAATAAAATGTTTTTAAAATTAAAGTAGAGTTAAAGTTATTTTTCAAGTATAAAAAATAACATTTGAACATAGTAGTATACTGTCTGTAGGCCTACTGCAACTGCAAAAATTGTATATAAATAGTAAACTATAAGTATAATGTTAAGTTCACTTAAAGAAAACCTGTAGAATAAAACTACTAAACTAGTAGTTTACTGAGAGTACACTAAAAGAGTAAAAATAATATATAAATGGTAAACTATAACTATGATGTTAAGTTGACTTAAAGAAAACTACTAGTTTAGTAGTTTTATACTACAAGTTTTCTTTAAGTGAACTTAAAGTAACACTAAGTAAGAATTGAGTTTTTGTCAAACAGTGACCCCTAGAGTCGCTGTAGAATACTTGCAGTGTCGTAAATATCCTTGTACCTGCGTCGGGCATGGAACAGGCACAGATAGACTAGATATTGACCAGGTAATGTTTCACGATTTCATACAAATATTAGGCTACTGCATACTGCATAGTCTACTGATGACGGTAATAGGATAATAATAAGTTTATGTCAAGTGTTATAATAATAAAGTAGCCTACCTACCGCGTTTGCTGGCTTATAACGTTTTTACATGATTGCAGCTAAATCACAAGTAAATAGCCTATAGTCTAGGGCTACTGTATAATTTAATTTGTGTGTTTTTTTTTATTGTAATGTAAACATTACAAAATGCCAGATAACATCAGTAAAGTTAAATGTACGTCGCATTATTTCATAACATTGGCCGTTATGATTTATCATAATGTGCTCGTTTACACTATTTACAACCTCTACGTTAGGCTTATTTATGTCCTGATAATCATGTGAGATATTGAAAACTGTTCTCATGATAATCGCTGGAATCAACGTCAACAGTGTCATGTAATATCCCTCAGGACTACGTGATAAATACACCTCACAACACCTGAGTTCAGCTGGCAAACTAGTTTGTGAGGCAAGCTAGGCAATAAAACATAACGCAAAAAACACGTAAGAGAAACGGGTGTTTGTTAGGAAGTCTGTTAACAGCTCTGATAATCGAAAGCTAGCTAGACACAGTGGAAATTATTGGACTGGTCTAATAATCAACAATGGATGAATGAACAGCATCGTAAAAAATGACACACTACAAGCAAGAGCAAGTTTATAAATAGGAGATTTATTTCAACCTGGTCACATAAATGTGTTTTTGCGAAACGGAAACGGTGAGTGCACCGAAAGCAACAGGAGCTGCATTTTATTGATCATCAGCTAAAATGTAAAAATCTAAGACAACTAGATGTACCGCATGGCGGTACAAAATATGACCGCCGCTCAGGCCTGCACTGGCTTTCCACAAAAATAAATGACGTGGAGCAATTTGGCTGTATTGCGTGTTTATGTATATAAGTTGTATATTTTAAAAGACTGTCTGGAGTATTCCTGTGGATCATGGATAATTTAGAGTTTTGTAATTATTTGCCATTACTATTTAAGTTTTATATCAAAAGTCATTAGTTTAGACACTTAACATCCATAATGTGAAAACGTCACATCCATAACAGTGGTTTTCCCTACATAATGTATTACAAAAATGAGTTTCAAAAACACACTTATTGTGTTCAAGCCATAGACTGTAAAAAATAGGTTCAAGCAAGTCTTTTTCATGCTACATCGGCAGTTTGTTTAATAATTCACAGAGTTTGTAGGACACTTGTAAAGTGTGTGTATTTCATGTTATGTCCATAACGCTGATGATATGTATTCATAGTGTGTGTCTGTGTGTGTGTGTGTGTGTGCGTGTATGTATGCGTGCGTACATGTGTGTGCGCGTGTGTTTGTTTGTGTGTGTGTGTCTGTGCATGTGGATTTGTATGTGTGTGTGTCTGTGCGTGTGGATGTCAGTGTGTGTGCATGCTTGCGTTTGTTTGTATTCCTGCATGTGTGTGTGTGACAGTATCATCCTAAACCACTAACCCTTCGCTCAACACCACCATCTACAGGCCGATGAGTGTACAGTCACTAAATGTGCACATAAATTAATTTATTTTATACCCCCCCATGTATGAAATTCTACAAAACTTAGCATACCCCCAGATGATGTCAAGTTAATCATACACATGAAATATGGTGCAGTTCTGAACATCTCAACTGAAGATAGGGGCGATTAAAGCAGAATAATATTGCATTTAAATTTTTTATGGGAGGGGCGCAAATCAAAAATGAGTGATTATGGGCTAGGTTGATGTGGGCCCTTAAGATCAACATACCATAACAATTTCTTCATCCTCTGTGCCACGGTTCAGGTAGTTATTTAGGAAAAACTGCATTTTTTGGGTTTGGGGGGGCCCAGCGCAGGGGGGGGGGAGTGGCCCCCGGGGACCAAACGAAATTTTTCCGTAAAAGACTAGTGGGGCTACATGCCCACCAAATTTCATGTTCCCCGGTGTTTCGGTGTCCCTGGTATCGTTGACAAAAAATTCACGGCCCCCGGGGACCAAACAAATTTTTTCCGTAAAAGTCTAGTAGACCAACATACCATAAAAATGTCTTCATCCTCGGTGCCACGGTTCAGGTAGTTATTTAGGAAAAACTGCATTTTTTGGGTTTGGGGGGGCCCAGCGCGGGGGGGGGAGTGGCCCCCGGGGACCAAACGAAATTTTTCCGTAAAAGTCTAGTAGACCAACATACCATAAAAAATTCTTCATCCTCGGTGCCACGGTTCAGGTAGTTATTTAGGAAAAACTGCATTTTTTGGGTTTGGGGGGGCCCAGCGCGGGGGAGGGAGTGGCCCCCGGGGACCAAACGAAATTTTTCCGTAAAAATCTAGTGGGGCTACAAGCCCACCAAATTTCATGTTCCCCGGTGTTTCGGTGTCCCTGGTATCGTTGACGAAAAATTCACGGGGGGCCCAGCGCGGGGGGGGGGGGGGGAGTGGCCCCCGGGGACCAAACAAAATTTTTCCGTAAAATCTATAGTGGGGCTACATGCCCACCAAATTTCATGTTCCCCGGTGTTTCGGTGTCCCTGGTATCGTTGACGAAAAATTCACGGGGGGCCCAGCGCGGGGGGGGAGTGGCCCCCGGGGACCAAACTAAATTTTTCTGTAAAAGTCTAGTAGACCAACATACCATAAAAAATTCTTCATCCTCGGTGCCACGGTTCAGGTAGTTATTTAGGAAAAACTGCATTTTTTGGGGTTTGGGGGGGCCCAGCGCGGGGGGGGGAGTGGCCCCCGGGGACCAAACGAAATTTTTCCGTAAAAGTCTAGTAGACCAACATACCATAAAAAAATCTTCATCCTCGGTGCCACGGTTCAGGTAGTTATTTAGGAAAAACTGCATTTTTGGGGGTTTGGGGGGGCCCAGCGCGGGGGGGGGGAGTGGCCCCAGCGCGGGGGGGGAGTGGCCCCCGAGGACCAAACGAAATTTTTCCGTACAAGTCTAGTGGGGCTACATGCCCACCAAATTTCATGTTCCCCGGTGTTTCGGTGTCCCTGGTATCGTTGACGAAAAATTTACGGGGGCCCCAGCGCGGGGGGGGGGAGTGGCCCCCGGGGACCAAACGAAATTTTTCCGTAAAAGTCTAGTAGACCAACATACCATAAAAATTTCTTCATCCTCGGTGCCACGGTTCAGGTAGTTATTTAGGAAAAACTGCATTTTTTTGGGGTTGGGGGGGCCCAGCGCGGGGGGGGGAGTGGCCCCCGGGGACCAAACGAAATTTTTCCGTAGAAGTCTAGTGGGGCTAGAAAGACTCCAAATTTCATGTTCCCTGGTGTTTCGGTGTCCCTGGTATCGTTGACGAAAAATTTACGGGGGCCCCAGCGCGGGGGGGGGGGGGGGGGGGAGTGGCCCCCGGGGACCAAACGAAATTTTTCCGTAAAAGTCTAGTAGACCAACATACCATAAAAATTTCTTCATCCTCGGTGCCACGGTTCAGGTAGTTAATTAGGAAAAACTGCATTTTTTTGGGTTTGGGGGGGCCCAGCGCGGGGGGGGGGGAGTGGCCCCCGGGGACCAAACGAAATTTTTCCTTAGAAGTCTAGTGGGGCTACATGCCCACCAAATTTCATGTTCCCCGGTGCTTCGGTGTCCCTGGTATCGTTGATGAAAAATTTACGGGGGCCCCAGCGCGGGGGGGGGGGGGGGGGAGTGGCCCCCGGGGACCAAACGAAATTTTTCCGTAAAAGTCTAGTAGACCAACATACCATAAAAATTTCTTCATCCTCGGTGCCACGGTTCAGGTAGTTATTTAGGAAAAACTGCATTTTTTGGGGTTTGGGGGGGCCCAGCGTGGGGGGGAGTGGCCCCCGGGGACCAAACGAAATTTTTCCGTAAAAGTCTAGTAGACCAACATACCATAAAAATTTCTTCATCCTCGGTGCCACGGTTCAGGTAGTTATTTAGGAAAAACTGCATTTTTTGGGGTTTGGGGGGGCCCAGCGCGGGGGGGGGAGTGGCCCCCGGGGACCAAACGAAATTTTTCCGTAGAAGTCTAGTGGGGCTACATGCCCACCAAATTTCATGTTCCCCGGTGTTTCGGTGTCCCTGGTATCGTTGACGAAAAATTTACGGGGGCCCCAGCGCGGGGGGGGGAAGTGGCCCCCGGGGACCAAACGAAATTTTTCCGTAAAAGTCTAGTAGACCAACATACCATAAAAATTTCTTCATTCTCGGTGCCACGGTTCAGGTAGTTATTTAGGAAAAACTGCATTTTTTTGGGTTTGGGGGGGCCCAGCGCGGGGGGGGAGTGGCCCCCGGGGACCAAACGAAATTTTTCCTTAGAAGTCTAGTCGGGCTACATGCCCACCAAATTTCATGTTCCCCGGTGCTTCGGTGTCCCTGGTATCGTTGACGAAAAATTTACCGGGGCCCCAGCGCGGGGGGGGAAGTGGCCCCCGGGGACCAAACGAAATTTTTCCGTAAAAGTCTAGTAGACCAACATACCATAAAAATGTCTTCATCCTCGGTGCCACGTTTCAGGTAGTTATTTAGGAAAAACTGCATTTTTTTGGGTTTGGGGGGGCCCAGCGCGGGGGGGGAGTGGCCCCCGGGGACCAAACGAAATTTTTCCTTAGAAGTCTAGTGGGGCTACATGCCCACCAAATTTCATGTTCCCCGTTGCTTCGGTGTCCCTGGTATCGTTGACGAAAAATTTACGGGGGCCCCAGCGCGGGGGGGGAAGTGGCCCCCGGGGACCAAACGAAATTTTTCCGTAAAAGTCTAGTAGACCAACATACCATAAAAATGTCTTCATCCTCGGTGCCACGGTTCAGGTAGTTATTTAGGAAAAACTGCATTTTTTGGGGTTTGGGGGGGCCCAGCGCGGGGGGGGAGTGGCCCCCGGGGACCAAACGAAATTTTTCCTTAGAAGTCTAGTGGGGCTACATGCCCACCAAATTTCATGTTCCCCGATGCTTCGGTGTCCCTGGTATCGTTGACGAAAAATTCAGTAAGGTGACGAAAAAAAAAAAAAAAAAACACTTTGACAATCCCTATATGACCGCTTTCGCTAGCTACGCTAGCGGCGGTCATAATAAGAGAGAGCAGTAACAGCCCTGGTAAGATCATTTCATTTCTTTACTTTTAATGATGATGTGTGTTAAGCGTCTGCGACTTACTTTCACTTTGATTTGCGATCGTTTGCACGTTGGCTTGATATGCTCAGTTGAATATAAAAATCTGCGGTGATGCGTGTTCCAGCGTCGTCATATCTGGCTATAACATAGATAGACATTAGCTGTGTCCCAATGTGAAGTCTGCATCCTCCGAAGGCCGTATTTGAAGGCCGAATGCGCCACAGCGGCGCGACGAAACGTCACAGCGGAGCGACGAAGGATGTCCCAATTCAAAGGCTGCACACTTCGGAGGTCGCATTTGAAGGCCGATTGCGTCACCGCGGCGCGATGAAGGCTGTCCCAATTCAGTTCTGCATCCTCCGAAGGCCGTATTCGAAGGCCGGTTGCGTCATCGCGGCGCGACGAAGGCTAAAGCGACGCCAAATGCACCCTTCGTTTCCCCGTGAAAGGAAGGATACATAAATCATAGACAGTAAAAGAAATGGACACAGCGACCCCATTGGATTCAACGGAGACAAAGTGAAGCCAATTAGAAACTCTTACTTCCTGGGGGTCGAGCGACTGCGCAGACTCAAACTGAGCTTGACGACGTAGATGTGACGTGAGCAAACCGTCTGTCTTCTAGTAGCTGTGCCGAGATCAATCTGAATCATTCCCTTCCGAAACTCGCAGAGACGGAGAGCGTGAGTAGGAGCTGTCCATGATCTTGGAGCAGGAGAAACTTTTTGTAGGTGTTCTGATTAATTATATTGTCATTTTGCCTCGACGTCCTTCCGATTGCCCGCGAGCTTCTCCTCCTGTCCATACGGTAATCTCTCTACTGTGCGACAGAGAGTCGCGTGGTTATGACACAATCGTTAGCCTACTTTTACAAAAACTGCTTCTACAGGGCCATAACGTAAGATACAAGGTAATGGAGCGTTTTATACATTTTCGTGTTTCTTTAGAAATAAATAATGGACAAATGGAGTCTTTAAACGCCTCAGATGTAAAGTTATTCGCTGTCATAACATAGTTATTAGCTCACAACATAACCAAAACAAAGATGCATGTTTTATTTATTTTTTATTTTTTTTTATGCATGTACAATTTCACTTCACTTCACTGTAAATCATATTCCTTCAACCACGTTGGCATTCTACGCACTCTACTACTCTTCCTAAGATTAAATGTCACTGGTGCTGGCAAGTTCTCATTCTGAGTGGTAACAGGGGCTGTAAAGCGAGCTAGTTTCGATACATTCCATTTCTTTTTGTCACTCAGAACGAAAGTACTCTTTCCGATTTGTTGCTCAATGTTCAGTGGTGGTGAGAACTGAGAAACACCCTTCTTCACATGCCCAGGTTGTTTCACTCTCACCTGGTCTCCTGGTTTGAAAGTGTAATACTTGGCACCACGTCTTTTGTCAGTGTACTCTTTACTCTTGAGCTGTTTGTTACTCACAGTCTCTTTCACTCGAGCACATTTGTCACTTTTGGGGCCAACAGGAAAGACATTCAGCTTTGTACGCATTTTGCGATGATGAAGAAGCTCAGAAGGTGAAACGGCTGTAGTACTGTGAGGGGTAGCTCTGTAGCTTTGCAAGAACTCAGTCACTGCATGTATGGATGCATGCAAGGAATGATGTGACCACCTCAGCAGTGACATTCTGAGAAAATGCTACCTCAGGCCACTTATTAAGGTAATCCACCAGACAAATGGCAAAACGACAGTCAGAAGGTCCTCTCTCAAAAGGTCCAACGATATCGGTCGCTAGTTTCTGCCATGGTTCAGATGGCAGGCTGACAGGCTGAAGAGGAGCCGGTGCTGTTTTAGCCGATTTGTCATTCAATTGGCACGTTAAGCAGGAAGAAACAGCCGACTGTACTTGAGCACCCATCTGAGGCCACCAGAATAATTCATGCAGCCTCTGTTTCGTCTGGACAATTCCTTGGTGTGTCTCATGTGCTAGGTAGGGCTGCACGATTAATCGGAAAAAAATCACGATCTCGATTCAGACATAAATGCGATCTCATTTCTTAATGATGGCGATTCACTTCCGGGTATTTCCCTGCATTCAGATCATGCTGCATTCGCGCGTTATTGGTCACACTCACACAATAACAAAATAGGGTTGTGATGGCTGACCGACATCACGACACGGCAGTTAAGGTCACGTAATTTAATCTATTGATTCGTGTACACTAGTGGTTGGGAACGGAACCTATGACTCGCGAGCCATACCTGGCTCTTTGACAAAAATCATGTGGCTCGCAAGCTCTCTCACCCTTTACCAACAAACTAAAAAAATAAATTAAGACACATCAACAAAGATCGGCTCTCTGCAGAAAAAGCAGCCAATTACAATTCCCTTGTTGTACAGCATACCGAAGTTAATAAAAAGTGTATGATAATTATAATAATATTCAAGTTGTAGGCCTACCGGCAAAAGTGCGTGTTCAATGCTGTTCGCGAGTGTCACGAGTCACCACAGCAATCAACTAACCGCTTACTTTCTGTGGTAAATTGTAACCTACAGCTCCTGCACTGGATTCAAGCAGCTGCAGCTTGTTTAAGGTAATGGCGAAAACCATTTTAGAACAGCAGCGAAAATGTAAAAGTAGGTTATATAAACTTTAATATATCCTTATTGAAACGCGTGCTTTGCTGTGCTTTTACTTTCACTTTTGCCGCAGAGACTCTTTTATGTCCTATAAATGTGTCGTATTTTTGATCATCCGTGCAGATTTCAGTTGATGATTCTGTTTAAAGTTATTAAAAACAAAACGTGAATGAATGAGAAAGAATAGAGCAGGATGTGCATTATATTGAAATGAAATATAAAAAGCGCGATAAGTTGCGAAAGAGAACTGAATTATACTGACAGAATGCAGTGCGCGCGCTCCGAGCGCAACACGGACAAGCATAGTAGTCTTTGTCTCCGGTTGCGCGCCTAAACGGCCAAATAAACACAGAAATATTTTTAAAATGCCAAGTCGAGTATTCCCGTAAACACAGTAGATAAGTACTATGTACATTCTGTGCCAAATGGAGCAAAAATCACAGGTTCTATTTAGTTATTTTTATGTATTATTGTATATGTTAATGTTCTCTTATGTTCAATAACATAAAGCTTTAAAATTATTCACTTTAAGGGGTCTAAAATAAAGAAAAGAGACCATTTTTTGTTACTCCTGCAGTTTATTATAGGCTACTGAATGTCCTGTGTTTTTTTTGTTGTTTTTTTTTTGTACTTAAGTGCAATAAATTTTGGTTGAAAAAATGAGAATCGTGTAAGAGAATCGTGATCTCAATTCCCATGGAGAAAAATTGTGATTCACATTTTAGCAAGAATCGTGCAGCCCTAGTGCTAGGCTTATCATCTTAGAGCGCAATGTAGAAGGAACAAGAACACGATGTTCACCTCTCCTCACCAGCACACCATCCACACACAGTTCATCACGAATGCGAAAGAAGGGCACCAGAACAGGATCCAGGTCACAGCATTTTTTCGGCCAGCCCTGACCGATTCACAAGCGCAGCTGGGTTAACTCAGGACAAGCTTCCGAAGCAGCCATGAAATCCTCAACAGACAATGTAGGCAGTCCAGTAACGAAAGCAACCATCTCTGGTTCCACAGCAGCACTATCCTTTCCTGTCGGTAATGGCAGCCTGGATAGACAATCTGCAGCACAATTAAGACGTCCAGGTCGGTAGATGGCGTCATATGTGTAGCAAAGCAAGCGTGCCGACCACCGGGCGACCCACATACCGGCCCGGCCAATGCCTTTGGTTGCCAATAGTGTAGTGAGCGCACAATGATCAGTTCTGAGCGTAAAGTGTCGACCCCACAAATACGGACGCCACTTTTCTACGGCCCAGACACAAGCCAACGCCTCCTTCTCGACCGTAGAATATTTCCTTTCAGCAGCAGTAAGGGTTCTAGAAGCAAACGCTACAGTTCTCTCAACACGGTCTGGGTGTATTTGTGTCAAACCCCCCCCCCAGACCATAGTCAGAAGCGTCAGTCGACACTATAGTGGGAAGGGAAGGGTCAAACAACGCAAGCACCTGACTTCCAGAAAGCAGTTCTTTCAGCTCTTTGAAGCTGCGTTCAGCAGACACAGTCCATTCAAATGTAGAAGTTGACGCATCTCTAAGTAGCGCACGCAACGGCTCAGCAACAGAAGCAAAGTTCGGCAAGAACTTGCTGTACCATGAAATCAGTCCCAGAAATGAGCGCAAGGAAGCAACATCGTGTGGCGCAGGAGCCTCAATGATCGCGGACTTGTGTTCCTCATCTGGGAAAATTCCATGTTTGGAAACGACATGTCCAAGGAATTTTAAGGATGACTGGCTGAACGTACACTTGTCCCAGTTCAGTTGTAGTCCTGCGTCGGACAAGCGCTGCATGACTGAGCGCAGCGTCGCATCATGATTTTCCTGGGTGGCACCGTACACTATAATATCATCCAGGTAGTTCCTCACCCCACGTATGCCTTTCAGGACAGTTTCCATCATGTTTTGAAACGCAGATGGCGCGGAAGCAAGGCCATACTGAACCCGGCAGTACCTGAAGAGACCATCATGCGTAATAAACGCGGTGATGTCCCGGCATTCCTCGTGTAAGGTAAGCTGATGGTAAGCAGCCGCTAAGTCAATTGTAGTGAACACTGATGTACCTCTTAACACTAGAACTACCGGAATTCCATAACTACTAGAACGACCATAGCGGTCATTCTGACCGTTCATACTTTGACGTTCTCATATGGCCGTACTGAACGTCATTTTCGTCATGTAATATCTATTGTACATGTTAACCTTCTCTTTTCCAATGAAGCTTTTAATTCCTGTCGTCATAGACCTTAAAACAAGCACAAAAGAAAGATTGCCCCGACAGGTGCTGCCTCTATTTGAGGAACATTTTGCATCAAAATAATATTTTTTTTTCACCGCACTCACCACGTGAATAGACACGCACAAAAGTTAGGAAACGTCAAAGCTTCATACAGTTAGTAGGCCTACAGCCCAGTTTGTAAATAAGTTCAATAATCAATACAAAATCTAAAAATAATTTATTTGTTCTACAATGATAGGTAATGATAAACAGGACACACAATTTTAATTAAAATGAATGTGAAAATGTACACACACAAACAGGCTAAGAAAAAAACATGAACATTAGCTAAACAAGAAAACGAACTGCTTCAGAACGATTAGTTTCAGTGAAAAAAAAATATTAACAAACAAAATCAGGTTAACTGCCCATTTGAACGGCGCAAACATACCGCATCATTGATGCTTACGCACATTCTACACAGGTAAACACCGCCTTTCGCGTGCAGCTCCCACACACGTTGTGACATTTGATACATCTCCTTGGTTTTATTTTGTTTGCAGTTCCTCCAGTTGTATGGCTTTTGATTCCATGTGGTCGGAGTGAAGTTCGCTCGCCAGTCGTATGATGAAGTCCCTCTGCGAAACTTGCAATGTAGCGGACTTATGATATCTATAACGCGTGCGGTCAAAATGACCGTTATGGTAGTTCTAGGTAGAAATAGTCAAGTCAAGTCAAGTCAAGTCAAGTTTATTTATATAGCGCTTTTCACAACATAGGTTGTATCAAAGCAGCTTCACAGTAATAAATTAAAACAGTACATCAATGTTTGTTTCTAATGGAACGTCCATGTTTGGTAATGCTGATCAATAGTATCGTTGATTGATTAGTTAAATTAAATATCCAAATATCCCCAACTGAGCAAGCCAAAGGCAACAGTGGCAAGGAACCGAAAAACTCCATCAGGTGACCTAATGGAGAAAAAAAAACCTTGGGAGAACCCGGGCTCAGTCGGGGGCCAGTTCTCCTCTGGCGTTTATGAACTAGAGGCCGGATTTAACTGGAAGATTAAAAGTATTATATGAATGCCTGGCTGAAGAGATGCGTCTTTAATCTAGTTTTAAACTGGGAGAGCGAGTCTGAGCAACGAACAGTATCCGGAAGACTATTCCAGAGTTTTGGAGCTAAATGTGAAAATGCTCTCCCTCCTTTGATGGATCTGGATATCCTAGGTATGACCAAAAGCCTCGAATTTAGTGATCTTAAAGAGCGCGATGGATTATAGGGCGATAGAAGATCCGTTAAATAGACTGGAGCTAAGCCGTTTAGGGCTTTATAAGTCAGTAGCAATACCTTGTAATTAATACGGGACTTTATAGGTAACCAATGTAGTGATGATAAAATTGGTGTTATATGATCATATTTTCTTGATCTAGTTAGAACTCTAGCGGCGGCATTTTGGACTAACTGTAGCTTGTTTATTGAGGATGCAGGACAACCAGCTAATAAAGCATTACAGTAATCTAGTCTCGAGGTCATGAATGCATGAACTAACTTTTCTGCGTCAGAAACTGATAGCATATTACGTAGCTTAGCAATGTTTCTAAGGTGGAAAAAGGCTGTTTTTGTAACATATGAAATATGATTTTCAAAAGACAGGTTGCAGTCAAGTATAACACCCAGGTCTTTTACTGTAGAGGATGAAGTAACAGGACATCCTACTATGTTAAAGTTGTATTGTGAGAGGTTTTGTGGGTGGTTTTTTGAACCGATAAGTATTACCTCTGTCTTATCTGGATTTAATAAAAGAAAATTGCGCGTCATCCAATCTTTTATATCTTTAACACACTCTGTCAATTTGGATAATTTAGCGTTTTCATCTGGCCGTGATGAAATATAGATTTGAGTGTCATCAGCATAACAATGGAAACTAATTCCATGTTTCCTTATAATATTTCCAAGTGGCAGCATATATATTGAGAATAATAGAGGGCCTAACACAGATCCTTGCGGCACTCCATAGTTTACTGGAGTTATGATCGATTTTTCTCCATTTAAATAGACAAAATGGTATCGGTCAGATAAATACGATCTAAACCAGCTTAATGCTTGTCCTTGAACACCAGTATAATTTTGTAGTCGATCTAAGAGTATTGTATGATCTATAGTATCGAACGCAGCACTAAGATCAAGTAAAACTAGTATTGAGATACAGCCTTGGTCAGAAGCTAAGAGTAAATCATTTGTGATTTTAACGAGCGCAGTTTCAGTGCTATGATGCGGCCTGAACCCAGACTGAAACTTTTCATAGGTGTCATTTTCTTGCAAGAAGGAGCCCAGTTGAGCGGACACAACTTTTTCTAGTATTTTAGACATAAAAGGTAGATTTGAAATGGGTCTATAATTTGCTAGATCATGTGGATCTAATTGTGGTTTCTTAATGAGAGGTTTTATAACTGCCAGTTTAAATGTTCTTGGAACATAACCTAAAGATAAAGACGAGTTAATAATATTGAGGAGAGACTCTTCCACTACAGGTAACACTTCTTTCAATAGTTTAGTTGGTATAGGATCTAGTAAACATGTTGTTGTTTTAGAGGAAGTGATAAGTTTATTTAACTCTTTTTGTTCTATAGTTGTAAAGTACTGTAATTGTTCTTGCGGGGTGATAGTTGAGGCTGAGTTATAAGACGCGATTGAGGATTGAACGTTTACAATTGTGGTTCTGATGTTTTCTATTTTCTCAGTGAGGAACTTCATGAAATCATTACTACTAAACTCTAACGGAATATTTTGTTCAGGAGACATCTGTTTATTTGTTAGTCTAGCCACGGTGTTAAATAAGAACCTAGGATTGTTATGGTTGTTTTCTATTAGTTTGCGGAGATGCTCAGCTCTGGCCTCTTTTAGGGCCTTTTTATAACGTGACATACTGTCTTTCCACGCGATTCTAAAGACCTCTAAGTTAGTTTTTTTCCATTTACGCTCTAAATTACGGGTTTCTCTCTTTAGAACATGCGTAGTATTGTTGTACCATGGTGCTTTACTTTTCTCTCTGACCTTTTTTAGTCTAATGGGTGCAACAATATCCAATTTTCCAGAGAGAATGGTGCTCATAATGCTAGTTAATTCCTCAAGTTCATCTGTTTGTTTGGGTTCAGGCAGCAGCTGAGACAGATCCGATAAGCTATTTGAAAAATTATCTATGGTGGATGGAAGGATTGTTCTACCTAATCGATAACGCGGCGCAGCATGATATATTACAGGGGTACGTAATATGCAAGTTACCATGTAATGGTCAGTGACATCGTCACTTTGTGGAATGATATCTATATCGGTTGGATCGGTTCCATGTGATATAATTAAATCGAGTGTATGATTAAAACGATGAGTTGGTCCGGTAACGTTTTGCTTGACCCCAAAGGAGTTTAATAAATCTGTAAACGCAGCCCCTAGCGCATCATTTGAATTATCTATGTGGATATTAAAGTCTCCAACAATTAATGCTTTATCGAAATTAACTAATAGGTTTGAGAGAAAATCTGCAAACTCTTTTAGGAAATCAGCGTAAGGCCCAGGCGGTCTATATACGGTAGCCAAGGCTAGAGATAATAGGGATGTTTTTCTAACATCTAAGAGCGTAACATTTAGTACAAGTACTTCAAACGAAATAAACTTATAGCCCGTTTTCTGAGTAACATTGAGAATATCTCTATAGATTGTTGCAACACCGCCGCCACGACCAATCAGACGGGGTTCGTGCTTATAGGAGTATCCTGATGGAGTAGACTCATTTAGACCGAAATAATCATTTGGTTTAAGCCAGGTTTCAGTAAGGCAAAGTACATCGAAGCTATTATCTGTGACTATTTCATTTACAATAACTGCCTTAGGTGTGAGTGATCTAATGTTTAGAAGACCTAGCTTTAGAAATTGTTTTTGATTACTAATAGCAACATTCTCTGGTTTAATAACAATTAGATTTTTTCTAGATCCTGCAGTAGATTTATTATTTGATCTCACTAAACGAGGAATAGACACAGTTTCTATGCAATGTTCAACACTATTTATATCAGTTAAATTGGTGCAGCAGAGACTATGATTTGGACTTTTGGTTACTAGTCAAAAGGTATTTAACATTTTGGAGATGTTATCTGACAGAAGATCCGATCCGAATCTGCTTGGGTGTAAGCCATCAGCACGGTAAAGCCTAGGACGCTCCCAAAACAGATTCCAATTATTTACAAAGAGCAGTTTCTGCTCACTGCACCATGACATTAACCATTCATTTAGCGCGAATAATCTACTAAACTTTTCATGACCTAGTCGGTACGTGGGAAGCGGTCCTGACACAATGATCGTTATATCAGGCGATGTGCTGCGTACCGTATCGATCAGATTCCTGAAGTCTTTCTTCAGAACCTCCGTCTGGCGCAGCCTGATGTCGTTCACTCCTGCGTGCAAGACAACAGTTCCGACGCGCTCGTTCAGAATCTCGGGAACGCGAGCGGCGATTTCAGAAACACGAGCACCAGGAAAGCAGTGACTATGCACCTTATTTTTATTTAACGTAGCGTGTACATGTCGAACGATGGAATCGCCGATGATCACAGCATCGCGTTCTGTTTCGCGAAGAGGGGAGAAGCGGTTTTGTGTGGATATCTCGAAAACCGGGAGGGTCGGAGACAGTTTTCTTGGTCTAGACCTGACTCGCGTCTTCCGCTGCGGAAATATCCAGGCTTCGTGGTGGCGTGTTGGAGCCGGAGTGAACGAGACCATGGCTGATCGCGACCTCGGCGCGCGGGACCGATGCTGAGTAACGCACGGAGTAGACGAGGTCGGAGTCAGCGGGTTAGTAACGTTAATCACTGATTTGTGTGCATCGGCGCGTGACGTTTCAAGAGCCAAACGCCGGTCTATCAGCTCGGCTTGTCTCACTAAAAGGTCGTGGATCTGTTTCTCAACAGCTTCCAGCTCGGACTGCACCGCGTGCAGCTCAAATGTGTCTTCACCTGCACCAAAAGGTAGACTACTTACATCTGATATATTCGCCATTTTAACAGATGGACAGTACGTTAAGTTAGCAACGACGCTACCAGTGATGCTATCAATATTAATACTAATTTATGGCTTAAGTCTTGGATATAATCCGTCTTTTTAGTGGTACGGGTGTAGAGTAGACGCACGATAGGCGAAAAAATGTTTGTTTGTAAATGAATGCGGAGAAGACGCGTTCAGCCGTGATCCACGGACGTAACCTATAAGAGTATCCAGCGTTGGATCACTAGGCTTGAGACGCGTCTGCTCAACAGTCCGCGTTGTAACTATGAGGTGAGGAAAAGTAGAAAATGTTCGTTGTAAGTGAGTTTAAAGAGAAATCAAGAAATAGTCAGAACTGTTGTGTGTTTTATGATTTTAATAAAATAACAGTGTCAGAATAAAATATCCACATATTTAGGAAAAGTCAGAGTCCTACAGCCACATTTATTTTATTTTAACAAAGTTATTACATTGTAAAATTTAAAAACGGTCAAAATGACCGCCTTGGGAGTTCTAGTGTTAAGCAACCCCAAAAATTATCTTAACTCTCTAACATTTTGCGGAGCTGGTGTGTTTACTATGGCCTCGACCTTGCTTGTGGTTGGGTGCAGTCCCTGTGCATCTATTCTGTACCCTAGGTACTCCACTGAGTCTTGCAGGAATGCACATTTGGAAAGCTTGATTCTCACACCATACTTTTCCAGTCTTGCCATCACTTGATCCAAAATTTCCAGGTGTTCTTCCTTTGTAGGTGCTGACACAAGAATGTCATCCATAAAGCACACAACCTTCTCCATCCCATTCAGTATTTGATCCATTGTGTGTTGAAACACTGCTGGAGCTGTGGAAACTCCATAGGCAAGGCGATGGAATCTGAAGAGGCCTTTGTGTGTGTTCACTGTAAGATACTGTGAGTAAAATGTGAGTAAAGTGTGAGTTTATGTGTGTGTGTGTGCGTCAGGAATCTGCGTATTATCATCATAAGGAAACCAGTCTTGGGCTCCATGATATGAGTTATAGTTTATGGAGTGAATGATTAATGTAAATCATTTATATAATGTAAATAATGCTCTTTCTATAGAGTGAATGAAAAGTTATAGTTTAGAACTGATTTTACACATTCAGACACTAGAAGATGAAACACTGTTCATGACAAATAAAGACTCTCAGACAGTGAAATTTAGGGATGAAACTTGGCGCTTTTGCAGCTTTTTGTTTGGACGTTTTCTGGAAACTTTTCTTCTGTGGACACAGTGTCTCGAAATCTTCAACTGTGGCCTGGCATCTCGAAAACTGAATGAGTGGCCACTTTCTGTCGGTTTCCTCACTCAAAATTCTCATATACATATTCCTAGAAAAATATAATGCTTTGTAATTGTCTTACATATACAGTATTATATAATATATAACAGACTTTCATTTATTTGACATCTTACTTCTTCTAACTGTTTATCCTAACTTGAAATGACCAATTCACTGACCTAGTTTAATGAATGAATGAGTTTCAGTGGCGCAGGGATTGAGCTCCACACCTCAGTTACTTTTGAATAAATTCAACAGAATAAATGATTCAAAATCTCACTATAAAAACAGTCACAAGCTCCTCCGGTCTCCTTTTACTATCACCTCTGCTATCTCTCTACACACTTCTCCTCTGCGGTCTCTCCGTCTCTGACTAACCACTTCTCTTAAAGCAGCGGACACTCTTTGTTCCATCTGTGCACCCAGCCGTGATAATGCACTCCCTCCTGGCAGCTGAAGTAACTGAACAAGAATTAGGCAAAAAGTCACTTTCCTCTCGCCTCTGCTGGAACGAGCTGAACTGTTGAGATCCTCACATCTTTCAAGAAGCAGCTGAAGCGAAACCTCTTCGGCAAGCACACAACCACCCCACAACCCCTAAAGGGGTCATATAATGCCATTTTTGTGCAAGCTAATATGATTCTTTAGGGTATAAATTAAAAGTTTGTAATATACTTTAATTAAAAATTCTCATTAGTATTGTAAGAAAACACTAATTTTACCTGGTCAAAAACAGCTCTGTTTTCAGCACGCCGTTTCAGTGCATGTGTCTTTAAATGATAATGAGCTTTGCTGACCCCGCCCCTCTGTTCTGTGCGTACACCGTTTCTAACACAATAACCATAACGCGGTGTTCATTATAAACGTGGGATTATGAATTATATTGAGAACGTCATACATAGAAAACATGCGGGGCAACGTAGGTGAATAGAGATGCAGAAATAGTCTCAGTTAAAAAAAAAATAAAAAAAAAAACTTTTAATGTGCTTTGTGTTGGGACATTCTAAAACGCTTAACATGAAAAACGCTTAATGTGGCTTTACTGTACGGCCCCGTCCACACTACTGCGTTTTCGTTTAAAAACAGAGACCTCGTGCTATGTTTGCACCTCCCGTCCACACTAAAACGGCAAAAACGGAGACACAAAACGGAGAAGTTTAGAAATGCTGCCGACACGTTTTTCGTTTTGAATCTCCGGAGGGCGTTTTAGTCTGGACGGGTCAAAACGGAGGACTTTAGAAACGATGACGCAGAGGCTCACGCTCGGCTCATGATTGGGTGTCATCAGTCATGGCGTATCCTTCCCTTCCTTCCCTAAATTCTGCATTTTACAATGCTATAACTGCCGATTCGATCGATCTTTGACAATTCTCGTGTGCAGCGGTAACGTTAGCTACTTTCTTCTTCATCAGATGACCGGCACGCGCATGCCCAGTGTTGGTGAATGGTCACGTGATCCGCGTTTTCAGTCGTTTTAATGTGGACGGAAATCAATTCTAATACGCAGCTAAAGCGCTGGTGTGGACGGAGATCGTATTCGTTTTAATTCTCCGTTTCTAAACGAAAATGCAGTAGTGTGGACGGGGCCTAAGACAGTGATATTAAATGACCAAACTCAGTACACATCATATTTATAAACCATACTATGTATACAAAAATCAGACGAGCCCAGAAATTGAACGCAACACGTTTAATTCACGTTAAGCATTTTCTTCCCATAGAAAACCATTATAAGAAACGTTTTAGAATGTGTGTATGTATGTGTGTGTGTGTGTTTATGGGATTATAGTGTTGGACCGAGCTGGTCATGCTGGATCTAGTGGTGGGCAGATCGAGGCTTCGTGAAACAATGAAACAGTTGAACCAAATGGGCCATATCGTTTCGAGGCTTCGAAACAATCCGACACCCGTCTCAACGGTGACACCCGTCCTAGTGGTCACTTGCAGGTGTTGATCTGAAACAACCTTGACGAGCCATTAAAAAAATGTGTTGTTTTTTTATTATTGTATTTTTCTAATATGTGAAGCTTGTAACCTATAGGCTCCTCACTGTGCATAATGTTATTTTGGTCCAGATGGTCTTCGTTTAGCAGTCACACTCAGGGCCTTCCCGGTCAGAAGTGACCGGACACCTAAAAATGAAACTTTCTCCATCCCAGTAAAAACCAATGCAATTTATTTTTGTTCTATAATATTTATTCTTTTTAATTTTGTATTTTGAGACAATTTGATTGAACTTATTAATATTTATGCAATATTTATAGTCCAATTTTGCCATTGAAAATAATGATTTTTATTATTATTATTATTTATTTTTCTATGTGGTATTTTCGGTTAAAATAGAGACTAGGCTTTCAGAAAAAAATAAAATAAAATAAAATAAATTTATTAAACATAAAATTAAATAAATCATGTTATTGCATGGGTTTACCACTAGATGCCTGTAATAGCTCTAAATGGAGATGCTTGTGAATTCTAATTGTTTTTGGACCAAATTACTTACTTTTAAGATGTGGATTGAATGTATTTTTCTAGAAATTCTCAAATAATACTTTTTGCCAAGGTTTATAACATTTTATTAATTATAATTATTAATTATGTTATGTTTTTCACTCTTGATGTTTTAGAGTTTCACCCCTTCATTGGGATGTATTTTTTCACTTCCACTCTGGCATCAGCTGTAGCTGTGTGTCTCATATGTAGACCTATAAAATTTATATTCACACAATATTATATTTATATTATATTTTAACATGATTGGCAGTTGTGATTGGGACATTAGGTTGCAGGGCATAGGGCTATGGACTTTCTAAACAGTGTCCCAAAAGATTGTAATTATATTTCAATTATAATTATATTTCAAACAATGCATACCTTGCTTAGATGGCCCAGCAGTGTCAGTAGCAGGTACAGGGGGAATGATCCTCTGCACCCTGCAAAATGGCAGGATGAGTGCTCCTCAAATGGCGCATCATGATGATGTATTGTTGCAGTATGACTAGCTGCCGATCACAATACACACATCTCACTTTATTTGGGGTTTCTAAACGGAAATGCTCCCACACCACAGATGTACGGCATCTCTTCTGGGGAGCCTCCATTTTATCTATCTATCTATCTATCCAAATCTATGTATCTATGTTTCTATAATCTATCTATGTATCTAGATCATATGTATCTATCTATTAATCAAGCTGTCTATATCTATGTATCTATTAATGTGTCACTATACTCTGTCTCTATAGCCTATGTGTTGTGTACATTTAAATGTAAGCCTAAATAGCCTATAACTAATCAAATCGCACTATAAATGTCACTATATCATCAAAAATCCGCTATCTCAAAATCAAACTCCTCTCACAAAAACCCACGAGGTCAATATGCGTGGATTTCACTTTTATACAGATACGATTGTGTGGTCTGTTCCCGACCGTGTCAATCAAACGCTGATTTGGCGGAAACACTTAGTGAAACACTTCGAGGCTTCGTTTGGCCATAGTCACGTGACATGGGTGTTTTGAATCCATATCACGCTTCGGCTCAGTGTTTCGAAACATCTGCGCTTCGGGATCTCCCAAAGCTTCGGAACGACTGTTTCGCGTCAGCCATCCCTAACGTTTGCTGGATCTACAAGGTATGGACTGAGATTTTTATTCTGTGAACTTGAAAGAATGACACCATAGGAAGAGAATTGAGTGGGGGAAAACGCCCCCCTTAAGGAAAATGTGACATTAGGTGAAACAAAACATAAATGTGACTAGAATTGCCATCCCGGTTTTGAGTGACTATGGCAGGAATTATTCACCAAATATTAAAATTGCTCAGCCTTCATAATTAATTAGTATTTTGACTGAAAATATTTTTTGTAGGCTACAAAGGGGGCGTTTTGCCCCAGCGGTGAGGACCTTCTTACAAACCAGTTTGCTTCATAGATCAGCAGCAAAATTAACAGACAATAGTTTTAATCTCTAAAAGTAAAAGGCAAGGAATGTATCAACATGTGTATATATATTAATATTTATTTCAGGAATGTCCAAAATAGACAAATTTAACTACCTTCCATCAATGAGCTTACTGTGCTAGCAAGCTAATGCTCACTTGAGGTGATTTTTTCATGTTTTGTTCAAATATTTTGATTTTGATTTTAATATTTAGTTTAAAAAAATAATAATAAAAAAAATAATTGATGAACGGAAATTTGTTATTATAGTAATTACGATAGAGAGAAAGCCATTCCCCCTTGGGGGGCGTTTTACCCCACAAGCCATGACTTTTTTTTAAAAAATGTTTATTTTTTAAAATATAATTATATTCCTTATAAATGAAATATGATCTCAAACTACAGACTTCACTATTCATCTATCATACATCACTGCCATATCCTGCAGAACAATATTCTTTTAAACACTTGTTTACTAATATCTGAAAATTATAGCATTTACCATGTAATCCTCTTCTCTTCAAATATGTCGCTGTTGTCAGCTTCTCCATAGAGATTTGTATATCCCCGTTATCAACGTAGTGCATAGCAACAGTAAAAATGTATATATATAACAGAGAAAATCAACCTGAGAATAAACATGATTCTGTCAGAAACACAAACTCAGTTCATTCAGATGTTGAACTCTGACCAGAGGCTTTAAATGAAGCTCTAAACACAGGATTCACTGGAACAACAGATCTGGATTGTGACTAAATGACTGAAAGCTTCAGTATAACACAGAAACAGCAGGACTGATCTGATATAATGAGCCGTTTGACTTTTACATTCGACATCCTTAAGTTTGACTTCAGTAACGCTTCCCTTAAAATACAATTACAATTCCTTTAAAACTCGTTTAACTGTAATCCTGGAAATCTCCTGCAGAGGGCGACACTCCACTGTCACAGGGCTGATGGATGTGTGTGTGTGTGTGTGTGTGTGCGTGTGTGCGTGTGTGTGTGTGTGTGTGTGTGTGTGTGTTTTAACTATAATCCTGTAATCTCCTGCAGAGGGCGACACTCCACTGTCACAGGGCTCAAGGGACATTCTGATGTGTGTGTGTGTGTGTGTGTGTGTGTGTGTGTGTGTGTGTGTGTGTGTGTGTGTGTGTGTGTGTGTGTGTGTGTGTGTGTGTGTGTGTGTGTGACCTTTCATTTCTTTCATACATGTTTTTCATCACCTTAAAATCATCAAATTTGTGTCATGAACTCTTTCCTTTTCTCTAAAACCATCTTTATCCTCATAAAGCTGATTATATATTTAAAGGAAAATATCCAGTTAAAAATGAAAATTCTGTCATCATATACTCACCCTCATGTTGTTTCAAACCTGTATGAATTTCTTTCTTCTGCTGAACAGAAAGAAAGATATTTAGAAGAATGTCAGTAACCAGACAGTTTCTGGGTCCCATTGTCTTCCACAGTAGGAAAAAATATATACTATGGAAGTCAGTGAGACCAGAAACTGCCTGGTTACTGAGGCATCTACATCTCCATCTCCATCTTCCAATGAAAACATCAGTCATAGCAGACATTATAACCCATAGAGGATGGAGCAGTGAATGGCTTGTGCTGTAGCATAACATTTAAGGCTGTAAGTCTAACCAGTGTCCCCCAAAGGAAGGCTGAGACAGTCACTTTCCTTTTGTTCTATTAAACAAAAATAAGTCTTTCATCTTTGTTGTAAGTTACTGTTAATGTTATTGTTGCATAAACTTCCCATTGCATTTGAACTGTTGCTAGATATATGGTGAATATTATAATATTTAGACCCGTGTTTACTGTTAAATACTGTGTTTGTGGATATTTGATATTTGTAGATATGTATAATATGGTAACCATAATGTTTCATATTTTGGAGCGCGCTGTGTGTTTGAAAAGCAAAACGCACCAAACATTAGGCTTCATGTTTTTACTCCAATCTCATTTCATAACATCATAATGAATGGAAACATTGTAACATATGATAATCAATATATTTTTCTGTAGCGTAGTTGTTACTGAAGTGTTCCTTTCTAACGATTTATAGGCTGCTATAGGTTATTGTTATTATTATTTTATGCAGCACTGCGCGTAGCCTATGCCTACAAGGCACAACACACCTGGTGTTCATTATATATTGTTGGAAACATTTGTGTGTATTCTGTGAATTTTAAAAAGCAATTTTAACCAGAAAAATCTAAAATGTATTCCCAAAATCGTGCTGCCCAATAGTTTCTCTTGATATCAGCATGCTCACAGTTTTTTTCTTTTCTTTTTTAATACAGGAACGAGACGCCCCACTGATGAGTCCTGCTGACTTCAACATTCAGTTAATTGAGTCTTTAAGGTAATTACAGTTGCACACGTTGGATCAAATTGTTTGTCTGTAATCTCAGGCATTTCCTACATTAGATCCACAAGCTTTAAGATGTGTGTTTTTACAGTGAATGAAGAGCAGTGGAAACTTGTGAAACATCTGTCCGTCTGTGTGTTGCTCCACAAACTTCTGCTTTGACCTGCAGACGAAACACACACTCCTGTCAGTAACGTAAGTTCTTCAAGATTTACTCCTAGTTTAATAAACCATTGTACACTTGCAGCTGTGCTGGACTGAATATTCAGAACAACAGCATTCAGAATATTCTTGCTTCTGTGATATTGTTCAAATGGAGGATTTACAAACTTTAATCTTTCACGTATTTCAAGCTTTCTAACATTACACACATCTCCTCTAAAACAAACTGAGGAAACTTTATTTCAACAGTCACACAGAAAACAAGTTATGGCATGTTTTTAATAAATTAGTAAATAGTAAATTATTATTTTTGACTGGTTTGTTATTTAGTGTTGCCTGTCAAGATTTCATGAAACAATGGCCAGCATCAACGGATCAAGTGGAGTAAATTATTATATCAACGCCAGCAGATCAAGTGGAGTAGATTATGAAGATGAATGGATCCGTCAGATTGAAGAGTTTGTCATGAAACATCAGTTTACAGCAGTAATAATTTTCAGTATCTTTTCAGGCACTGAGATTCTAGTCATGATCTTAACTCTGTTAGAGTTGTGTGCTCTTATCAAATCTGATCACTCCACTCCAGTGTTTGTTTTTAATTTGATTCTTTCAGATCTCATTCATAAGATTTGTATATTAATAACGATTTTGATAAGGGATGTGAGTTATGCATCTTTGTATAGTTTTATTGTGGGTCTGTATTTTATGGCATGTGTTGCTTTTGAACGATATCTTCAGGTTTCTCCTCCTATCTGGTACAGATCTCATTCACTAAAAGTCTGCTGTCTCGTTTCTGTGATCATCTGGCTTGTTCCTCTGATCTTAACAGTCACAGACTTTAGCGAACTGACCATACCGATCATCTGTTTAATCCCCTACCCGATAATCATTCTGTGTTTTATTGGCACTTGTCGCGGTCTTTCACGCGCAATATCGCTTACTCCTCTAAAGCGCAAAAAAATTCTGGGTAGTTTGTTCGTGGTGCTTCTGACTTACACTTTTCTCATTCTCCCCTTTCTAATCATGATCGTTATAGATGATATTTTAGGAGCTCACAACAGTGAAGCATTTTTCTTATTTTCTTTTGTTCTCATATTTCTGAACCCACTGGCTGACTGTGTATTGTACGTGTTCTTGAGGCCTGATGTTGGAGGGTTAATGAACTGCTGTTGTAGAACTGACACAGATCAGTGTTCGACACACAGCTGGGACGAACACTCTCGAGACAGTAGTGCAGAGTTTGCCTGCTGTGTTTCAATGCAAAAGCCTGCGTCTCATTCACAGACCGCCTGCAGTTCAGTTTAAACATCTGCACGGCGTTCCCATTACCCTTCAAATTGCGAATTGAAAATATGCCCAATGGAAACACGTCAATTTCGAAAAAACTAAGTTTATATACAAATATTAAGCAGAACTTGCATGGAAATCAGAAGAGGAGTTATTTGTAATATTGTTGTGTCTTTATCGAGTCAGAGACTGTCCTGTATTCAGGAAACAGGAACACGAGTATTCTGGTGTTGATAAAGGGAACTCGAGCATTACTGACGGGACTGTGGAGGCTGGGAAACACTGGCTATAGCCTACAGAATAAATTAAAGGGGTGGTTGATTTGACTTTTCTAACTTTAGTTAGTGTGTAATGTTGCTGTTTGAGCATAAACAACATCTGCAAAGTTACAACGCTCAAAGTTCAAAGCAAAGGGAGATAATTGCTTTTAAAGAAATCGCTTTTTAAGGACTACAACAAACGGCTGGTAGAGACTACACCACATTCCTCCTGGGTTAGTGACATCACCAACCCTGTAATTTACATAAACCCCGCCCCCTGAACACGATTTATAGATTATCATGTCAGAATATGCTAATCAATGACTAGAAGATAACTACACATAAGATACATAAATGAATCAACTAACCATTCAGAAATGTCCTGTTGCTTCTACATGTTGTCACTTCTTCTGGAGCCTCTCCATCATTGTCTGACTCCAGTTTGAACATAAACATTGACATTTCCAGTGCATGTCTGTGTGAGGTAAAAGGACACGAGCTCTTGAAGCTCCGCCCCCTGTGCCGGGAGCAGCAGCTCATTTGCATTTAAAGGGACACACACAAAAAGTGACAATTTTAACATGCGATATAAAAATATCTGTGGGGCATTTTGAGCTAAAACTTCACACACACACTCTGGTGACATCAGAGACGTATTTTACATCTTGTGAAAAGGGCGTTATACCACCGCTTTAAGAAATTAAGAATGACACACATACTCACAGCAGCCTAACTTATATATTTCTATATTTTAGGACAGATGTGTTTGTAGAGGTTTATTTCAGGCACTGTTGTCAACACTGCTGTAGGTTACTGTAGTCACCCAATGCCAATAAACTAATTATTGTTTTGAAAATGTGAACTATTGCAGTTAATGCTTAACATTGAAACTTCATTACTTTTTCACACACACAAAAAAAAAAAAAATCCATTAAACATGCGATTTGAGGGCGAGCACTAATATTTTCAGTTTCATTCCTTTTAATATTTTTTATAAAATATGCATTATATGTACGTGTGTGAGTGTCTCAACTTTAAAACTTGCCTTCTCATCTTTGGATCCTGCATTACCTAACATTTCTTATGAAACTTAACTTAAATTTAAGCATAACATGACAAAAATTGTCCAATGTAACTGATGTATATATCTTACCCTTATTCTTTTTCTCTATCATTTTTTTGTCAGCTCATTGTTAACTCTTCTTTTTTCATTTGTATTCTGAAGACATTGAACATTGTTAATAAATGTTGTATAATGTATACAAAGTTGATCAAATGTCATAAATGTCATCTCTGTATGTTTTGCACACAAAAAAAAGTTTAAAAAAATAAATCTCTGTGAATTTTACTGTTTCCATAAGGCATTTTTCATTCGATATCACTTAATTCGGATAAAAACGTGTGTATGGAAACATAGCTAATGATTCAACAATACCCGGGGCCTGTTTCAGAAAGGAGGTTAAGTGAAAACTCTGAGTATGTTAACCCTGAAATGAGGGAAACTTGAGTTTTCTGTTTCAGAATGGGAGGTATGTTAAACCTGAGAAAGCAGAGTAAGTCAAGCCCGTTTCTGAAAGAGAGGTAACTTATACTCAGAGTCAGTTACCATGGTAACTTACTCTGTGAACCTAACCTGGTCGGGAGCAGGTTTTCTTCGGTAAACCCAGAGTTTCTATCGGTCTCCTCCCCTTTTTTAAAGGGGAAGCGGCGTTTAAACACCTCATTCATTCTTTCAGTAAATTTTTATTAATAAAATTTATATTTTATTAATAAATAAAATATTGCTAATTTTACTGCAGTTTTTTACTATTTTTAGCGCAATTTTCCTACGGACAAAATTGCGATTGTTAACTCATGATTTCTGTTCTGTCTGTGCGCACCAATCTTGCACTTCTATCTCCTCCTCAACCAGACCACCTAGAGACTTCGGGTTTTCGGCATTATGTTAAGGAAGGTCTAATCTCGGGAACGCACACAAAAAAAAACAAAAAAACAAACAAAAAAAAAAACCATAAAAAGATTTACTATCTCTTAGTGTTGTGATCCCATGACGTCAGAAAATTGCGCTAAAACACTCACTGAGTTTTTATTACTTGTTTTTTTATAAGATGAAGTCTATATAACTCCTTAACTGGCAACTGAAAAAACAGTAGTAGATTAGAGTTACATAATGTAGTTCTAAACAAATTCTACAGAATTAAACTGTGGCATTTACTGGAAATCACTGAACTGTGTTCATCTGTGCAACAGAAGTTGCTGGACCGTCCTCCTGCTGTTCTTCCACACTCTGGGGGCGCAGGGAGAAATAAGAATACCCGTTTATACTTGGATTTAAACTTAGATTATCCACATAAAAAATTGAAAAAATCTGAATGGGTAGATTGTTTGATGTTTAGACACATAATATTAACATTACCTCTGTAGGCCTCTCTGTGGCAGCAGAAACTCTTCATCCCCATCGTCCTGTGAAGATGAGCATTTGGTCGAGTACATTTATAACACTATTTGTCATCATTTCTGGTGTATTGAGTAGGCGACTTACGACTGCCTGGGGTTCTGCTGGGACAGGAGGCTCCAAAAGACAGATATTACCATCAGAATCTGCTAGGACCAACAAAAAACCCAACCCAAAGTAAAATAAATGGAAATATCAAAAATAGCCTATCTAAAAAATAACACATTTGTAAACCTCTTACATTTTATGAAGGCCCTTGGATGTTTGGGAGTGACTGGCTCTGAAGTCCCTCCTGGAATTCCCTCATCCAGAAATGCTGCTGCACTGCTGGACACTGGATGCTATTTAGTTATTTAATATGTCAAATGTTTGTAAAGTCAGTAGCCTTCACCCATGATATGCTCAAGCCTTACCTGATTGAATTATGTTTTTATATTTAATTTTCAGCTGCTGCCATGTTCTTTTAATGCCTGCAGGATTGCTCCACATGAAAATTAAAATTAGGTTGAATAACATAGGCCTACTGTTCTTCCAGTTTCACCTCTGATATTATAACAGTTGGGTAAGTTACTCTAAAATAGTTATCAATGTTATCTTCAACAGTGTAATTAGATTAATGTAATAATTACTATCTTTAGAAAGTTTTGGTCTACTTATTACTAATTACTAAATCCCATATCAACCTCAACCACTTGAACAATACAAGGAGAGACAAGAAACTGCACTTTTAATGCTTTCAAATAAACAATATACAATTGCATGAACTATTCTTGATTTGAAGTGTGTAGAGGGAGAAGGTTACATAAAAATATACCTTTTAAAAATGTATGTTAAATCCACTATTGTTTTATACAGAAGTGTTCTCTATAGTCTATGCAGTAGCCTATTTAATGTAATTACATCAGATTTTATTTTAAATTACAGAAGAATTAAGAGTTATCCCTTTAATTAAATCAATATTTAGATTACTTGGTAATTAATTACACCCAACACTGTATAACAGTAATTCCTTTTTGTTTGGCGCTGTTGCCATGGTGACTCGTAATATCTGCGCTCCATTGATAATGGCTTTTTATAGTTGTGGCGCACGCGCTTAATTCAGAGTCAGTCAACTCAGAGTTGATTGAACTAACTCATTTCAGCTGTTCTGTAACCGAAAACTCATAGTTTCTGCACGGCGCGCTCAATTTTCACGAGGCACTTTTCACACGCGAGCTCTCTACAGAACCAATAACTCATAAATCTATTGTGCTTGTTAATAACTTATTGCTAAATTATCACAGTTTATTCTTTCTTAACTCACTCAATTGATTTAATATCACACGTGTCGTTCACAATCTCTTATCTCCGGTCGCGTCTCAGCTTGATACTGATCTTTTTTTCTGGAAACTTTTTCTCAACTGAGGGCGGAGCTAACCTTTCACCTCACCAATCAAATTAATTCAGAAACATTTTTCTATTCTTTGAATTATTTATAATAAAAAAAAAATACAATTTATTTCTTATTCTTCTCTTACTATTAGTTTCATAGCGATATGAATAAACTAATACTAATTATAATTACTAGTGACCCAAATTAACGTACTGGGTTACACTTTCTTTATATACTAATACATAATTAAAATGTAAGTACTCTGAAAAAGAGAGTATAAAAATCGAGTGTCTGTAGTCCTCTCAGGTCTGCAATAAACACAGCTACTTATTTCCATTCGGAACGAGTGAAATGATTGGCTGGGCGACTATCACTCTCCCTCGCTACCATGGCTACCACCCCCGCTGCTACAGGAGCTGCCCACATGCGCGCACCCGTTTGACTCGAGGAGAGGCACGGAAGCTAGGAACAATCACAATTATGGCAGAGAAAGAGCAGTCAGAATTCCGAGTACCTGCATATACAGTCGGCGAAGGCCAAAAAAGAAAGACAGTATTCGAAAAGGCTATGACCAAAAATTCTTTGGATAAAGCAAGAAGTCAGACGAGAGTCAATATCGGCGTCCTCGTTAGAGCCAACAGTGCTTTCATTGTGGAAGCTCTTACATGCAAAACACCGTATATGTTATGAATCTTACACGAAATTCACCTTCATCACAGTGTAACTGATGGTAATGGGGAAACGTGTATCAATGCAACCTGTTTTTAGCTTTGCCTTATGTTACTAGCTCGTTACCGAATCAAACTCAATATATTTAAAACTTTACCAGTATCTATATGCTAGCTTGATAGTGAGTACTAACAGCCATGTTAATTGTTTATATTCATAATGATAAAGTTAGATATTTTATTACATGTGATTCTGACATGATATCACTACATGAACTTCTCCTCTCGGCGTCGCGCGTTCATGTGTTTTGGGGGCGTGGCTTTGGAAGGAGACCAGAAGGGAGGGGGTGGAGTGAATGGAAATAAGTAGCTGTGTTTATTGTGCTCTGAGAAGGACTACAGACACTCGATTTTTATACTCTCTTTTTCAGAGTACTTACATTTTAATTATGTATTGGTATAGCCTATAAATAAAGTTTAAACACATTTGGAAATTTTTTTTTTAGAAAAATTATGATATATATGTGTTATGATATATACAAGACATGTAATACTGTAAATAAAGAACCACTATATAACAATTATCTAATATAAACAGAAGTTAAATTAAATCATCTGTTTAAATTAAATCATCTGTATTCTGCAAAAAACACTCACTTGGCTCCAGCTGATCAATTTGTTCATTGATAAATGCTGGGACACTACTACTGTTTCATCTCTCCTGTTAACATCATAACCTTTCTATGTCTTCTGTGAAGATAAATGTCACACTGTTCTAGACATTTGCCAAGTGTGAGGAGTCCCAGGCTGACCAACACATGAACATATGGCGTTCGGATAGGCTCTTTAATGTAACTTTGCAGCACACACTCGTCTCAATGAACGTTGCACTCAATGTCTCACTCAACGTCTTATTTATTTTTGCTATTTATTCCATTAAATTTAATCATTCACGTCATTCACGTGTAGCAGTGAAGTTATTGTTATTTTTCGCTAACACGTATTTAACACTCTACTCAACACGGCTCAGTGCAGTGTGCCAGCGGTTGCGATCGGTTCTTTAATATGACTTTGCAACATGCACTCGTCTCAATTAACATGACGTCTGCGTCTGTTATTTATATATAGGATATTATGGGCCTGCCCCAATACCTCCCCTTCCCCTAGATTTTTGCGCATTCTTGTGTAGGGTGTCCCAAAACTTTAGGGAGCAAGGGGGAGTGCTATTCTGTCCTTCAAATCAACCCTCAAAACATAGTGAGGTGCGATGCAGACTTAAAACGAAGTGGGAGATGAATTATAAGTATATTTTCGCAAATAAGCATGTTACAATTTCGAAATATGTTGGAATATGTTAGTTTGATACCCATCCAATGGACTGTTGAGTTGAGTATTTCACAAAGCTATCTGACGATGTTCATGATATCTGCCGAGTGCATTGAGAGAGTCTGCCCATGAAATATACATCTTATATACAGTTTCTAAATTGCGGGACGTGTTTGTAAAAACAGCTATTAAAAGCACAATGATCCGCGGAAGAGACGCGGCGTTCCTATTGGAACGCCATATGAACATTGCTGCTGCAACCATAGACTGTAAAAAAATATGGACGTAGTGTCCGTGACGTCACCCGTAGGTTTCTGAAGAGCATTTTTGAAGCCTAAAGTGGGCGGAGTCGGCCGTCGCCATCTTGGCCTCGTGTCACCTTGCGTCACTCCCGGATAACAGAAAATTGGCAAAGAGGCGGGGCGTGTGGAGCTGGAGGAGCCGCTCGACGTGATCGAGTTAGCTCAGGCTTGGGAGGTAATGCTATGCTACTGAAAGTACCCTATGGAAAGTACCAAGTCTGCGACTGCACAGGGCCTCGCGCTAAAGTGACAGTTGATGATGAAAAGCCAATTAAAAGTTCCTGTTTTTGCCCTTCAAAATATTATAATAGTTAAAAGACATGGCTACAAGTGAGACTGTACTATTCTGCTAGTTGAAAATGTATTATGCAGTAACTATTCTGAGAGAGTGTGTGTGACGGTGATTTATGTGCATCAGCATAACAGTTACATGTCAGTCACTCTTTTTTATAGTCTATGGTCCGTCAGCGCGGCATCGCTCGTCAAGTTCGTAGAGAGCTTATTCAGTCCATTTTAAATTCTGATTTTGTTCACCTCTCAAATGGGTTAAACCACAGATATATTACCTATGAAGTTCAAGTAAATGCGATAGAAATCCGCGCTCATTCAAGGATTTATTGCATGGACGGAGAAAGCGCCGATGCCTGCAGGATTTCACCTGACGGTACATAAGCATATTATAATCCATCTGTTCTGTGAGAGCAGAACGAACGAGCCTTTATATCTATTAAGGGTGTCGCGATTTCGATTTTAAATCGAAATCGATCGAAATTAATGCTCAATCTCGATCATCGAATCAAAAAATGGAATCGTTGATGCTGCCACGCCCCATATGTCACGTCAGCTCGGCTTGCCTGTAATAGGTAAAACTCCTTTTCTCAAGAATATTGAAGCCACTGATCTATATAGAATGACTGGATAGCTCATGACGTCATAAACCGTGAAGCCACCGCGCCGCCATATTGGTATTCCCTATTGAGCTCACGCCGTTCTATTGAATCAATAGGAAATTGTATAATTTGACTGAGAAAACATTGCCTAACGAGAGACAGTTTTTAAATCTAAAGTCTCCCTGTATATTCTCACAACGCAAACATCCTAAGCATTTAAATGGGTATTTGTTTAAAGTCGGGAAATTTTTCCTGCTTATTAAAAAACGGCAATTTCTTTGCAAAAGGAATAAAAAGCTGTACGAGAACACTAGTCGGCCTTCACTGAAGAGCTATAAAAACTAAAAAAGAGCTATAAAAAAGGTAAGAAAAACAGTTAGATAATATTAATTAAATAGTGAATGCTAAAGACCTATATTTTTATGAATTGGTGAATATTCAGGTGAATATTGTTTCGTGGCCACGAATTAATAATACCTCAGCACGTTATCTTGTGGCCACGTTGTAATTCGTTAAATCAAAATGAGGGAGGGAATTAGTTCAACGTGTCCACGATTTATTAAAACGAGGGAACAAATAAGTCGTCGTAACAACGAATAATTTAGATCAGTGGACAGGGCGCATAAGAACAAGCAGAGAGAGAGAGAGAGCCCCGGCCGCGCGCGCGCATTCTCACCGCCTTCAAACAACACGAGCGCTGTATGCTCTCTCTCCCTCGCGCATATCAACATCAATTGACAATAGTAAAAGGTCGGAAGACCGATTGTGTTTTATAGATTAGTAGTTTGTTCATATAAAGTGTTTGATTAGCAAGTACATGTTCAGGAAATGCATAATACAAATTGTATGGGTTAATGTAACGGTAAACGGAGTCTGTACGAAGCTCATTTGAAGCTGTCAAATGGTATCGCTATTGGACACTTACCGTAATTGTGATTGCTGCCCTGAGGTTTCTTATAGGCTACTGTTGACTGTTTTATCGTTGTTTTTTGAAGAAGCAGCAGCATTACTCTTGCCTCGGAGAAAACATTACGGGCATAGCGACAATTTTGCATATAAATTATTACTTATAGGGCTTGAATTACAACCTTTGGGCAGTCTTTCTATATCCTTTTGTGAACGTCGTTTTACACTTGTTTACTGCACAGCGGGTCATTTTAAAAGTGCCGTCGGAGCTACCAATCTCTGTATAACGGGCGTTGGAGCCCTCTGCTGGTAGGGAATCGTAAGATGGCCGCTCGAACACTTCCGGTGGCTTCACTGCCTACACATACAACCGGCACATCCGGGAACTTCACTGTCAATTTCGTAACCGCCCCTTTTTAGGGGAAAACAAGCCAGACTTCCCATAGACTTCAATACAAAATAGCGGCACAAAACAACGTCCGTACACAGCCGGCAGACGTGTATAACTTCAGAAATCACTTAGATGAAATATGTCGAGTAATTATATGTCCACCCTGCCTTCCATAGAGTGTGAACGATACATTTATAAACTTAATTTGGGCAACTTAAAAACATGTCCCTTTCATTCTACCAGCGTCAAATTGGTCTAACAACCCCACCCATTGGCCAGAAGTGTATTACCCGGACATTTACTCGTACCTCATGGAGTCACCAGGTAGCCAGTGAATGATTTTACTACGGTTTTAAGAAGTAAACATCTTTAAATGTATAATATTATGTCTTTATATTTAGAGTAGCTACTGAGTGCACTTTTCTGTCCAGCCATACAACTAGCCTGATTTAGCTTTCGATAGCATCATCCGTAATTCATGATATTTCCATAACAGCAAGATATTGATGATGATGGCAGGCAGAGATGGGCATAAATACATGGAAATGTATTTAAAATAAAATAAAAATACAAAATACTGTGTGGAAAAATTTAATTAAATACAAATACATAATAGGGGTAGCCTACTGTGTGAAAAAAAAAAATGTTTAAATACAAATTACATGTTTGTAAGGGTTAGTACACGTCCTCAATCCGATACTGTGTATGGCGCTCGCCGGATTGTTTTCCCCTAAAAGTGGGCGTGAACCTTTTCAGAGACGTTCTATGACGCTACGCCGGTTGTATGTACTGGCAGTTTAGAACGTCATGAGCTATCCAGTCATTATATAGATCAGTGATTGAAGCCTTTATTTTAAAACGCATTGCAGCTGCACAGCGAGAGCATCATCTCGTCTGAGCGAGCTGTTTGGCTGTGCTGCGGCAACTGCACGAACCTATGGCGAGTTAGCAGTGGCGTGCGGTCCAATGGGAGCGCTTGGCGCCCTGCCAACCTCGAGCGCGCCAATTTGGACGCGGCTGAAGTGTAGGCTATACATTCAGAGAAAACTCACCAAAGGACTTTAGGTTTAAATCGACTCAAGCGAAGTACCTGATATGAGCGAAATAGTACGGCAAGGCAACGCAGTACTCGTTCCCTTGGCCTTATCTCTAAGGGAACCGAGGTTACGCAAGTAACCAAGTACGTTCCCTCACGAGAACGTTTTCTCGTACTGCGATGCAAACGCTGTGGGAACCCAATTTAAAACACCGTGCTATTCGCCTGTGACTGCTCTGAGGAGTCCAGGGAGCCCCGGGACTATAAGGTTATATTGTTTAAGTTTCCAATTGACTTAAGATATAAGTTATTGTTACATTATGTTGTTAATAAACGTTTTAAATTTGACAATGTAGTGTCTGGTACATTGCGAACAAAGGTCAGGTATTATTATATTGCATAAAAGTCTAAAAATGGCATAGCTTGTGCTTTCAATTTTTTTTTTTTTTTATCGAGAATCGAATCGAACCGTGACTTTAGAATCGAAAATGTAATCGAATTGAGGATTTGGAGAATCGTGACACCCTTAATATCCACAGACCTTTTTTAAATCTGAAAACTCCAAAAAGCAACGAAATTGTCAGAAATCCATTAGTGCATGTTCACAGAGGAAAACAACTGAAATACAGCGCTGGTTGTTCTCTCGAACGATACTCGACGACAACGAGGGAATTCTAACCCCGAAATTTCCAACAACTGCGGAACGGTTGCGGATCGGCTCCGCTGCGTGTCGGCTCCGTGCTCCGTCGTCCTTCAATACCCACCAGGTCCGGATTTGTTGCGGAACGGCTGCGTCCATGACTGACAGCTGAAGTCACGAGGACCCACGAGGTCTCGCTAATTCACGTATGATCGCGCGATATGTAGTTTCTATAAACAGAACGTTATGACGAATGGTATAATATAACGTTTTCAAGGTGTAGTGTTGGGAAATATAAACGCCATGATCACGGTGTATTTTATTGTGAAAATTAACCAAATCTTTTATTTTGTTTTGGTTTGTTCTGTTTTTTTGCTCGACTTCCTGTCCTGCGCACTCTGCCCTGTAGTGCAGCGGAGCTCTCCGGCATCTGGCAAAAATAGAAGCTCTGCGTATCTGCTCCGGAGGGCTGCGGATCGCCGGAGTCGGAACGCAGCCGTTCCGCAATCAGTGAAAATACACACATTGACTTTAATGGAAACCTATTGACTCCGCCGCCATTCTGGAGCGGATCCGCAGCCATTCCGCAGTTGGTGGAAATTGGGGGTAAGCCGTGGGCTAAGTAATGGGTGTATTAAATTGTATGAAATAATCCCGAAAAAAGCACAAACACTGCAGAGATGGCAAGTTCAGCAGCTAAAATTTGCTTAGGTGAAGTGACGCGGCTAACAGCAGACAAACGGCTAGCATTGACATCAGTGGGAATCCACCTGTCACTCAAAAATGGACACACCCTTAATTATACAGAACTTTAAATATAAAAAAAAAAAAAAAAAATCACCCCCCCTCACAGTTGTCATGAAGGGCAAAATTAGCTGTATAGACCAAAAAAAAAAACATACAGACACCAGGCTGTAAACATGTTTTTTTTCTGCTGTAAAGTTGGTCATTTTAACATGGGGGAGATACAGATTTGACTCACTTTTGACAACAGCCTCAAGCGGCCAGTCAACGAATTGCAGTTTAACTCACTTCCGTGTTGGTTTCATGAGAGAGACGGGGAGGTTGCCGCTTGGCTGCAACACACCCCATTGTTCCTTTATCCACCAGTCATCAACATGGCACCCTATAGTATACACAAGTCTTGCATGCATTTTACCTGCCTGCTTGTCCTTCATAATCATTTGCTTAAAATAAAATAACTTTTGCTATAGGAAAATATACTCTAATAAAGAGCTCAAACAAAGTCCCTTTCAAGGCTCAAATACCTGAATTTGTCTGATTATAATAAACAACAGCTAAATCATTTACGCGTCTAAATTAGACAAATTAACGTTGTTGTGGTTTAGCAGCATGGTTTTATTATATGCAATAAATTATAAATGTAAATTATATAATCATAAATGATCAAATTTATATTATAAAAAAATATTATAATAAATCATAAACCCTTACAGTAACCAGTGAGTAACTTGATCTGGTATCTTCTACCTCTTTTATGAAAAATAAAATAAAACAGTTGGGGAATCCAGGGAAAATATTCAGTGAGAGGAAAATAGAGCAGATCCCTAAAATTAAAATACAATTTTAAACTATTATTTTTTTTATTTAATTAAAATTAAATTAGATACATTTTATTTAATTTTATTTAATAAAATAAAAATACCCAACAACAGAAACACAGCATCTTAAAATGTATAAAAATAAACTGCACAACCAGACAATTTAACAGGTTTCTATTTATTAGTTCTAATTATTACTAATAATATTAATTCTATTTATTACTAATGTTGAAGTAAATGCCTTGTGGAAACAGATCCATGTTGCACTTTTCTGTTTTAAAACAAAGAAATGCGCCTTTCTTATTCACACCATTCTCAGTTCACCGTGAGAAACTAGTCATCTCCTGCAAAGCCAAAAACAAAAAATTACACAAGTATCACAATATGAGCTTCTCTTTACAGTTTTGATAAGATAAACGATATTAAAGGGGGGGGGGGGGGGGGTGTGAAATGCTCATTATCCATTATCATTCAATCTCCTGTTAATCTTGAGTACCTATAGAGTAGTATTGCATCCTTTATATCTCCAAAAAGTCTTTAGTTTTATTATTTATAAAAGAAAGATAGGCTGTACCGAGTCTTTCCGGAAAAAAACGAGCGGCTGGAGGCGTGCCGTGTGGGCGAAGCTAAAGCTGTGCTAACGCGCTGAGCTAACAACACTCAGACATTTGAAGCAGTTTTACTCACTGCCCGGTTCCAACGCACGACCGCGAACCTTTATCATTGTGACTGCTCGATCCTTAAGCATTAGACGATCTGCAAATCCGTCGATCTGGGCTTTGTTTATAAAACAATCATCGTCGAAATGCAGGGAACAAACAATCTTGCACAACTCCGTTGATGATGCTCTGAAAAAACAAACTCCATCCACTGGTCCCTTAACGCTGGGTTCTTTAGGAATCTGTGCAGGGATGTCTTGCCCTGGCAACCAAAAACCCACTTCTTTGGTGACATTGACTTCCCTAAAGCCGAGCAGAGCGCTTTGAGGTACTGCTTTCGCTCTCTTCTCTCTCTGGTCTACGAGTGCGTGCGCGCCCGCGGAGAAGTGCCCTTAGGACCCATATAAGGAAATTACGTCCCAGCTGACGTCACATGCCCATACTCGAAAAAAAACTTTCTGAAACTTGTGACAAACCGAAAGGACAATTTTTGGCACAGAAATACTCCTTCAAACGTACAATTTAATTTGTGAAACTTTGTCCATGTTTAGCATGGGAATCCAACTCTTTAACAGTGTAAAAAACTCAGTATGCATGAAACAGCATTTCACCCCCCCTTTAAAGAAAATAATGTGTGGTTTTCCCCCAGTGTAATGTGTGTGTCCTACCTCTTCTCATCATGACTCTTTGCAATTCTCCTCACACTCCTTCTGGCTGTAGAAGTTGTTGCCATTGCCCTTGCAGCCTCCATATGTGAAGGACACACACTTTCCCACAGAAGAATCGAAGGCCCACCTGGGAATGATTGCTTCACAAGGACCAGGCACTATAGGCAGTCTACAGGCAGCTAGATGGACAAAATACACTATATATTAGGACCACACCAAGATGAAGTGTGTGCTGGGTCACTATGGGCCACTCAGCTGGGCCGTAATCCATCTTTGAGTCACACACTCACATCATTGTGAGGACTTTCCATAGGTGAAATGAAACCTCACCCTACCCATCTCAGAAAACTCTGCATTTTTACATTTTTGATAAAACATTGTTTAGTATGTTTAAGCCATTTTAATTATAAGGACTCAGGAAATGTTCTCTTTAACCATATTTTTGCTGTAATACCAGTGTAATACCCATGTCATTATGCAAATTTGTGTCCTCAATCATATAAAGCACACACACACACCAACCTTCAGTGCGACAGCTCTCCAGACACTCCTTTTCTGTCACAAAGTTGTTCTGGTTCCCCTTACAGCCTCCATAGGTGAACGTCTGACAGGTCATGATGGACGAGTTGTAATGGAAACGCTCCATCATCCCGAAGCACGGACCGGAATCTGGCTCGGACTTACATGCTTCTACACACACACAGACAGACACACACACACACACACAGAGACACACACACACACAGAGACACAGACAGAGACACACAGACAGAGACACACAGACAGAGACACACAGACAGAGACACACAGACGCACACACACTCTTAGTGCGACAGCGCTGCACACACTCCTTTTTGATTTGCTACAAATTCACAGCTTTTGGGTCTTCTTTTCCTGACAGGCCATGTCATGATGATACATTAACATTGCAAAAACAAACAAAAAATTACACTAAGTATCACAATATGAGCTTCTCTTTACATTTTTGATAATAAGATAAACGATATTAAAGAAAATAATGCGGTGTTGTTGTTTTCCCCCAGTGTAATGTGTGTGTCCTACCTCTTCTCATCATGACTCCGCAAAACTCCTCACACTTCTTCTGGCTGTAGAACTGGTTGTCATTGCCCTTGCAGCCTCCATATACGAAGAACACACACTTTCCCACAGAAGAATCGAAGGCCCATCTGGGAATGTATGCTTCACAATGACCAGGCACTATAGGCAGTCTACAGGCAGCTAGATGGACAAAATACACTATATATTAGGACCACACCAAGATGAAGTGTGTGCTGGGTCACTATGGGCCACTCAGCTGGGCCGTAATCCATCTTTGAGTCACACACACTCTAACACACACCATTATGAGGACTTTCCATAGGTGAACGTCTGAACATCAGGGTTAGGCATTAAATATGTATATTGGGAGAAATATACAGTCGGTGCAGCCTTACTCTGACATGTTCAGGGTTACATTAGCTATAGGCTATTTAAGTTTAGTTTAAGTTTTTATTTCTTTCCAGTTCATAATTTCAGAGTTTCAACTTAAACTTATTGCAGTTTATTGCAAGACAACATTTCTAATTTTCATAAATTTCAACGAATATTATAGGCCCATTTTATTTAGCCTAATTTCAGCTTTATTTCAGTTAACTTAAATGCTTAATGTTACAACTTATTTAGGCTAATGCCGGTCAGGGACAACATTAGGCCGAGAGTCACACACTCTGACAGGCCACCCCATAAAAATAAAGTTTGATTTGCTACAAATTCACAGCTTTTGGGTCTTCTTTTCCTGACAGGCCATGTCATGATGATACATTAACATTTCAAAAACAAACCAAAAAAAATTACACTAAGTATCACAATATGAGCTTCTCTTCACAGTTTTGATAATAAGATAAACAATATTAAAGAAAATAATGTGTTGTTGTTTTCCCCCAGTGTAATGTGTGTGTCCTACCTCTTCTCATCATGACTCCGCAAAACTCCTCACACTTCTTCTGGCTGTAGAACTGGTTGTCATTGCCCTTACAGCCTCCATATATGAAGGACACACACTTTCCCACAGAAGAATCAAAGGCCCACCTGGGCGTGTATAATTTACAAGGACCAGGCACTATAGGCAGTCTACAGGCAGCTAGATGGACAAAATACACTATATATTAGGACCACACCAAGATGAAGTGTGTGCTGGGTGTGTGTATGGGCCACTCAGCTGGGCCGTAATCCATCTTTGTGTCACACACGCTCACATATGTAAATATAAATGTTACATCTAAATCTAAATATTGAATCTAAATGTTTCGGGTGAAACTAAATATTTAACTAATATGCAAATTCAAAATGCCAGTAACCGGAAGTGCCGAAATAAAAGCTCGAGGAGGTCAGTGTGTGTTTATAGCATAGACATTTAGTCACAGTGAGCCCCTTCGTGGCTGGCTATTATGGCTACACGTCATAAGTCCCGCACTTTTCATTGAAGTAGCCTACTCTTTAAATACAGTTTCTCCAAACGTGTTTATTATTTTAGGTAGTTATTATCACAATAATCCATGTCCAAGAGTACATTTCCTTGGATGAGACGGTTTTTATTCATTATTTGACACTTTAAACCATGCTATAAACACACTGACCTCCTCGAGCTTTTATTTTGCCACTTCCGGTTACAGGAATTGTGAATTTGCATATTAGGTAAATATTTAGTTTAACCCGAAACATTTCGATTTAGATTTAACATTTAGATTTAGCATTTAGGTGTAACATTTAATATTTAGATTTAAGTTAACCATTTAAAATATTGTTGACAAATATTGTTGTAAATGTGCTAAAAAGTGACTGTCAGTTATTTAAACATTATTTGAAGCTAAATGTGACAAAATGTTGCTGTTATTTTCAGCGTGAGCCGCTTTACAAACGGCGCCCCATATCTACCTCTACATCCTTTCAAACCATTCACCAGAACACACACAAATACATGCATAGATGTACTGTGTACAGTATGTGTAACGTTACATGTAAATGTACTGAAATGAATCCCGTTAACAGTAACGTTAATGTTATGAACATAGTTATTCCACTCAGTAACCATATCTCAAGTTTCAGCCTAATGCAGTCTCTCCTTCATTTATTTACAGAAATTTGCTGCAAATGGTCGTTGCATGTAACTGTATTCTACATTATGGAAGCACCCCATTTCCCTCCAAAATTTAAAACTGTATTAATGTTGTGTTTCTGCTACTCCCCAGAAAAAAATTGCTATCATATGCAAGTCATTTAAGTGTCAACATAATGTACATTAGGCGTCAATATTTAAGGCAGTGGTTCTCAATTCCAGTCCTCGGGACCAGTGTTGGGCAGTAACGCGTTACTGTAACTTAGTTACTTTTGACAGTAACTAATACTGTAACGCATTACTTTTTAAATAAATTAACTCCGTTACCGTTACCATATGGTGCGTTGTCCGTTACTTTTTAAAATTAATTATGTGCGGCAGTCATGGCGAGTCAAGGCGAGAGCAAGGCGAACAAAAGCGAGGGGAACAAAAGCGAGTCAAACGCCGCGAGCGCCCTTGAAAGTGCGCGAGAGAGACCGATGTGTCCGAGAGCGAGCTCGAAAGTGCGCGAGAGAGACCGAATGTGTTCCGAGCATAATACAGTTTGTTTATAAAGAAATTACACACTTCAGCATTTGAATAATATCTGTAGCATATTGGTATCATCTGCAACGTTTTAATTAGTTTACATATGAAACAAAACTCCAAAATAACCTGCAAAGAACGTTCCCAGAACACATCTGACCGGTTGTGAACACGACACGTGCGGCAAACACGACTAGAATTTGGCTTAAATAACCTCTGATGGTGACGTTCTCTGTAGGTTATAGAAATATCCCTGGTAATCCCTTTCCCTGGTAATTATTTACTTTTGTAATGATGTAACTCAGTTACGTTTTGTGAGAAGTAACTAGTAACTGTAATTACATTTTTAAAGTAACTTGCCCAACACTGCTCGGGACCCACTGCTCTGCTCATTTTGTATGTCTCCCTTATTTAACACACCTGAACCAGATCATCAGCTAATTAGGAGAGACTCCATGAACTGAACTGAGTGTGTCAGATAAGAGAGACATACAAAATGTGCAGAGTAGTGGGTCACGAGGACTGGAATTGAGAACCACTGATTTAAGGCGAGATCACAGGGCTGTTTACACCTGGCCACTTCATGCGTTTTCTCAGATGGGATAGCTATCCGATCGTGAAGAGACCAGGGGCAAATGCCCTCCGAAACGCATTTGAATCCGATCGCTCAAACCACTTCAGGAGGAGATCTGAGACTCATTTCAGACGAAACTGGACTAAGTGTGCATCTGGTTGTTGAAACCATATGTAAATTCTACTCCTCCCAAAAATGCTAAAAAAAATAAACGTGTGAGAGCGTTTTATGGGCTATATGTAATGTTATATCCAGATATGACGACGCTACTGGAACACGCATCACAGATAAGAAGCTGAGCTATGAATTACTCAATCAAGCCAACGTGCAACCTATCGCAAATCAAAGTGAAAGTAAAACGCTTAACTGTTACACACAATCCATATCATTAAAAGTAGAGAAACGAAATGATCTTCCAGTGCTGTTGCCGCTCTCTATTATTGCGGTCTTTGATTTTGAAATTAGCTGATGATCAATATAATCCAGCTCATATCTGTTGCTTTCGGTGACGCCCTCCATTAAATCTGCATATAGCGCGGGAACTGAAGATCGGATTTAAATCCGTTTCGCAAAAACACATTTATGTGACCAGGTGTAAATGGAATCGTTTTGAAAAAACAGATAGCTATCCGATCGGATCTGAGAAAACGCATGAAGTGGCCAGGTGTAAACTGTCGCAACTCTCATATTTAACGGCTCTGGGCACCGCATACCCACTGCAGTGTGAAACAGGCGTAAACCCTTATATAACATCTTTCAGGTTTTAATGGCAGTTGGCAACTCTATTGACTGACTCAGATAATATTACAATTTATTCATTTACAAAGTTCATCTTTCACTGGTCACCTGTTCTATTGTTCATGCATTTCTTCAGGCTTCGTAATGAAGTTAAAGAACATGGATCTCACCTGTGGTTCCTAGAGCAGCTTCTGTTGTGCTCAAGCATCCAGACAGACACAATAACACAGCGCAGTACACTCGAGCTGTCATCCTCTCCAATTACGGTTATACAATGAACTGCTGGAAAATCCTACTTGTCTCAGGACGAGAGAATATTTAAGTTAGCGCTCAACCAATGGCGTGAGTTTGGGGCGGGATGATCTGATTTGGAGAACAATAGAACATGTTTTAAAAAGTTCCAATGAGGTCTGAGAGTTATGATGCAAGACCAGCTCCAGGCTATGATGCCAATCGGGAGAGCTCTAGGCTATGAATGTGATGGCAATTTTTTTTTCTTCCAGAATACACAAACTAGTTTTCAATGGTCTCAAAGAAGTATAATACTTTTCCTATACACCAGGGGTGGGGAACGTTGATTCTGGAGGGCCACTGTCCTGCAGAGTTTAGCTCTAACCCTAATCAGACACACCTGAAGCTAATCAATGTCTTCAGGATTACTGAAGTTGCAGGCAGCTGAATGTTTTTTTCAGGGTTGGAGCTAAACTCTGCGGACAGCGGTCCTCATGATCAACGTTCCCCACCCCTGCAATACACAATAGTTTGATTTAGATTATATCCAATACAATCCCACCGGACAGTCTTTTATGACAGTGTGTGGGTTGGCCAGTTTGGGCACTAAATTCAATCCCAAATCTGAAACTAATCTCTTGCGAAATGATTATTTTCCCTAAAGTAAACTAAATGGAAACCCCTCATTTGTGCATGGAGTTTTAGAGGGCAGTTTTCCCCCAAAGGAATTTTGAAAGAAAGAAAGAAAGTTTTTCGACTATTCCTTATTTGTTGAATTTAACCCTTAAAATATACAGTACAGGCCAAAAGTTTGGACACATTACTATTTTTAATGTTTTTGAAAGAAGTTTCTTCTGCTCATCAAGCCTGCATTTATTTGATCAAAAATACAGAATTTTTTTTAAATATTGTGATATATTATTAATTAATTAATTAATAAATTATTACAATTTAAAATAATTGGTTTTCAATTTATTATACTTTAAATTATCATTTATTTCTGTGATGCAAAGCTGAATTTTCAGGATCATTTTCAGACTTTTGGCCTGTACTGTATGTATATATATATAACTACTGGTCAAAGGTTTTAGATCGGTAAGATTTTTTATGTTTTTAAAAGAAATGAATGTTCAGCATCATTACTCCAGTCTTCAGTGTCACATGATCCTTCACAAATCATTCTAATATGCTGATTTTATGCTCAAAAAATTATTTTCAATGTTGAAAACAGTTGTGTACTTTTTTTTTTTTTTTGTATTTCTTTCCCCTAAAAATAAAATAAAAATTCTTACTGACCCCAAACTTTTGAAGGGTAGTGTTTAATATTACAAAAGCTTTCCATTTCAGATAAATGCTGTTCTTTTGAACTTTCTATTCATCATAGCATCATTAATTAAAAATATAAAAAACTCTTTTCAACACTGATAATAATCATAAATGTTTCTTGATCATCAGATCATCATATTAGAGTGATTTGTGAAGGATCATGTGACACTGAAGACTGAGTAATGATGCTGAACATTCAGCTTTGATCACAGGAATAAATTACACTTTACTGTATATCCACATAGAGAACAGCGGTTTTAAATTGTAATAATATTTCACAATATGACTGTTTTTGTTTGTATTTTTAATCAAATAAATGCAGCCTTGGTGAGCAGAAGAGACTTCTTTTAAAAACATTAAAAATCTTACCGATCTAAAACTTCTGACCGGTAGTAGGCTGTATGAAGGCCCTATGTATGTATGTTTATATAAAATACACTCTATACTTTGCTTTAAAACAGATCATGCATAGTCGTTTTTGAAATATGTTGTTTGGAAGTCTGACCGACACAACAACAAATGTGTAGCCAATCTGCATTAGGTGGCGTATGACGGTGGAAGAGAGAGAACGATCAAGAGGGAGATTTGAACTGAAGAAAGACTGCAGAAATAGCTGAGACACAATACAAAAGAGAAAAGCTCAGAAGAAAACACTGGAAAATAAAGGGTTATGTCTGGGCAAGAGCTTAGAAACGCTGTACAGCGCTGGAGAGAGCTAAGCGGGAAGGTCTGAAAACAGACACAGACGTTGCTCTGATTCGGGTCCACACGTGAGCATGGCCGTAATTTGGGTGGGACATGTGAACACGCAACAAACTGAATTATTATTTGTTAAATAACAATTTAACAGTGATAATAATGTAGCTATCATTAGCCTAAAGTGCAGCTAAAACTTCAGCCGGTAGGGTTGGGAAATAGCCAATTGCCAAATAAATCTGATTTTTTGGGCTAAATGGCGATGTATGGTATAATCTGAGTATTTAATAATTATTTTTCTATTTGAATAAAAAAACAACTGTATTTAATTTAAAAAAAAAAAAAATTAATATCCTGCTCAATATTGTCCTACAAACAGAGGTGTCACTCCTACATCCTACGTCATACATCATCAAGTGTTACTCTTTTGGCATAAGAAGACTTGTGTACGGCCGTCTGCCGGAAGCTAGTTATCTTAGTCGATAAAGTTTTAAATATGAATATTTTTCTTACACGAAGGCATCGCTTCACTTCAGAAGGACTTTATTTATTACCAGCAGTCAGATCTGACCATTATCACTCAGTTTATCTGGCCTTTTTCTTTGCAGAAACATGGTCATGATAATGGTCCATGTCTTTGTAAACTAAAACAATTTTTCCTCGATGGCACAAAACCGCAGGTGAAAGCCATCTGTAACAACTATCTTGTGTGGTGGCAAACAAAAGTATATCACTGAATCACTGAATAAGAGACAAACATTCCCAATTGTCTTTGATGAGGTTTATTTTCTTGCAAGAAAAGGCCAGCAGTCGTACAGTCAGAGTGGATGCAGAGTGTGACCGTGAGGGGAGGGCATCCTTTCTCCTTTATAGTCTTGACTCCCAGAATGTTATTTTTCTTGGCCAATGATGGTATTTCAACCATATGTGGAACATTCTTAGACTTTTTCATCATATGTTATCCTTGAGTGGAGGCTCTCCTGTCACATACCAACACTCTATACCATTCCAATACAATTCCATATTATATAAGGTTTGTGTGTGCTCTCGTCAGTCGTCACATGATCGTCACATGATGGTCACATACATCTTAAAGATAAAATTTCTTGCAATTTGTGTAAAGGTTCAAGATTAAACTGTTTTTCTCCCTGTCCATTTTCCTTTTAGGCTGATGGCTGCCATTTTTCAGAATCAGGGTCCACAAGGGTCTGGGCCCGCCTGCATCAGCCAGGACACACACATCTTGAAATGTAGGAGATGGGTGTGGAGATAATTCAAGGGGCAATTCACACCTCATAACACTCATACTGCAGCTCCATGGCCTCCCGGTGTAGCTCCGGAACTAAATTATACACCACAGATTATGGTAGGATAGACACCACCCATCTCCTATACACAAAGATACAGAACACACCCTCACACCTACAACCTCACAACATCTCTACCTGGCATAGATCATAGGACTATCCAGGCCAAAAGCATTCATAATTTCTTCTCACTTGTGTCAAACAATTTTACAGCGTTAAAGTCTTGGCAACTTCCTGTATGTAAAACACTGTAATGTGCATTGGACATGTGCATAGTCACACATCAATTAATTTAATTTCTAATCATTCAAATTCCACATTCAAATGCAATGCAACTGGTCTCTTTTTATAAAATGTTTATTATGTCCAGTCATTCGCATTGTTGTAAACTAGTAGGACCCACAAAATATGACTAATGACAATACAAATTTAGAGTTAGAATGCAGTCATTTCTATCAATCAACCCCACAGTTCCCAGTCAGACCTGCATTATCGAGTGGGGCTATAGCCTGTACATCAAATGCACAGAGGATGATTGCAAAAGCTAAACTAGGGATTTTAAATTAGCAGCATGTGAACTGATCATCTATTTTAGTTATAGCACGATTTAAACATTAGAAATGAACATGAACATTAGAAATGCAAAAAGATGTCAATACACACCTTTTGGTTTTGGTTTGGTTTGTTTGTCAGACAAAAATGGTGGATATCTGCATAATGATTGGTCACATATTCAGAATCTGCAAGGTAATGCTCAAGAGTATGCAACACGATGCATTAAGAGCCAGGGGTAAACGTTTGAGCAAGAAGATGGTGATGTGTACATTTTTCTTATTTTCTTTTATACAGTATGTTAATATCTTATTTAGCCTCTGAAGGGCAGTATTAAATTAAGGAATTCTTAAACAAAATAAGAACAATTTACACACCCTGGCTCTAAATGGATGTTTCCCTTTTGAGCATCACTGAATGTTTGCAGTGTTTGTAATAGTTGTGTATGAGTCTTTCAGTTGTCACCAGTGTGAAAAGATGGATCTCAAAATCATACAATCACTGTAAGGAGTCAAATACACAGAAGATGCTGGAAAAGCAAAGAATGTGCAGGAGCTGGAGGATTTTTCTGAAGGCCATTGAGCAGTTTAACTGTTCGGGACAAACAAGGGACTCACGAACAACCATTAGCCTACAAAAAACAAAAACAAAAAACAAAACAGTTGTGATCATTCAGGTAATGACACACAGTATTAAAAATCAAGCTTATGTAATTTTTCTTGTATTTTGTGTTTTTATTTTGTCTTGTGGACTAGGCTTTACTTAAACATCTATGTGAAAAAGTTTTTTCAGGGCAGTAAAAAAAAAAAAAAAGTTTTTATGATCCTTATTATTAAAAATAAATAATTTGGAGGTTCTGCAAGGTGTATGTCAACTTATTACTAAAGTGTAACAAAAATCATAACATTATTAGACGACAAAATGTTGCTATGGTTATCACGTTCTCATGTTGCTATTGCAAATCGTCCAATTTCATGACTCACAGGACTATAATTTAGCGGATTCACTCCCTCATTTAAATGCAGTTATCACTCCTTAAACTTTACAGTGTGAATCATGTAACCGCTGAAGCATGGAAAACCGAACTATTATTTATGTCAGTAGCGCTTAAGCCATCACTTATTTACCGCGTTCTGCACTCTCACTGAAACTCTCGCCATAAACACTGAAGTTGTCCGCACTGCACAGTGAATCTCTTATGTAGGGGAGCGCGGGGCACAACCATAGACTGTAAAAAATAGGGCACAACCTAACGCGGGGTTAGTTGTAACACGCTTGTTTTAAATACTTCCGCTCATGCTTGGATGACGAAACTTTGGCCGTTTCTCAATATGCGTTCTTGTCTGTACTTGCGTTCTTGTGGACTTGTGAAACGTCATCAGTCGCTGCCCAAGTACCGTCCCAGGCTGCGTTCCAGTCCAAAATTGTCATGCCCTTCACTTGCTAACTTCCCTTCCTCTCGTTCACTCGGATGTACGTCATTGCGAGTGCCCACTACTGGCGGAAACTGCAATGGGCTGAACTGGAACGTCCTAAGCCCTTGATCACTTGGAATCAGCTGTGGAGTTGATTTATTATTTACATTTTTTTCCCTTTAAGAATTTGTTTAATGCAGCATCCAAATGTTTATAGGTGTGTTTGGGTTGTTTTAAATTTAAAAAAAAATTATAATTAATATATCATAGAGTTGTTTGTGTGGTGGTGATTAGACGAGATATGCGGTGACGTCACAATCGTGTTGCATTGTGGGACATATAGGTGCCTGAAGTGTACATTTGAAGCAGACTCGCTCCCTCGGTCAAAATCGAGGGAACGAGGGTCTGTCCATATAAACTTCCCTCGTCCACTTCACGAAGTGGAACGCACTTCAAAATGGCGGCAGGGATTCCCCCGAGGGGAAGTGCTTAGGGAAGTTTGCAAGTGCGTGTCTAAAAGTGGACTGGAACGCAGCACCAATACACAAGTTTGCATTTTGGCAAGAACGGTTAAAAATCCCGGAAGTGTTCTTGACACGCCCATTTTACCGAGGATGCATTGGTTGGTAACTTGTGTGAACTTGACGGCAGAAATATCCCAGCATTCATTTCGGCATTCGAGGAACGAGAGGTCAATACAGCAAGTCGTTTTTCTACAATTTCATCGCTAAATTCACTTCTGAGAACATTTGATGCGAGAAATCAACTGTGTAGATTTCAAATATTGGCATTTTTCGAAAATGCGCTCAAACGTTTTCGGAAGTGAGAATCTTCAGCGTAGGTAGCTTTATTGTTATGAATATACATTACATAGTGTACAGTTGTAGAGTAATCCCTTGAGCTGAGGGGTAGGCTTGGGCGATAAAGCCTGGCTGTTACCGTCAATAATTCTCGTTATGTTTGGGCACTGCAGACGGCGTCTGTGCGGGGGTGTTATTGCGCAATACCAGCAAGAACACATCGTCTCAAACTGTCAGCGGCGTTCTGTGTGCTCGTCACCTTGTGAGTTCATTCTTCCAAGAACAACTAGCAAGAGCGTTCTCCCCAAGAACACAAGTCCGTTCTTTGCATTCTTGGTTTTGAGAAACACCCTTTGTTTATTTACTAGTTGCCATATCAACACTATATAAAAAATAAAATAAAAAAAATCCGCCAAATATATTTTTTTTTGGAAGATATCCATAGACATTTATTAAACCATAGCAAAAGTAAATTTACTTAAGTTATTTTTTCATCTCTATTTTTTGTGTTTATTTAAAATAAGACAAATCTGATATTATTTTAATCTCCAAGATGTTATTTAACAGTTGAGATAGTTATTTAATGTTTCGCTAACTAGCAGAAGACACTAGCAGGGTTTAAATCCCAGTTGTGCAGGTGGGGGCATGTTGTCACACTGTGTTAACAATGAGCCCCTATTAGAAATATGCTATTATATTCTATACTTTTATTAATTTTATTGAGAAAACGTGAGAAAAAGGTGAATAAAGACTGAGAGTCAATGTCCAGAAATTACTAATTATTTATTTGTTTTGAACTATGTTGTATAGCTGTGTTTTCCTGTGTTCGTAGTCAAAACTCAAAAATGAGTTTCTATTTAATTATTGAAAATTGCCATTATTTTAGGCTATATGAAAAAGTTTTTTAATTGTATTTTATTTAGAAAATATTTTAGTTTGTTTTGTATATATATATTTTTTATTAGATCAGATAACATTTTAAGCTGGCATATGGTCATGTTACAATGTGCCCCACACATGTTACAATGTACCCCACCTATGGGGCATGTTGTCACATTTCACTTCCATTCTTTCGGGGTATATCCAGAAAAAAGTATATACTGTATTAATAAAACAAAAACACATAATTGTACTAGACATGTGGGAAATGAATGTGGAAAAAAATAAATACTCTGAACCATAAGTAGATTTACACAAACTGAGAAAGCTCGCGCTGATTCTGAACATACATACTCTTAAATGCCTCTGATTTGTCACTGCGTTCATGCGCGTAATATAGGCCTACATGAGTCCGAGGACCAGCTTTGATCCGGTGGACATTGGATAACAGAGTGGTTGATTACACTTGAATTCGGCTACCTGAAGGTTTAAATGTTTCATTTTTACTTTTAAAATGTGTGTTAAATTAGTTTAAATGTAGGTAATATTGTATACATGTTAAAACAGTGTAAAATGTGCTGTATTGCTGTATAGCTACTCATCGACAATAAAGGCCAATGTCATGTACTGGTGGTTGTGTGGAATACTATTTTACAAAGGTTTGGAGAAAATAAAAGAAGTTAATATTACTCATTAATAAAAACAGTTAATATTACTCATAAATATTGTTTTTTAAACGTTTAAATGTTAAATTATTTCTACTCAATTTTATTTGTTAATGTACCAGATGCAGTTACTGAGATTTACTTAATTTTTTACTTGCATTTACTCAATTCGAACAGTATATTTAATTGATTTTAAAGCTTTGAGTGTAAAAATGTTTCACCAAATTGTTTTAGTAAATCATATTTTTAGAGTGTGCTCTGTGGGAAAGCACTGCTACCATGTGACACTATTGTTTCAGTGCTCACTGCTGTACCTTCGGCTTCGAGACAGTCAGAGCATGCCAGAACACATCAGGACACACCAGGACACATCCAGAAAACACCTCAGACCAGAGGAGGAACCTGACTGCATTAAAGTCGTTATTCTGGACCATCTTGTTTCTACAGGTAAAGTGTTTCTCAGAGCTGATAGGAGAACAGATGTTTATATGATGACAGTAACAGGAGACATGAGCGCAGGGACACACAGGGAGTGTGTGCTGGTGGGAAGGACCTAAAGGGAGCTGGTCGTCTGACTGGGTGTGTTTTGTGTTAACTGTGTAATGTCTTCACAAAGAGGAAATCGAATGATATGAAACTACAAGACCAAGCCAGACGAGTGTGCTGATATAGAGAAACACATTTCAATTCCTCTTCATTGCTTGTTTGAGCAATATTTCCTAGATTGTACATTAGTACTTTAATATCTCTATTATGTTTACCACAACTCTCAGTTTATAAGCTACCAAACATGATGTAGTAACATGTTAGAAACACTAGATAATTACATGAGGTGTGTAAGAGACTCCAGACAGAATCATCCTCTGCTTTAATAAACCAACAGTATATATTAATCTCATATTGATCAATCCTGTGTATCAGACAGACATCACTGTTATTCTTATTAATAATCTGGACATATTGTTATATACAGACGAAATTACATCTGTATATTATCCAAGTTACCAGAGAGTGTTAAAGATATGGATGACCAGTAATGTTCTTATAATAAATGCTGATAATCATAAATAACATGATATTATTGATTGTCCATAATCCTGTCCACAGAATCTCTTGTAAACAATCTGCATCAGTGTGTGTTTCTTCATCATGTCCAGTTAAAGATCTGGCTGATCCTTCAGCGTTATTCACCTCAGAAACACCAAAATACAGAACATGTTTCTGATGCAGAAAAGCTCATAAAGCGTTCATGACTGGATTACTGTAATGCATTACTAGATTATCCTGATCATTATCAATCAACAAACTACAGTTATAGTGCAAAATACAGCAGCTAGAGTTATTACCAGATCAAGACAATATCATTATATAACACCAGTTTACCATCTCTACACTGGGAATCTGTTAAACTACTGATGTGTGAAACAAGCGTTTATAGAGGAAATGTGCAAAACAACACAGAGAACGAAACCAGTCTAACACACATGCGAGAGGGACAGTTTTAGCTCCACATTCTTCTTTCACCGCCTCTGGAGATTGTACATGATAGTCTTTCAGCCTTTGGTTAGACTGAGAGTGAGTTTACCTACCCGACTGTGTTCTCCCGATAACAAGAAGCCACTCCCCCTGTCTCTGCCACTAGAAAAGAGCAGAGCAGACTCTGTATTCAGTGTATTCTCTATTCAGTGTGTTCTCTGTATTCAGTGTGTTCTCTGTATTCAGTGTGTTCTCTGTATTCAGTGTGTTCTCTTGTATCTACTGTTGACACTAGGACTCTCACTGCATGAATTTATCTTTATAGTCTTCTCCTCACAGGTGAGAAACAAGTTTCTAAATGCATCATTTAATTATTCATTCAAGTCTACTTTACTGAGGAGCTTTATTTTCTGACTGGATTATGTGCTATTTTACAATAAATACTTTGATAGCTGCTATTTGGAAATTATTGAATGTTTGTAAAATTGTAATCATTGTTTATATTCATTGTATCATTGTTTAAATTAGATGTAAATCAGGAAGAAACACATGAAGACATAAAGAGTGAAAATGTGAATCTTGTGAAGTTCATCAGACGGAGCAGCAGGAGTGAACACAGACCAGACTGTGAGATCACTCATTATATACTGTATATATATATATATATACACTGTAAAACTTTACTGTAAATTTACAGCGAATTTCCTACAGAATTGTACTGTATTTCCATAATACAGTATTAGGCTGTATATTTTACAGAACAGCTGTAAATATACAGCACATTTCTGTTTTCAACCCGATAAATTCGTAATACAGTATCATACTGTAAAAGCACTGCATTGTGGGATTGATTTCTTTCGCGCTCAATTCAGTTCAAATGTGACGCGAGCCGACAGTAGCTACTACAGGCAAACTTGATTTGTCAGCGGGATTCAACTGAACAGAATAATCATTCCTGTTAACAAGATAAACAGTGTCTGCGAATCTGTGAGCAATTTTTAAGCTTTTGTGAGCTTCGGTTCGTGTTTGAAACATTAGTTGTCTGTGACGCTGCAGAAAATGGGCGACATTAACGTGCTACATGAAGACGGATGGAAGAATTTGTCATCTGAATAACCTGCGCCTGTGACGATTAGCTGCTAGTGGGATTTAGAGTTTGAGAAGATGGAAAATTGTTCAACTGAGTGATACGGTAAGCCAATATATTTTGTTTTTTTGCGTTCGCATTTCTACATTGTTTTCACAAATGCTTATTTGGTTTGATTTTGCGATCGCTGTTTTCTACCGCGGCCGCGCAAACAATTCACTCTGTTCCACCTGTTTACCAAGTAAGTTAACGTTAACTTCGATATTTCACATAATAGGCAACATATACCATGTTATTTGCATGACCTGCTTTTGATATATATTTTTCGTTTCAGGCTTTGTAATCTGATGACGGTCCAGTGCTAATGTAAGTGCTTTTAAGTAGTGTTACAGTTATAGTCTATGTGGTAAAATAAAATAAAAAATGCTATCAAATGCTGTCAGTTCTGTGATCGTGCTTTTGAATCGTTGTCAGAATTTTCAATTTTGCTAGCATAAAAAAATCCATGTTAATGCTGTTTTCAAATGTAGTATTCCTGATTGCCATGCCATATGTTCCTACAAATTGCCTAACAATTCAAAGAGAAGTTAGACGGTGTTATCCTTCAAGCAGATAAGTAGATGATATTCAACAAATCTCATTAATCTGTAATATGTTTTATGTTTTGGTTCTGTTGATCATGGTTGTGCTGTCCTTTTTAAAAATTGTTTCAGGAATTTGCAACGCTGATGTCCAGCAATCTACATTTGCCAGAGAGTCCATGCCTTATTTCCTGGTATGTAAACATTAAAGGTTTAAGTTTAAACCTAAAATGAAAAGCCATCATTTACTCAATCCACTGCAAAATATGTTTTTCTTAATTAGTGTTTTTTTCTTGTTTCCAGTCCAGATATCTAAAATTCTTACATGAAGAAGCATTTAATTGACAAGTAAAAAGTGTCTTGTTTTCTGAAAGAATAAGTAAAAATTTAGTGAGTTTATGCTTAAAACAAGCAAAATAATATGGCAGTGCGTTTTAGTGTTCTTCTAACCCTAATCAATTTTAATTTTTAGGTGAAAATTTTAATTTATAGAACTATGAATAGATAGACAACTACATCGAACCACAGTGGAACCCACAATAGTTATTTTAATTATTAATATTATTTATTAATTCATTTTATTTTTTATTTTTTTCAATTACAGGTCAATCTCTAAGCAACCAGTGCTGGACATTACGTTTGGAAGGTCAAGGTGTGTGTGAAGGATCACAGCCTCTTCATCACTGGCCTGGCAGCGCTGTTTGCCTCCTCCTATAACTTCAGCTTGCAGTACAGGAAGAGGCAGCACCTTGAGTTTGTTCAGAGGTTAGTCATTAGCATATTTGCCATTCATATAAATATTAGACTGAATTGTGACTTGTCTTGACAGTATTTATTAAGCTGACTGACTACTGGTATGAACAATATGGCCCTGGTTTCCATACTGGGCTTAGCTTAAAGGGTTAGTTCACCCAAAAATGAAAATTATGTCATTAATGACTCACCCTCATGTCACTCCAAACCCGTAAGACCTCCGTTTCTCTTCTGAAGACATCTTAAGATATTTTAAATTTATTCCGAGAGGATTTCTGTCCCTCCATTGTAAGTGAATATATACATTTTGGTCCAAAATGAACAAAAACTACGACTTTATTCAACATTGTATTCTCTTCCGGTCTGTTTTCCATCCGCGTTCACGAGTCCACATTTACGCTGCTGACGTGTTATCTGGTGCGTCAATATGGACTCGTGAATGCGGATGGAAAACAGACCGGAAGAGAATACAATGTTGAATAAAGTCGTAGTTTTTGTTCATTTTGGACCAAAATGTATATTCGATGCTTCAAAACATTCTAAATAACCCACTGATGTCACATGGACTACTTTGATGATGTCTTTATTACCTTTATGGACGTGAACAGTGACACGTCCATTGACTTACAATGGAGGGACAGAAAGCTCTCGGAATAAATCTAAAATATCTTAAGATGTCTTCAGAAGAGTTCAGAGGTCTTACGGGTTTGGAGTGACATGAGGGTGAGTCATTAATGACATCATTTTCATTTTTGGGTGAACTAACCCTTTAAGACAGGTCTAGGCCTTAATAAAATTAGGGTATTTAAGCAGCTTTTATAAAAATGTCTAATAAAAAAAAAACATTACTGGTGTGCATCTTGAGACAAAACAGTGTCAGTCACATATTTAAGATATGTCAGTGCAAGTTGTTTTCAGTTGAAGGATTAGTGAAAATTCTATCATTAATTACTCACCCTCATGTTGTTCCAAACCTGTAAGACCTTTGTTAATCTTCAGAACACAAATGAAGATATTTTTGATGAAATCTGAGAGGTTTCTGAACCAGCCATAGACAGAAATGTCTTTGCAATTTTCAAGGCCCAGAAAGGTAGTAAAAACATTGTTTAAATAATCCATGCAACTACAGTGGTGTAACCTGTTTTGTGCACAAAAAAAAGAAAAAAAATAACGACATTATTCAACAATCTCTACTCTTTCACGTCATTCTCCTACGCTGTTGACGTAGTGTAAACAGTGTCAAGTCACCTTCATTTATATAGCGCTTTTAACAATATAGATTGTTTCAAAGCAGCTTTACAGTGATAATAGGAAATTACAGTAACATAGATTGTTTTGGCTTTACAGCAGCTCTAGAATAAAGTTATTAGATCGACTATTTTTGACTGTCAAAATGCAGGCGGACACAGCTTCCGTGAGTTGTTCAAAATCTTTATTTTTGGTAAACTCTGTGTACACAAACAATGTTCTCAATGCTCTGGAGTTCATGTGTAGAGCCCCTGGTGATACTTCGAGCACAGTTTCATGTTGTGTCGAGCCTCCTTAGTGTTTTAAAAAATAGCGATTTTTAATGCTATCATAGTCCAAGCACTCCCATTCAAAAGGCAATTAGACCGAAAACGAAAATACGGTCAAACTTAAGTGGCGTTTCCATCCTAATTATGCTTTTAAATGAAAGTTTGCCTCTGGTAGATTAACAAAAAGACCCTAGGTTGCATTTTGGCGAGAGTTACCCTTTAATACACTCCGGCCTACTCATCCTCACAAAACAGTGTAGGAGAATGACATGTAAGAGAAGAGGTTATTTTGGGGTTATTTTGCGCACAAAAAGTATTCTCGTCACTTCATAATATTAAGGTTGAACCACTGTAGTTATATGTTCTATTTACCAATGTTTTTACCACCTTTCTGGGCTTTGAGAGTTGCAATGTCATTGATGTCAATGGAGGGACAGAAACCTCCCAGATTTCATCAAAAATATCTTAATTTGTGTCCCGAAGATGAACGAAAGTCTTAAGGGTGAGCAATAATGACAGAATTTTCATTTTTGGGTGCAAACATGCATTTTAGTCTGGTAAATGTCATGTTTAACATTATCATGTAGTCATGTATGCAATAAACATTGCAAGGCTTGCAATTAAAGTTAAATTATTTCTGTCACAAAGGTTTGGGCTGGATTCTGGCAATGTGTGCTCTATATAAACAGAGTCTATGGCTGCCTTTCCACTGATACTCTGATGGGACCTGATGAGGGGATGATATTAAAAGTTGTAGAATAAAACTTTAAATCTGGCAACCCCACTTCCAAAAGTTTAGTTAGTTGACAGTGCGCATGTAAACAGACACATTGAGTTGATGTATTTTAACCAGGGCAGAAAAAATATCAGTTATTGATCACAACATCCAACATTGCATTTTTTTTTATGTTGTTCAGTTTTATCCAAACAGATTAGTCGTTAAAACCGATATCTGTTTTTTATTTACACATCTTTTGTGCTGTCTCTCTCTGTCAAAATATATAAACTCAGTCCATAATATTTCATTGTTTTTTTTCCTTTCTTTTCTGCCTTTTAGACGATTTCCTGACATCAATCCTGAACGTGGATCAAAAACAAAGAAAGGACAAGTAACTTCAAACAAAACTGGCCAAGTTGTGCAAAAAAAGAACACTGTAAGCCTACAGGTGTCCTCACTTCTGCGAAAACTTGAAGACTTTGAATGGGATTTCGTTTGCACTTGTATGGACTTCAAAACAGAAACAGCAATTCACTGCCATTATAAAGCTTGGAAGAGCCAGGACATTTTTTAATATATCTCCGATTGTATTCGTCTGAAAGAAGAATGTCATATAGACCTAGGATGACTTGAGGGTGAGTAAATTTGAGCTAATTTAATTTTTTGGGTGAACTATCCCTTTAATTAAGTGCTAAGTGTTACCTGTTTGTTGTTAAGTGTTAAAATTGCATTTTATGTTTAAAAAATTCAGCCAACATGTTCACAGAAGGCAATTTTCTGATCTTTGCTTTTAACCAAAATAAATGTTTTAAAACCCAGAAAATGTTGTTTTCTTTTTCCTAGTGTGACTACTATACAATTTATTGCTGTAGACAAGTTGAATATTGTAAAAGTATGTGGTATATACTGTATTTGGTAATTACAGTGGAGTACTGTAAATGCTTTTTACTGTACTAGTGCTGTAAAAATACAGTATGTGGCTGGCAACCCAGCTGCCAGTATTTTACTGTAAATTTACAGTACAATGTTTTACAGTACAATACTGTAAATGCTGTCTACAGTACTAGTTCTGTAAAAATACAGTATGTGGCTGGAAACCTAGCTGCCAGTATTTTACTGTAAATTTACAGTACAACGTTTTACAGTACAATACTGTAAATGCTGTTTACAGTACTAGTTCTGTAAAAATACAGTATGTGGCTGGCAACCCAGCTGCCAGTATTTTACTGTAAATTTACAGTGAAAAGTTTTACAGTGTATATATATATACACTACCGTTCAAAAGTTTGGGGTCAGTAAGATTTTTAATGTTTTTAAAAGAAGTCTCTTCTCACCAAGGCTGCATTATTTGATTAAAAATACAAACAAAAACAGTAATATTGTGAAATATTATTCCAGTGTAAATCATCTGTTTTCTATATGAATATACAGTGAAGTGTAATTTATTCCTGTGATCAAAGCTGAGTTTCCAGCATCATTACTCCAGTCTTCAGTGTCACATGATCCTTCAGAAATCACTCTAATATGAGGATCTGATGATCAAGAGACATTTATGAATATTATCAGTGTTGAAAACAGTTGTGTACAATTTTTTTTTTTTTTTTTTTTTTTCAAAATTCTTTGATGAATAGAAAGTTCAAAAGAACAGCATTTATCTGAAATCTAAAGCTTTTGTAACATTAAACACTACCGTTCAAAAGTTTGGGGTCAGTAAGAGTTTTAATCTTATTTTTGGGGGAAAGAAATAAAATAAATCAGTAGTTTTATTCATCAAGGATGAGTTAAACTGATCAAAAGTTACAGTAAAGACATTTATAATGTTAGAAAATATTCTATTTTAAATAAATGCTGTTCTTTTCAACTTTCTATTCATCAAAAAATTTTGAAAAAAAAAAATTGTACACAACTGTTTTCAACACTGATAATAATCATAAATGTTTCTTGATCATCAGATCATCATATTAGAATGATTTGTGAAGGATCATGTGACACTGAAGACTGGAGTAATGATGCTGGAAACTCAGCTTTGATCACAGGAATAAATTACAGTTTTAAATATATTAAAATAGAAAACTATTTTTTTATTGTTTTTAATCAAATAAATGCAGCCTTGGTGAGCAGAAGAGACTTCTTTTAAAAACATTAAAAATCTTACTGACCCCAAACTTTTGAATGGTAGTGTATATATATATATATATATATATATATATATATATATATATATATATATATATATATATATATATATATATATATATATATGAAGAGTTCAGATGCAAAAGCCTCTAAGTGCCATCTGAAATTTTCTTCTAAAGTGATAATTTTTATAAAGCTTGTATATTTAAGTTCAGTAATTTCACTTAAATGACAATTAATTGGTAATTTACATTGCCATATAAGTGAAATTATTGAACTTAAATATACGAACTTGATAAAAATGATCATTCTAGAAGAAAATTTCAGATGGCACTTGGAGGCTTTTGCATCTGAACTCTTCATATATATATATATAAGACTAATGTCAGTATAATTAAATGTGGAACCAATCTTGAATTATTTTTATGTGTTTTGAATGAAGGGCTTTAATAGCTGACACACATAACATTACAACTATGCACGAGTGACTCTATTATCTGAGTCTATATCATCAGTTCAGTCTCTGTATTATAATTATGATGATAACGGGTTGTTTTCTTCATTTACAGTCTCTGTTGATCCAGTCGGAGCTGTAAAGTGTCGTTCTGATGAATCAAATATGATCAAACATGAGGTGAGAAGAGAAAGATGTTTATGATCAGGACTCACACATAAACTCACATTTCTATATTTGTCATTTGTCATCGTCATTGATTATTGTGAATATTGTAGAGTTAATCTGAGATGCTGTAATAACACTGAGCTCATGCAGATGTTGATCAGGAGTTGATCTGATGTCTCGTGATATGATGTTATATCGCTTTAATGAAACTCTGTCTGTGTGATTGAACAGATTCAAATGAAGAGGAGAAAGAAAATCAGCAGAAATCACAGATCAGCAGAAAACAAGAAGACTGAGGGAAAATGGAGGACAGAAATGAGACACAAACCAGTGAATCACCAAAGAAACAGAGACTTGTTAGACGTGAGAGTATAGAAATAAAGCCAAACTGTGAGTGTTTGATCATTATTACTCTTACAGTGTTGCTACACAGCAAAATCCCCAGTGTTAAATGGTCAAAACCATCAGATCACCTTTTATATTTGTTCATCTGGTTGTTATAACTCAGGTACATCAGCCAAACAAAATCTAAAGTTAATGATTTAAGGGTCATGAGCCCAACTAAAGCAAACACAGATCACCATAATGGTGACTTAAAGGGACACTATGCAAGTCTGAGTGTTTTTTCTCTACGAGCTCCCCCTAGTGTCTGGTAGTATAATGCTTTCAAACACTCTGTCGTAAAAACGAACTGTTGTCCCTCCCCCCTCGCCACGAGCAACCCAGCTGATCAGAGGAACCGGCTATTTCAAAACCAGTTATGTCTACCGAGGCAAGTAAAGCAATACTTTCTTTCCAACTGATGGCGATTTTTTTATTTATTGTGTTGTCATGCGTACTAGTATTTTTACCGGGAACGAACGATATGAACGAGGCGAACTACTGCTTTCGTGTTTGTTTGTTTGTTTGTTTGTTTTTGGGAGAATGGGCATGAGCATAAAAAAAATATATATATCGGAGGCTAATATTTGTCTAAAGTTATATTAGCAAGGTCTATAAGTTCATCTGGTAGAATGATGGTTTACCTTTGCTTGTCTAAGAAAACATCAGAAAGTTTTTTCTAGCTCGATCATGATATGTGCAACATTTTGCGCGTCTGATATTGCCTATTATCAGACGCGCTGACTTAGTGACATAAAATAAAAGTGTAAGTTACACAAATAAAACCGACAGAGGAACGGCCACACAACTACAGAAATCAAACGTGTTTGCTAATGACAATGCTAACATCAAAGTTATAGTATCTAGCGTACTAGTAAGCCCGTAACAGACAGCGATCATAATAAAAACCTTTACAGACAATAGCAAACATCCTGAGGTCGCAATTACTTGAAATTTAAATATTAAACACAGTTTATTCCAAAGATACTTACAAGTGCAACAGCAGGATCAGCATCCGTTTTGCAGGCTTCTGTTTCTCTCAGTTCTCACCATTCTGAAAAAGCCGGTCCGATATATTTACTCGAGTCTGACTTCTTGCTCGGTCAGTCTCCCGTTTCCTCTTTCGTTGGTCCTCCGACAAAGATTTCCTAGCTTTCTGCTTCTTTTTTACAGGCTCAGCCATAACTCAATCTATCGTTGCCCTTTGCTTATAGCTAGCCCGCCGGTGCTTGAATAGGGGCGTGTACGTGTGCAGTGCCGTCAAGCAATTCGTTACATCGCGAGACCTGATATCACGCGATACTTCCTGACGCCGACCCGCGTCCCAAAGTTGCAAGTGAGTTTTTTCCGCTCTCGGGCACCAGGGGGGTGCGAAACCACCACCATTCAACCCGAAATAAGTAATATAACCATTCCACTGACTCCGAAGCTGTTCAGTTAAGGTTAAAAAGTTACCTAGTGTCCCTTTAACATTACTATTTTCTCCTTCAGTGATTCTGCTTGTTAACATCAGGTGTCTTCAATAATGCTCAGTCATCACTCAATTATTCACTTTATTATCTCATTAACTTTAACACTGCTTCAGTGTTACTTATAAACACTGAGTGTGGACTCTTATAAACACTGAGTTTGGACTCTTATAAACACTGAGTAGTGTTCATTTAACACTGGGGATTTTGCTGTGTTACTATTATTTTCTTCACAATCCTGTCATAAAGTTCCACATTCACAGAGATTCATCACTTTCTACAATCACAGATCAATATTTACAGATGTGTGATTGTGTTTAATTGACAGAATTTGTTATAGATTGAGAACATAAAAACAATCCAAAACAATGAGGATAATCTGATATATATTTGTGATTTCTAGTCTCCTGTGATCCAGACGAGCCTGTAAAGTTTGATTCTGATGTCAAAACTGAGGAGAGATTCTCATCAAACCCTTCATCATGATCACAAGAACATCATCATCTTCATCATCTTCATCATCACTGACATCCATCAGCATCTGAAGACCTGAACATCTTCATCATCATCAACATCATCATCATCTTCATCAGTCTGTTCAGCTCCTGGACTCTTACAGACTCTGTGTCTCAGTCCTGCACTTCTGCTTCACAGACACACCAGTGTTCTCTGCCTCTGATAGTGAACACTTGCACATGTACAGTATATATATATATAAAGGTGTGTGCTCCTGTTCAACAGTCTGTGCGCCTCGAGTGTGCTGTGGTTGTGTATGTGGGTTATTTCTTTTTTCTGTTTTCTGCTCATTTTTAAGTTATTTAGTTGATTCAGTAACGCTGTGAACGGTAGAGCGTGTGACAGACAGTTCCAGGAGTTTCACTGGAGAATAAAGTGTGTGTTGTGAAAAGCCAATCGCCTCTGAGAGTCTGTCTGGCCTCTAATAACTCACTGAGCTTTCCACATTTGAATAACTCAAGAACACTAGATCTCTGACAGAAGTGTGTGTGTGTGTGTGTGTGTGTGTGTGTGTGTGTGTGTGTGTGTGTGTGTGTGTGTGTGTGTGTTCAGTCTCAGTAACTAGAGATCACACAGTTTGAGTTATGAAGACTTCAGATGATCATCTCTGAGTCAACATATTATCATCTATATACTGTAATCTGTACAATACTGTAAGATCATATACTGTAATCATCTTAATGTGTTCATTATTTCTGCCCAAATGAATATGTGATGTGAACTACTGTAACTCATGATTGTATTATCTGTATATTTCTGACATGTGGATGTTACTTTGACTCAGTCTCTGATAACAGATCGATCTTAATTGTAATGTAGAAATTCCATTTTCCATGAAACTGCTTTGAATAAATATGTATTGTGAAAAACTCTATACAAATAAACATAAAAGTGAAAATAAAACTAAGCATGTGAAATAAAGCAGATTGCCCTTTGACCCTGTGCTGCAGTCTCGTGTCTCCCTCTACAGGAGATCATCAGAATCACAGCAGAGTTAAAGAAGCTACAGATGAAAATGTGTTTTACAGCAACAAATGAAAACACTTCCAGATTTCAGTTCATCAGGGAATATGAAAATCAACAAGTTGTAATTTGAAGGGAATCATTATTGAAGTCAAACACAAAGATGTCAAATGTGCGTCACTATAAAATATGACTTCTGCTGTTTTGATATTATTCTGAAGGTTTGAATGGTTTGATCAGAATCAAGATCTCTTTAGTTCCAGTGAATTCTGTGACGCTTCCAGCTTTAATATCATAAAGCAGCCTGTGATTATGATGATGAGTTTATGACAGAATCACTTTTATTCTCCGCTTTCTCCATCATGTGCTTCATCTGTCGTTTCACACAGAAGATCTCTCTGTTTCTCTTTCTGATAGAGTTAGAAACAGGGAATAATTGATGTTCTTCCCAGAGACTGTGTTTCTGGATTCTTCTGTTAGCAGAAGCTGATGATGATGTTTCATATCAGGCAAATCTCCATCAGCTCCTGATTCAACAATATGACAAACTCAGATCACTCATACATGCATTACAATCATGAGTCTCAGGATAATATGTCATCATGTGTCTCATATGAAGCAGAAAGAGACTCTCATCTGATGTGAATCTGGAGGAGAAAGTGTCCCAGTAACGGAGGATAAACTCCACAGTCTGAGGATCGTATCGAGATCTCTTCTACACGCTTAAAGGATAATTCCGGTATTTAGCACTTCGAGTCTCTTTTCTGGTTTGTTTTGGATGAACTAGAGTGGTGGACACAGAAATGTTGACGATGGGTCCTGTCTCGACTTTTAGACTTGTTTAGAATCGCCTTTGACCGCTTCAGAGTGGCTGTCTACGGGCATGCACAAACATGTCCTTAAAACAACCTTTAAAGGAGAACTCCGGTCAATTACAGGTATGTGCGCTGGCTGAATAAACATCATTTTTATTCATATCTTGCACATCTACTGCAGTCAGATTCACCCGTGTTCACTCTACAGGAATCACTCACATGACCTGTGCACTTGTAATGACACATCAATGATGTTAAGAGGCTAAAAGCAGGTTTAGTACTTGCCCCATTGAAGTCAACAGGGTGCAAATTTTAAAAAGAGGATAACAGGGTGTAGGCAACACCGATTTTTGTCGTTGTTCTCTGTATTGACAGCACTCCAAATGTACAAAAAAATTAGCTCAATGTTAAAATTGACCGGAGTTCTCCTTTAACGTTCGTTTTCAAAACTGTGCAACTCACCGAGTGGTTAGTGGTGTTCTGAGGCCAAGACCATACAAATAATTAAGACACAAGACCATGAAATTACATTTACATACATTACATTAAATTAATTAACTTTAACTGATCCTTTGATATTAATTGACTGGTTCAATTCTCAAAAGCTAAGCAGAGACAATCTGAGGAGCAGGAAGAAGAGAGGGATATAATAGACACAGAGGGAGGGACAGAAAAAAGCACAGAGGAGACACCAGAAATTATAGAGGAAAGGCCAGAGGAGACTCTAGAGACACCAGTTGAGATAGAGGAGAGGACAGAGGAGAGCGCAGAAGGGACAGATAATGAGTCAAATGGAGGCACAAAAGAACAGGCTCAGGTGACCACTCAGCAGTCTCCAACAAATGGACCAGGTGATGTTCTGATCTTCAATTTCAAGATTGTGACTGTAGCATTATCACAGACACACATACGGGATGCCTTTTTTGTTATTACAGAGAATTAAATTAAATTAAATTCATTTATGAATTTAATGCAACTAGAGGCACGCCTTGCACGGCTGGAAAGGCTAAAACGGAGGAAAAGGAAGCCAGCTGCCAGGCCTAAAAACCCAAGTAATGTCAATAAAAGGCAAATAAAGCTGCCTTTAGAATTATAAACCCTTGATTTATCAAAAAGGAAATGCATCTTGAATCTTAAAATCTACTTACTTGTTCTTCTGTAGTCCCCATTAAATTATGGCTGAGATGCTCCAGAGGTGTCCTGAGGGCTGCCGGAACTTCATTAAGGCACAGCTGTCAGAGGCAGGGAAAAAAGACAGAGGAAGAAGGTTTGACCAGAACATGAAGGATCTGGGGCTGCAGCTTTTACACAGCAGTCCAAAGGCGTATCGTCAACTGAAGACGATATTTGCTCTTCCCTCTACAAGAACGCTTAGGTGTTATGTCACTGGAGGTGTGGGATATTTCTCTGTAAATACCAATTTATAAAATTAGACCAGTTTCATAATTTGAAGATATAACAAAATCTGATTACTTTTCCGACAGCCTGGCTTCCTGCAGGGAATCATCTCCCGAATGGGAGTCATCGCCACCACTATGACCCCTGTGGAAAGAATGTGCACAGTAGTCCTGGACGAGATGGCAATCAAAAAACAATTTGATTACGACCGGAGAAATTATGCCATTTGTGGCGTATCAGGATCAGGAGCTGCTGCCAAACAAGCAATGGTCGTCATGGCCAGGGGCATTTTGGGGACGTGGAAGCAGGCAAGCCATACTTTAGAAAAAACATTTGTTTTGATATTGCTGTGTATATTCAAATGCATTTACCTAAACCATGTATTTTAACAGACCATAGGATATTTCTTTTCCCCAAGTTCAATGCCAGTGGAGGAAATTGCGGCCATCATTATGCCATTCGCCAACTACAACATATAGGGCTGACAGTGTGTAGTGCACAGAGCTTAAATAGCAGCATTAACAAATGCATTACTGCATTGTGTGGACTTCCATTCCAACCTTGTATTGACAAAATGTATTAACCAATTTCAAAGGTGCAGGCAATAATATGTGACCAGGAGGCCAACCTTGGGGCTAGCCTGGACCCTCTGGGAGGTGAGGAGTCCCACTGCATCCTGGTGGGGGTTCAGAGGGTTCCAGTGATCTTTGATGTACCTCACCTTCTCAAATCAATCAGGAACAACCTGTACAAATATGGCCTACAGGTAAGCACAGTAAACAAAGCAATCACAATTGCAATGACTCATACTGAACATAAAAGATATCACAATGATTCACACACCAGCTCGTATTTATTTATATCCTTAGACACAAGCAAAAAATGTTTGTTGGAATCACATTACCAAATTCTATGAGCTGGACAAGCTTCACGCCATTAAGCTAACCGAGAGGCACATCCACCTGTCCCCATTCTCAAAGATGCGCGTCAGTTTGGCTACGCAGGTGTTTAGCCACACTGTCTCTGCTTATCCATCTTTTCAAAAACTTTTCTTCAATAACTAACTGCAGATTGTAATGTGATACTGACCACCTATTCAGTTGTCGTATCTGTTGTGACCCAGGCATTTCTGCGATGGTAACATTGCAGAGACTGCCAGCAGAGGCAAAAGATACAGCTGACTTTGTAGCAAAATTAAATCACTTCTTCGACGTGCTAAATTCTAGGTAATTATGTAAAAAAAATAGCACCTTAAGTTACACATTCTACATTGATTAAAAAAGAAAATCAAATGTGTTTTTAATAGTAGTAGTATTTTATACAGAAATAAATTATCTATAATTCAGATGAGAATAAAGTTAAAGTTAATTAAAATTTTAAGGAAACAAATATATTGATCTGAAATATAGCAAATTAATTTTAAATTCATTCAGGTGCAATTACCAAACATATCTCAAGGTCTTTTGAATAAAGGGTGGCAGTCTTTCATCATCAGCTGTTGTTGTAGACTACAGTATATACAGGAGAAGTATTTGTTCTCCATTTGAGTGAGATGTTTTTATGTGGCTAATTGAGCAAAGTGCTTCCATATATTTTATTATTATTAGTATTAGTTCAAGAATAAAATAAAAATATCGGATTGATATCGGTATCGGCAAATAGCCAAAGCTGCGGCATCGGTATCGTATCGGAAGTGAAAAAGTGGTATCGAGACATCCCTACAATAATTGCTTAAAGTCTCCCTGTTGTGATTTAATAAAAAAAAAAAAAAAAATTGTGTGCAAAACATACAGAGATGACATGACATACAACTTTGAATACAATATACAACATTTATTAGCAATATGTTGAATGTCATCAGAATACAAATGAAAAAAGAAGAGTTAACAATGAGCTGAAAAAAAAGATAGAGAAAAAGAACGAGGGTAAGATATATACATCAGTTACATTGGACAATTTTTGTCATGTTGTTTGAATTAAAGTTAAGTTTCATAAGAAATGTTAGGTAATGCAGGGTTCAAAGATGAGAAGGCAAGTTTTAAAGTTGAGACACTCACACACGGATATATAATGCATATTTTATAAAAAATAATATTAAAAGGAATGAAACTGAAAATATTAGTGCTTGCTCCTCAAATCGCACCACTTTTAATGGATTTTTTTTTCCCCGAAAAAGTAATGAAGCATTAACTGCAATAGTTCACATTTTCAAAACAATAAATAGTGTATTGGCATTGGGTGACTACAGTAGCCTCCAGCAGTGTTGACAACAGTGCCTGAAATAAACCTCTACAAACATATCTGTGTCCTTAAATGTATATAAGTTAGGTTTACCTCACACCGACATGCACTGGAAATGTCAATGTTTATGTTCAAACTGGAGTCAGACAAAGATGGAGAGACTCAAGAAGAAGTGAAACATGTAGAAGCAACAGGACATTTCTGAATAGTTAGTTGATGAATTTATGCATCTTATGTGTAGTTATCTTCTAGTCATTGATTAGCATATTCTGACATGATAATCTATAAATCGTGTTCAGGGGGCGGGGTTTATGTAAATTACAGGGTTAGTGATGTCACTAACCCAGGAGGAATGTGGTGTAGTCTCTACCAGCCGTTTGTTGTAGTCCTTAAAAAGCGATTTCTTTAAAAGCAAATATCTCCCTTTGGTTTGAACTTTGAGCGTTGTAACTTTGCAGATGTTGTTTATGCTCAAACAGCAACATTACACACTAACTAAAGTTAGAAAAGTCAAATCATAATCAACCACCCCTTTAATTTATTCTGTAGGCTATAGCCAGTGTTTCCCAGCCTCCACAGTCCCGTCAGTAATGCTCAAGTTCTCTTTATCAACACCAGAATACTCGTGTTCCTGTTTCCTGAATACAGGACAGTCTCTGACTCGATATGAGACATATATGAAACACTTCTATAAAGACACAACAATATTACAAATCACTTCTCTTCTGATTTCCATGTAAGCTCTGCTTAATATTTGTATATAAACTTAGTACTCTTCTTATATATATTATTTGCACTTTAAATCAAGTCTTTTTAGGGATAGTTCACCCGAAACTGTCCACTGACTTCTAATGTATGGACAAAGAAATCTCATAATATTGTCTTTTATGTTCCACAGCGGAAAGAAAGTTATTCAGCTTTTGATCGACATAAGGGCATATTTACATTATCAGTTTTCATTTTTGAGTGAACCATCTTTTTAATACATTTACATTTTATCACTTAGCAGACTTACAAATGAGGAGAACAACAGAAGTTAAACTAACAATATTCAAGTGCTGTGAATAATAGCGTGAATAGTAGTTATTTGGTAAAAGAGTATAATGTACATGCATTAGGAACACAAGCAAGACTATGACATTAAACTACTTGATGTTGTTGATCTGTCAGTCTATCGGGGGAATTAATGAGAATAAACTGCTTTATACAAGCCTCCTCTCCATCGTATGATACAGAACATCAGCAGAAGCATCGACGGCACATCAATACATCTTTAATAAAACTCTGTTTACCGTATGTGTTTAATGGACCGCAAACAGAGCAATTGAGTTTTGAGTTTTATGAATCAAGAATTATCTCTAATAACCCTAAATGTCACAGAAAGGAAGGGTGTGTGCAGTGAGAAGAATGACATCGACTTCATTTATTGAGTGCAGATGTTTAGACTGAACTGCAGGCGGTCTGTGAATGAGACGCAGGCATTTGCATTGAAACACAGACAAACGCTGCTCTACTGTCTCGAGAGTGTTCGTCCCAGCTGTGTGTCGAACTCTGATGTGTGTCAGTTCTACAACAGCAATTCATTCAGGCCTCAAGAACATGTACAATACACAGTCAGCCAGTGGGTTCAGAGAAATGAGAAAATAAGAAAACATTAAAAATGTAAAAGCTGCACTGTTGTGAGCTCCTAAAACGAGGGGGAGAATGAGAAAAGTGTAAGTCAGAAGCACCACGAACAAACTACCCAAAATTTGTTTGCGCTTTAGAGGAGTAAGTGATATTGCGCGTGAAAGACCGCGACAAGTGCCAACAAAACACAGAATGATTATCGGGTAGGGGATTAAACAGATGATCGGTATGGTCAGTTCGCTAAAGTCTGTGACTGTTAAGATCAGAGGAACAACCCAGATGATCACAGAAACGCCACGGCAGACATTTAGTGAATGATGAGATCTGTACCAGATAGGAGGAGAAACCTGAAGATATTGTTCAAAAGCAACACATGCCATAAAATACAGACCCACAATCAAACTATACAAATATGCATAAAACACATCGATTATGAAAATCGTTATTAATATACAAATGATCTGAATGAGATCTGAAAGAATCAAATTAATAACAAACACTGGAGTGGAGATTTGATCAGATTTGATAAGACCACACAACGCAAACAGAGTTAAGATCATGATTACAATCTCAATGGCTGGAATGATCATGAAAAATATTCCTGCTACAAACTCATGTTTCATGACAAACTCTTCAATATGATGGCTCCATTCATCTTCATAATCTACTCCACTTGATCTGCTGGCGTTGATATAATAATCTACTCCACTTGATCCGTTGATGCTGGCGTTTTGTTCTGCCATTGTTTCATGAAATCTTGACAGGCAACACTAAATAACAAAACATTCATTAGTTAAAAAAAAATAATAATTTACTATTTACTAATCAATTAAAAACATTAGGGAAAAATATATGACATAACTTGTTTTCTGTGTGACTGTTGAAATAAAGTTTCCTCAGTTTGCTTTAGAGGAGGTGTGTGTAATGTTAGAGAGCTTGAAATACGTGAAATGTAAGATTAAAGTTTGTAAATCCTCCATTTGAACAATATCACAGAAGCAAGAATATTCTGAATGCTGTTGTTCTGAATATTCAGTCCAGCACAGCTGCAAGTGTACAATGGTTTATTAAACTAGGAGTAAATCTTGAAGAACTTACGTTACTGACAGGAGTGTGTGTTTCGTCTGCAGGTCAAAGCAGAAGTTTGTGGAGCAACACACAGACGGACAGATGTTTCACAAGTTTCCACTGCTCTTCATTCACTGTAAAAACACACATCTTAAAGCTTGTGGATCTAATGTAGGAAATGCCTGAGATTACAGACAAACTATTTGATCCAACGTGTGAAACTGTAATTACCTTAAAGACTCAATTAACTAACAATGGTGGTTTGAGTGAAAAACCAGTCTAACTTTCACAAATGCTTCGGCTCAACTACGACGACTGAATCTGAAAATGCTTTATATCTGATGCTTTCACTTTTAAAGTTCACTCAGTGTTTATTGATATCCTCAGTAGAATCAGAAACCCATGAATGCACGAGATAAAGCACAAATACTCTGATCTCTCTAAAATATTGATTCTTCTGCTGCTCTGCAAGCCTGTTTTCTTTAAGAAATGGAAATCTGTGTTGCTGACTGACTGAAGTCACACACAATGTTAATTAAAGAAACTAGTTTAAGTGCAAATAATCACAGTGATACCAGAGGCTGAAACACAAAGATAGTTGACTATATAAACTCACGGATGAGATGATCTCATGATCTTTCCTGGAATCATAATGAACATAAAACTACAACACAGATGATGAAGTTTATGAGCTGATCACATCATCATCAAATTAATCTCAAGAATCTGAAATGGGAAGTGGTTCCGACAGGACCTTAAAGAAAACTTCCAAACCTGCTTGGACGTGGCTGTGTTACAAGAGGTAAAAACGATATAAATACTGTTCGTTTTCTCACACAAACCGCTCGTTTCGTGTCTTAGGCCATCAATGTGTACTTACGATGGGGAATTGTTTAATTTGGACTCTGTGCATGCTCTTTGAGACAGTGACCATAGACCTGCATTATAGGACTGTCAGACAAAAACGGTTTGACCTAAAAATATAAAAATTGAAACTACTGGGGAAAAAAAGACACCTACATCTTGGATGGTAAATGGTAAATGGACTGCATTTATATAGCGCTTTCACCGACCTATGGCCACCAAAGTGCTTTACATAGCCTCACATTCACCCATTCACATTCAGCCATGCAGGGGCCATCCAGCTCGTCGGGAGCAGCTGGGGTTAGGTGTCTTGCTCATGGACACCTCGGCACTTGGTCAGGTGGAACCGGGGATTGAACCAGCAACCTTCTGGTTTGTAGACAACCTACATGAACCACTGCCGCTCCCATGGATGCCCTTGAGGTAAGCTAAAACATACCAAAATTTAATTTCAAAGTGAACTATCCCTTTAATGGATCGAACAGAGAACTTAAACAAAATCCAACAAGACATTCTTGATCTTTCAGAAAAATTACACCAGATGACTGAAGATAATTCTTCATGGTTCAGAAACTTGTTAGGTAAACCCTGGCTGTGGATCAAGGAAACAGCAATTCTGCTGTTGTTTCTCCTACTGGCGTAAATACGTCCACAGTATCAAGTGTTTCATTCAACAAATGACTCACGTCTCTCACGAGAAAATGACAGTCCCCTTGAAATGTATATAAACTACAATGTCTACTTCCCTAGTTAGACTTGATGACTACAGCGATAGACTTGATGACTGCAGCTACGACAGCTCGTGTTCTCAATAAAGAATCCTGCTGAAGAAAGAACCAAGTCTCCTGGTCTCTGCTTTGATGAAGGAAACGTTTCCAACATCTTACATATATGACATGTTCTTACCATAGTAATAACAGTAAATTATGCATAATTACATGCAACTACCCTCAACCAAACCCTAATCCTACCCTAACCCTATGGTAAGTAGCCTACATGTAGTTGCTTAATATCACACAGTACTTAAAAGTTCTACTATGTTCTAATATAGTACTATTATTAATAATTTTTATTTTTTAATTTGTTGTATTTATAATGTTGTCTTACTGTAGGTTATGGCTGCTACCTTGGCCAGGTCTCTCTTGTAAAATAGATTTTAATCTCATTGAGACTTACTGGTAAAATAAAGGTAAATAAAATAATAAATATATAATTACACTGTAACACTGACACCTTAAAATAAAGTGTAACCGAAAAATCTCTTTACAAAACAATGAAAGATGAAGTGTTTTAGTTACCTTGTGATGAGCAGAAGAGAGGACACATCCAGCGCTGAGAGATCGTTAACTGAAACAGCTCAGCTTGTATACAGTGTGAAGGTTAAACTCCTCCTCTGGCTTCTGATATAGGCTGATGCAGGATCAGTTTCAGTATCAGTTTAGCAGACACTCATCACAGTCAGTAAAACTACAAACACTTCACCTCAATTAGACACATTGTGATGAGAAGATAAGAGGAAACATCCAGATAGAAACACAGCTCAGAGTGGTAATGTTCTCGGCTCTTCTCCTCGCTCTTACACAGATACACACGCTTCCTCTGGCTTAATGTGATCAACACACATGATCACTAATGGTGAGGAATCAATAACTGTTGACTTCCTTCTTCTCCGTCATAATTAAGATATTTCAGGGATGAGCTCCTTCTAATATATACTTTGGAGCTGAATCTGGGTCGAGGCAGACTCATTTCTTCGTTTTAAAGCTGTTGAGATCATTGAAAATGATTATTTATTGATTATTATTATTTATTAATAAGGTAATTACAGTAAAGATGATAATGCATCATCCAGAGGAGCTCAACTGATCCTTATGACAATGGAAAGGTTTAGATGCATTATCACACAGCACATGAATAATTTATTAGAAATTTGACCACTTCCAAACCATCCATCTTAATATTTACTATCAGGACTGTATATAATCATCTATAGGTATACAGAAAACTGTTATACAGAGGATATTGACTAGTAAGTTCCATGACATTTTACACTGAGGACCCTATTTTAACGATCTGAAACGCAAAACGCAAGTAACTTTCTCTCGGGCGCTGTTGCTATTATACCGGCGGGATAAATGACTCTTGCGCCCGACGCAAATCTAAAATGTGTTGGTCTGAAGTCGCTTCATTACTCATAGGTGTGGTTTGGGCGTAACGTGAAATAAACCAATCAGAGCGACATCTCACATTCCCTTTAAGAGCAGGCGCGCTTGTTCCATGGCGGATTGCTATTATAACGGCGGATTTGCCAGGAGCGGTTCACAGCCGAGGAGACCGACGTTCTCATCAGGGCCGTAAAACACAGAGAAGTGACATCGTATGGGGATGGAGAAACACACCCAGATTAGCTTCAGTTAAACAGGCGTATGATAATTTGGGTAAACGTGTAAGCTAGATTTATGCCTATTTTTTCACATCTTCATGGACACAACAATGATTTCCCTCGTGTGTTAATATGAATGAATGAATGAATGAATGAAATCTTTATTTCGAACAATAAAGAAGTAAATTAAACCAAAGACAGAAACACATGAAATATCCATCAATAAAAATAAAACAAAAACCAGAAAAACAAAACCAAAAAATTTTTTTTAGCATAATAATCACAGTTCGAAAAGGGATAGATAGAAGCCCTAGGCTTATCAAGACCTGCAAGACCTAATATTTTTCCTTGTAATAATGTATGATTTGCAAAAATGAAAACAGCTGCTTCTGTGTAGATGAGAGAATCAAAGTGTAAAACTGTTTCTGTCAAACACAGCACATCTAGATTATTATCTGAAATCATATCATTAACAATGAGTGCTTTTGGAGTAAGGGATCGAATATTCAGCAACCCAAGCTTTAGCATTTGCTCATCTGTATTATAGCTGTTTTTTATTCGTTGAACATCAATTAAATTTTTAACCTTAGATGGGTTTAAACGTTTTTTTTGGATTTCCAAATTCGGGGAACAGACACAGTCTCTATATGATGATAGCTAGGTGAAAGAGGCTCTATGTGATGGGATTTATCTGACCTGGGTGACGCGAGGCCGCTAGCAGATGGTCGGTTTAGCCAGTCTGTCTGCTTCCTGACCTGAGCCCCAGATTGTCATGTTTGAGCTCTAAGACTATGAGCCATATTACTAGAGAGAAGAGCAGCACCATCCCAGGAGGGATGAATACCATCTCTTTTCAACAGGTCAGGTTTGCCCCAAAAACTTTTCCAATTGTCTATGAATTCTATATTATTGCGCGGACACCACTCAGACAGCCAGCGATTCAGTGAACACAATCTACTAACTATCTCATCACTCATCGGACATCGTACTTGCGAGTTCACACACCTCTTTAATATTAATTTTGGTGATCTCCGACTGGCGGAGTCGAACATGATTAGTGCCGATGTGAATAATAATCTTAGAGAATTTACGATTAGCATTAGCCAGCACTTTTAAATTTGCTTTGATGTCAGGCGCTCTGGCTCCCGGCAAACATGTGACTATGGTGGTTGGTGTCTCTATTTTCAAGTTCCGTGTAATCGAATCACCAATTACTAGGGCACAATCAACAGAACTCTCAGTGGGTGTTTCACTGAGCGGGGCAAATCGATTTGTTATGGTAATCGGAACAGAAGAGTGGTTTTTTGATCCGCGACTAGAGCGATCCCTCACTGTCACCCATTTGCCCGGCTGCGCAGGCTCTACTTCAGCTGGAGCCGACTCATGTAAAGAGTTCACTATGCTAGGCGCATCCAAAGCATCTGAAGCTCTAGCACTCCTACTATCCTCAATTAAAGTTTGGATGCGTGTCTCTAGTTCTGAAATCTTCTCCGTCAGCCTAACTGTCTCCTTGCATTTATCACATATAAATCCTATATTGCCAACAGAGAAGCCAATGCTAAACATGTGACATGAAGTGCAGGTGACAATAACAGGACAAGACATTACTCACCGTGTTTGTTGACTGATTCTTACTCACCTGAGCTTTTTATGAACTCAAAGGCGCGGGCGGGCGAGAAAAATAAAATAAAAAATAAAAAACAGCTGAGCGCACGGGTGGCGCGTTAACAGGCTAGCGAATTACTAGCGTGCTGTGCTAGTAGTAACGGAAGCTAGCAATGTCAGGTTAATATGAGATGTTGGGTAAGCTGTATTTAGTAGTATAAACAACTACAAATTGTAGTAAATGATGGTTCAAAACAAAGAAATACGAGGCTAAGACGGAGCTTACAGCACCGAGGCAAACACACTCACAGCAGGCAGCGAGGCAGACAGGAGCAATCCTTTAGTCCATTGGCAATCGAATTGAATTGAAATCGCGGAATTTGGGTCAAGCTTGTAACATGTACTTACCAAATGTTTTGCCAATCACAATACATCACCATAGAGATTAGCATGGTTTTATTTAAGTTAGCCTAACAGCTGGTTTGATTTGCAGATGATCTCATGGAAATACCCCATGCCAGTCTCTAGGTATGGTGAAGGGGATGTGATGATGTGCGGCTTTTTTAATTCCAAAGGCCAAGGGAACTTTATCAGGATGCATATTATCATGGATCCATGAAGTAACTGGCCTTTAAAAATAAAAATTTGCCTGCCTCTATGGAAATTTAACGTAGGGGTGTACTTACTTATGCTCCCTGTATTTTAAGGAAGAACATTTATTTTGACAAAGAAAAGTGGTGTCCTTAAAGTTTTTAAAAGAGTTTTCCTCTTTTTTTTTTTTTTAAATTAAGGCATTCAGATCAATTTCCAAAAGATGATTTTTTATTCTTCTTTTTAGTCAACTTTAGCATGTGTTAGGTGAAAAAGACGTACTGTAAAATGTATTAAAAATGCATTATAGTATATTTGTATTGTACTAAAAACATACTCAAGTACATTTTTTTAATACATTTAATACTTCTTTTTCACCTGGGTATGCTAAGCACTGTACATAATTACCACACATTGCTCAGAACAGTGAAGCATATGATGATTGACATGCTTTATTACACACAACAAACGCATAGAATGCCATCGTAGAATTGCATTAATGTAGTATTTAATGCGTCTGAATGTTGTTTTAAAATATAGCCAGTTGTGGAGGAATTTCAGTGAGGAAAACAAAGTCATGTCTCAGAACAAACATACACTGCTTAGCATCACAGATGCCGGCCGAATCCATGTGGAAGCCTAAATATATATAAATATATATAGTGCTCACTTTCCCACTTAGAATAGTCTTGAAAATCTGAAAAATATTTGTTGCAGAATGCTGAACACATTTACAATTTATTAGTGATTCAGAGGTCTATGTTGCTCTGGCTCACCTGATCTTACAGGATTATGTGAGTCACACTATACACATTGAAGGTCCTAAAGGTCCTTACACACTGCCGGAAATTTTCGCACGTTAAAAAAAGAAATACGACCTCACGTTGTTTCAATCACGTTTACACACTGCCTCCGAAACTTTCGTCCGTCATAAAATTTTTTAGAAAATTCTATTTTCCCATTTTTAGAGGTGTTTTGACAATTCAGAGCCACCGAATGACGGATACAAAAAAATGACATTTTCACACTCAGTGTGTAGTGACCTTTACTCTTGTCTGGTTAAACCGGCTAAACTTTTTTAGTTCTGCTATTTTACACTTTACACTGAGTAATGCTTTTCAAAGCTTCCTTCAGTCTGTCACACACACACACACACACACACACACACACACACACACACACACACACACACACACACACACACTCTCTCTCTCTCTCTCTCTCTCTCTCTCTCTCACACACACACACACACACACACACACACACACACATGTAAGGACAAACATGACAGTCTGGTCTGGTTGAGCTTTTAGACCTATTTTTCTTCCGTCTGTAACACACGACATCCCCACATCTTTCCCACAACCCTTCTGAACACATTACATCACCTGTTCATTATTATCATTACAGTGATGACTGTGTTACCGCTCTTTATTTCTTTACTGTATTGCAGATCAAGATGACAATCACTGATGGCTTTTGACTAATAGGAGCATCTTTCGTCTCTAACAGAATAAACGTGTCAAAGTCAGTCAGAATGATCTTTATGTTCATGAAACTATTTGTTTCATTTTATCTTGCTTTGAGAAAGTGCAGAAACTGCTGAAGCTCAAGAACAATGATGTGAATCTGTTTCTGAACAAAATATTCATCAGATGATTCATTTCTATTTCTACACCAATTATTTCTGTATTGATCACAGATCTGGTGTGTCTTATTGTATCTCTTCTATCATCAGAATATTAATATGAATATGAGTCCATAGTTTACATTAAAGTGTAACTATACATACAGTATACTATACAGTATAACTATACTATAAAACTGTCGTTTACATTGTCTTTCAGCCGTTATTCTGTTCACACTCATCTCATATGAATCAGTTTATATTGTGAAATGTAATGATCTCTCTGATGAATGTGATGAATGTGATTATGCGACTGATCCTGTAATATAATCTGATCAGATGAGAGTCTCTTTCTGCTTCATATGAGACACATGATGATCCTCATTGAGCTTCAGATCAGATTCTCTGATTTCTCTTCACTGTCTCTGATCCTGAAACTAAAGGCCTTTGAGTTTCACCTCAAATCTACTTCTGACATCTAGTGGACAAAGATGAAAACTGCAGATCATATTCTGTGTGTTAGGAGGAATAGAAAACACACACTCATACAGATTTATTTACAATGCCTTCATTTCTATTTTAAACAAGTGACATTCTCTCAGTTTAATTCACTGAATGTCATTCATTATCAACTCACAAATAATAATGTGATTTTACATGTTGTGTGAATGACTGAACTTCTAGCAACTTCTGCTTTAATGTATACTATGATGTGTTTGTGAACAGTAGATATTGAGTATTGAGTAAGTGTTGATCTGTTGTTGTTCTGAACAGCTTCAGTTCGTCTGTTAAAGTCACTAATGTTCTGCTGAATTGAAATCAGTGTTAATAAATCAGAGATGATTAAATGAGCAGCTGATGGAGTTTATCAGATCTGAGTTTTACATTTAACATTGTAAAACTGTGTTCTTCCTCCTCATGGTGATCCCCTGCTTGAAGTCATAAAAACGCAAGAGGAATTAACATCTGATCTTACTCAACAGCAAGGACACCCTCGTATCTTACCAAAAAGAGAAATCCAGTCTTTGATGGTGACCCATCATTTAAAAGCATAATTAGAATGGAAACGGCACTTTTAAGTTCGACCGTATTTTAGTTTTCGGTCAAGTTGCCTTTTGAATGGGAGTGCTTGGGGCACTTCTATGAATAAAGCATCAAAAATCGCTATTTTTAAAACACTAAGAAGGCTCGACACAACATGAAACTGTGCTGGAAGCTGTGTCCGCCACCATTTTGTCAGTCAAATATAGTCGATCTCCAAATGCGAATGTACTGACTCTGAATTTTAGTATTGTTTCTTATGAGGATCCTTTTTCAAATACAAGGTCAATATTGAGTTTCACTAACGACAAAACAACAAATTATCCGTGAATTTACATGGAACAACATGGAATGGAATTTACATTGCTTTCAATGCGGCAGCATGTGCCATAAGTGCAGCCTTTTCTGCCTCCTCTTGAATACATGCAGATGCCAGATAAACAGATGAACTCCTGCTGTGTGAGCTGTGTTTACTAAGTTTAGAGACACATTTGAGATGCTGCTCCAGGACCAACATCACTACATGCTTCACCCACTTCAGAGCTTTTCTGATCTTATGCCGTGTCCGATAACCATTTATTCACGCGTTCAATGAACCCATTATTTGGTATCATCTTTGCTCTAAACCATATTTCATGTTTTTCAGATTCATCAACAGGTAAAATAACCAATAGTGACTCATGTGCTTCTTTAGCCTCAGAACATAACCTCTTAAAATCTTCAAAAGCCAAACGTAGCTCAGGTTCATATTCTTTGTCATCATAGATTAACCTGTTAATTTACTCTATTAGTTTCTGGGCCTTGTTTAACTTAGCCTTTCTTAACTTTTGCAAAGTGTGAAGTTTTTCCATTAAAGCCTTAGCTGTTTATTTAACAGGTATTTTCCATCTTTCAGACTCGTTTTCAACATTAGGCAGGTTTAAACTCATTAAACCCTTTAGTATTCATACACTTTTCATTTTCCATTTTGCAAACAAACATACAATTCAAACACACAATGTTCGTCAGTCTTTATCAACCAATGCGTTGGAATTACGTGACTGTGTGCACACAATCCCACATGGCTATGTTAATGCTGCAACAACGTACCTACAATCCAGTCGATCGGCCCAGAAACCCAGCGATGAGACCAGCAAGGGGAAAATATCATCCAAAACGAATTGTGGCAGATTTTTCCCTCAACCTTACTATCTGGTGCATCTACTAATCGACACCCAATTCCTTTATCTGGTGCATCTACAAATTGACACCCAATTCCTTTATCTGGTGCGTCTACAAATTGACACCCAATACCTTTATCTGGTGCGTCTACAAATTGACACCCAATTCCTTTATCTGGTGCGTCTACAAATTGACACCCAATTCCTTTATCTGGTGCGTCTACTAATTGACACCCAATTCCTTTATCTGGTGCGTCTACTAATTGACAACCAATTCCTTTATCTGGTGCGTCTACAAATTGACACCCAATACCTTTATCTGGTGCGTCTACTAATTGACACCCAATTCCTTTATCTGGTGCGTCTACTAATTGACACCCAATTCCTTTATCTGGTGCGTCTACTAATTGACACCCAATTCCTTTATCTGGTGCGTCTACAAATTGACACCCAATTTCTTTATCTGGTGCGTCTACAAATTGACACCCAATTCCTTTATCTGGTGCATCTACTAATTGACACCCAATTCCTTTATCTGGTGCGTCTACAAATTGACACTAAATTCCTTTATCTGGTGCGTCTACTAATTGACACCCAATTCCTTTATCTGGTGCATCTACTAATTGACACCCAATTCCTTTATCTGGTGCATCTACTAATTGACACCCAATTCCTTTATCTGGTGCGTCTACAAATTGACACCCAATTCCTTTATCTGGTGCGTCTACAAATTGACACCCAATTCCTTTATCTGGTGCGTCTACTAATTGACACCCAATTCCTTTATCTGGTGCGTCTACTAATTGACACCCAATTCCTTTATCTGGTGCGTCTACAAATTGACACCCAATTCCTTTATCTGGTGCGTCTACTAATTGACACCCAATTCCTTTATCTGGTGCGTCTACAAATTGACACCCAATTCCTTTATCTGGTGCGTCTACTAATTGACTCCCAATTCCTTTATCTGGTGCGTCTACAAATTTGACACCCAATTCCTTTATCTGGTGCGTCTACAAATTTGACACCCAATTCCTTTATCTGGTGCGTCTACTAATTGACACCCAATTCCTTTATCTGGTGCGTCTACAAATTGACACCCAATTCCTTTATCTGGTGCGTCTACTAATTGACACCCAATTCCTTTATCTGGTGCATCTACAAATTGACACCCAATTCCTTTATCTGGTGCATCTACAAATTGACACCCAATTCCTTTATCTGGTGCGTCTACTAATCGACACCCGATAAGATAAGATAAGATATACTTTATTGTCCCCGAAGGGGAAATTTGTTTTGGAATCTCTCAACACATTGAACACATGTTCTCATGTACATTAGACAGGTACATATACAGTAGACACATTAACACCTTTCGTTGGCAATTTTAAAAATGTAAAAGTCTAAAGTCTAGGCAGCTAGTCTAAGGTCTGCTCAGTGTCTCTCTGTGGACTGATTTCATTTAAATGGATTTCATAGTATTTTACTCCTTTTAAGTTGTAGTTTTTTAAGTTGTACAAGTCATTTATATAGAAATTTCATCCTGAACTTTTAAGAAGATTGTGGACTACTATGAGTTTAAAATGACACTATACCTCTGCTCTGAGCCAACCTTGCTAACCTGAGCCTGATCCAACTGATCCCATTAGCCCAGGCTAAACAGAGCTAGGCAAACGGGCTTGAGCCTGCTACATCTTCCTGGAGCTTGGGCTAACCAGCCTGAGCCTGCTACATATTCCTGGAGCTAGGCTAGCGGGCCTGGCCTGCTTCATTCTCCTGGAGCTTGGGCAAACCAGCCTGAGTCTCATCCATCATCCTGGAGGCTAGGCTATCGGCCCTGGCCTGCTACATTCTCCTGGAGCTTGGGTTAACAAGCCTAAGAAAGCTGGGCTATACTCTACAAGCTAAACTAGTACTGTTATTAGTCAACTTTACTATTAGTAAATTAATGACGATGGCATCTTTCTTAATTTTCTTATCCCTGTTGGTCACTTGGAACTTGAAACCGGGCACTGATCCTATAGTGAGTTGTTTTAATAATATGGTGGGCATACAGGAAACCTACTATAGTGGCACAAAAACCAGTACTGACATGCACCAGGAACCATTAGACTTTTGTTGGAACCTGGACTTCTGGATGGATCTGTATTGGGATTTGCCTAAACTGCAGAATTTTTTTGCTTTGTATAATTTGTCTTTCTCAATTAATGACATGCATTGCCTGGTTTCAGCATATGATAGGCCGGCTTCAAAATATACTGTGAAATGCAGATTGATTATTACTCTACTCCTACTTCTATCTGGAAATGTGCAGCCCAACCCTGGCCCCTGTTTGCAATGTGTCCAGACCCCTGCTGAATTTAAATCAATGCCTGGACTTAAATTTGTTCATCTTAATGTTCGCAGTTTACTACCCAAAATGGACATGGTTAGAATTTGGATTGAATCTACAGATGCAGACATAGCGATAATTTTGGAAACATGGTTGACGAAATCAATTACTAATGAAGATATAATTGTGCATGGGTATAATGTTTTTCGCAGTGACAGGCCGAAGAAAGGTGGTGGCGTAGTAGCTATCTATGTTAAGTCAAGATTTGGTGCATCAGTTGTTCTGTCTGAGTCTTTTTGTAAGCAAATGGAGTTTTTGGCCTTAAATGTTGAAATATTTAAGTCCCTTTCAATAAATGTTGTGGGGTGTTATAGACCTCCATCGGCCTCCAGGGAGGCTTTATCATCTTTAAAGCTTCTTTTGTCCAGATTAAACTATAGGGAACTTTTATTGAATTGGGACTGGCTTAATGTTGTTTCTGATGAATTTAAATCTTTCTGTGATTCTATCAGTCTTAGCCAGTTGGTAAATGTACCTACAAGGCCTAATCTCAAAAATCCAGATAAATCTACTTTAATCGACTTGATTCTAACAAATGTCCCTCATACATTTTTATCCATGGGTGTCTTTTGTAATGATCTGAGTGATCATTGTGTTATTACTACTTCGAGAGGCAGTAAAATACCCAAATGTAAATCGCGAATTATTAGAAAGAGGAATTTGAAAAACTTTAATGAACAAGCCTATCATCATGATCTATCCTCGATTAACTGGGGACAGCTAGGCCTGTTGCCTGACGTTGAGCTTGCCTGGACACTTTTTAAGGAGAATTTTGAGAAAATTGTAAATAAACATGCTCCTTGGACAAAGCACAGAGTGAAGGGACGGGAAAACCTCAATAATCCACAGAAATTTTGGAAAGTCATCAAGTCTCTTTCTGTGAATAAAAGTAATGAAGCCCTCCCAAAATTTGTCTTAAAAAACTCTCACCCAGTCTACGACAGAGTTGATGTCTTAAATTGCTTTAATGAGCATTTTGTATCAGTTGGTTACAATCAGTTTGTCTCTGTACGAGTCGACAGGAGTAGTCGCTGTCACTCCATGCACAGACTCCCCAGTGTTTTCTGGAGAGCCTTTTAATTTAGTTTTTTTTACTGTGCAGCAGGTGCAAGGAGCTCTTAAAGCGTTAGATCACAGAAAACCTACTGGACCAGATTTAATAGAGCCTTACTTTTTGAAAAAGGCGGCTGATTTTGTTGCAGAGCCCTTTACAATTCTTTTTAATCTGTCAATTCAAAACAATGAAATACCATGAGTTTGGAAGTCAGCTTTTGTTACTCCCTTGTTTAAAGGAGGTGATCCAGCAGTTTTAACTACTACCCGCCTATATCTAATTTGTGTGTTTTGTCAAAAATTTTAGAATCCCTTGTTTCAGACCAAATAAAAGAGTTTATATACTCAAATGAACTCCTTTCTAAACTGCAATCAGGCTTCAGGAAAAAGCACAGTACCATCACTGCTGTTACAAAAGTAATTAATGACATACTTGTCGCTCTTGATAGAAAGCAACTCTGTGCATCACTTTTTCTTGATCTGTTGAAAGCTTTTGACACAGTGAACCCTGCTGTTCTAAAGCATAGGCTTCTTTGTCTGGGATTGTCTGATTGTGTAGTTTCCTGGTTCATGAATTATCTGAGTGACAGCACTCAGTGCATTAAATGTGATGGTCTATGTCAGTGGTTCTCAACTCCAGTCCTCGGGACCCACTGCTCTGCACATTTTGTATGTCTCCCTTATTTAACACACCTGAACCAGATCATCAGCTCGTTAGGAGAGATTCCATGAACTGATTTGAGTGTGTCAGATAAGAGAGACATACAAAATGTGCAGAGCAGCGGGTCCCGAGGACTGGAGTTGAGAACCACTGGTCTATGTTCTGCATTAGTGAAGGTCCACAAGGGGGTGCCACAGGGCTCAATATTAGGTCCTCTCTTGTTTATTATGTATATAAATGAATTAGGCCACAATGTGTCGGATGCTAATATGCATTTCTATGCTGATGACACGATTATTTATTGTTTTGGATCATCCCCAGCTAAAGCCGTTGAGTCTTTGCAGAAAGCTTTTTATGTGGTTCAACGCACGCTTATGCAGCTTAAGCTGGTTCTCAATGCTGATAAGACCAAACTGATGCTGTTTAGTAATTCTAAGAAGGTTTCTCAAGCTCCTCCTCCTGTGTTCACTCTGTCTGGAAGTGTCATAGAGGTGGTTCATTCTTATAAGTACCTTGGTATCTGGCTTGATGATGCTCTCACTTTTAAGCCTCATATAGACAATCTCGTGAAGAAACTTAAACTTAAACTGTCCTTTTTCTTTCGAAATAAATTTTGTTTTTCTTTTAAAGCAAAAAAGCAGGTAGTCACTGCAACATTTTTATCTGTCTTAGATTATGGAGACCTGGTGTATAGGACCGCTTCAGCACAATGTCTGCTAATTGTTATTGACACTGTTTATCATGCGTCTCTGAGATTTATTACGAATTGTAAAAACTTGACCCATCATTGTGAATTATATTCCAGAGTGGGATGGCCATCGTTGTCCAACAGGAGATCAGGGCACTGGCATATTTTTATTTATAAGGCCATGCTTGGTCTGTTGCCATCCTACATCTGTAGTTTAATCACATGGAGAAGTGTTGGTTCTTATTCATTGCGATCAAATGATCACTTGTTGCTCTTTGTTCCATTTGCCCGTACAGAACTGGGAAAAAGGGCTTTTGTCTACTCCGCTCCTTCTGCATGGAACTTTTTGCAAAAAGACTTATTGACTTGCAAAAATTGCAAAGACTTGCAAAAATTATCTGAACTTATTTCCTTAAACGCTTTTAAGTCCAGATTGAGAGAACCTGAAATGACCTCTTTAAATTGCAAATGTTTTTAATTATTTGTATTGTATAACTTTTATAAATGTAATTGACTTGTGTTTTTTGCTGCCTCTTGGCCAGGACTCCCTTGAAAAAGAGGTTTTTAACCTCAATGGGACTTTCCTGGTTAAATAAAGGTTAAATAAAATAAAAATAAAAAATGACAACCATTATTGATTACAGGCTCCCATATTGCACGTCCCAAATATACATATTGCACATTCCCGATGGTATACATATTGCACATTCTCGATGGTATACATATTGCACATCCCCAATGATATACGTATTGCACATCCCCAATGATATACGTATTGCACATCCCCAATGATATACGTATTGCACATCCCAAATGGTATTCATATTGCACATCTCAATGGTATACAAATTGCACATCCCTAATGGTATACATATTGCACAATGAGATAGTGCACAACCCCCCAACCCTACAAAATGCACAACTGACATATTGCACAACCCCGATAATATACATATTGCACAAATAACCTAATGCACAGCTCCCCAAATGGCCTACAGATTGCACAACTGACATATTGCACACCCCAATAGCCTACAAGTTGCACAGAATACCTTTATCTGGTGCGTCTACTAATCGACACCCAATACCTTTATCCTCTAGCTCTTGCGTCTTCAGTCGACAACTGGGCGAGTCTTACTCTAACTAACTTGCTTCCCTAAACTAGCCTACTTCCTAAACTAGCTTCCTGCGCAGGAATAATCAACAAACAGACTTCTGCAAATGTCCTTCAGATGCTTTAATCACGGCCAGGAGATCTTCCCGAGCAGTTCTCAGGGAATCCCTCCCAACAAATTCCATTGAGAATCCCACCAGAAAACACGGATACAACAGTTTTTATAGGATCGAGACAACAAATAAGATTATCGTGACTAAACATGTCACCTTCAATATGATTGGTTCAAAAGCCCCAACCTTTTCCCTCTGTCACTGGCACAAGCAAACTCTGATTTTGTGATTACTTATCACAAGGTTTGAGAACTAGGCATCTGTCTAGTTTCACTTCCCTTAATTGTTATTCACACACACACACACACACAAAACTCAAAGTCACAAGTTTTCCCCCAAAGAGTTTGGAAACATTTAAAAGCATATGAATGTCGTTCCTGCAAGAAAAACAAATGTTAGTTGATTAATTAAAGTTGATTAATTAAAAAATCCATCACAGAATCCACTGAGTCAAATCCAACGCTTGAATCCAGCCAGACGTCTTGATAAGACGATCCTCACGTGCAGCGACACAAAGACTTTATCCAAACAGCCTCCTTCTGTCCGTCAAAACAAACGTATTGACTTTTATTCCAGACGATCTCCTTTATCCAGTGATGCACAGTTTTTGACTTTATGTATTGGCTTTCCAATGCCGTTGCCGTTGATAATAGGAGTAAGCAAGTTTATAACGCGTACAAACAGAGTCCATGCAGACAGATGTAGATGCAAACAAATGTCTTTTTTATTACTTGTGCTCCATTAAACATGATCTCAAAACCTATAGTAAAGGGATACTCCACTTTTTTTGGAAATAGATTCATTTTACAACTCCCCCAGAGTTAAACTGTTGAGTTTTACCGTTTTCAAATGATATGACGAGCACCTGAAAATAGTCGACCCTATAGTCTACCGAGCTGGGGACTATTTTCAGGTGCTGTGTCATATCATTACGCCTGCTGGACTCATGGTACGGCAGCAAAGTTTCTTGATTATTACGCAGGAATGGGAGTATAGTTCCTAGCCATATCAGCCTAGAAAATAACAACTTTACATTTTCCGTCGGTCTTAGTACACAATGTAACTACAGAAGAGTCAAGGTTTAAATAGGGAAAATATCGAAACTCTTTGGTCATTTTTTTGAGAGAGATGCTAATGGTCTTGTCCGATTCAATGATCTATGCTAAGCTATGCTAAAAGTGGTACCACCAGACCCGGAGATCGGCTGAATGGATCCGAAAACGGTAAAACTCAACTGTTTAACTCTGGGGGAGTTGTAAAATGAGCCTATTTAAAAAAAAAAGTGGAGTATCCCTTTAAAACTTCTTGTGGCCTTTCCTTGTTCACACGTTCACATAAAGCCATGCCTTGTGGACAGCATAAGACTAAAATCCCCCTTGCTGTGCGGTCAAAACCTGTGTGCTTCCCAATAGCCAACCGCACACCTGTTGCTCAGGTGCTCTAATTATTCTCATCTATTATATTATATTACATCTAATTATACTCTAATTATACACAGCCACAGCACCACCCAGTGGACAAAAACTTTACCATACAACAAATGGCTCCTACACACAGTGTATGATTTGTTTCTTGATAAGAAAGAGCACTTTTATCTCTAAAAGCAAAGCACTTATTTCCATTATTACTGTCATTAGTTAATAGAGATGAAGTTATGAAGCGCTACCACAGAGATGAATTATATCATTACACATAGAAAAGCTGTTGCATGTGCAAATCTCACAACTATTCTATTGTTAACTTGACTCAGATCCATTCATTCAATCCATCAGTTCAGCGATGCAGAATATTTCTGGTCAAGCTTTAGATAACCCGTGCAGTGACAACATGAGAACATTAATGAAAGCAAAAGATATGCAATGTGTAAAAAATGTTTAATATGTAACTGTTGCATATGCCATAAAAATCATATTCAATATATACTGAAAGAAAAAAAAAAACCTGAAAAAGACACCAACTATCACAGAATGACTGTTTACTTACACATAGTAATAAAGCTAATAAAAAGTACAATGTTTACAGTGTAAAACCTTCTGTTGATATAACAGTTGTACAAATTATTACAAGGAGACATTATAAATGAATTTGAACAAGCTAAGCCTTTGTCCTCTACATTTAAAAGTAGACAGACTTCATTTATAGCTTTGTGAGGAATACAGTACAATCGAAAAATTCAGGAATTTTAGTTTCTCTCTTCAATTGTTGGATGTTTCAGCAGAATCAGACCTTGATTTATCAATAAGACCGCTTTTAAAAAAAAAACTAAACAACATAGTTTTAAAACCTCTGCTCTTATACTGAGATATCTTAGTGAAGATCAAACATTGGAATAATAGAATGAAACTAAACATTTATACTAAAAACAAATTGACAAAATCATTAACCACCTTTACTAGTTTCTGAATGAAACCATTGTTTTGCTCCGCTCGAATTCTTGCCATTTCCTCTTGATACTTTGCTAATTCTGCTTGCGTTTTCTCTAGTTCTGCCCCTTGAAATCTGTACTTTAGAGCCTCCAATTCCCTCTTTAGTTGTTCTTCATTCTTTTTCAGGATCCGTTGTTTCTCTTCCTCAATTGCTCTCTCTGCCTCCTGAAGCATGTCATTAGTGTAATATTCTCCACCATTATCAATAACCATTTCATCAATCTTGTGTAGCAGCTGCATAACCTGGTTTGAATCCTTCTTCGTATTATCAATCACAAAATACTGTCCCCAGCATCTCTTGACAAATTTGTGTAATTCTGGACTGCTGCGCACAAATGTTTGAATGTCCTGTCCTCTAAGTTGATCTCCATGAGTGAACAGTACCATGGCGTAATTTAATGCCTTTTTACCAAATAATCTTTCAATGTATTCTATTGCTTTTGCATTTTCTTCTGTGAATCTTTCCAGTTTAAGAACAATCAGAAAGGCATGTGGACCAGGAGCAGAATACGATATACACGTCTTAATTTCTCTCTCCACCTTGTCTTCACTCAAACTTGTGTCAAAAAGACCAGGAGTGTCAATAATTGAAATTTTTCTTCCATAAATAATCCTAAACTTCTTTTTAGACTCTCGGGTTACAGATGAAAGTGAAAGACGTGATTTGAAGACTTCTTCTCCCAGGATGGTGTTTCCGGTGGCACTTTTCCCAACACCGGTCTTTCCAACCAGGACAATCCGGAGCTCAGTTTTTTGTTCTGTTAAATAACACCAAACACACATTCAAGGCTTATTATTGATTTTCTGTTATTCATGACAGATAAAATAATTTCATTTTAAATTAAAGCTATGTTTTGTTTATGCATATAAAGCACAAAAAGAACCACCATTAGAGGATAGGATAATGATTTTTACCAGTCCCATTTTCTTCTAGACCATATAGATTGAGGGAAGTTTCGGTCTCAGTCGTCCTAATCTGCAAAAAGTGGATTTGGGGGAAAGCGGTTGAAAGTAGGTATGCAAATCATTTTGGACAAGTAAATTCTATTAATTTTATTAACAAAACAAATAAATCCTGAAAAAAAATATTACAAAAAATAAACTGATGTCCATGTATTTTTAATAGTATTACAACTGACCCTGGTGAAAGAGGTATTAGGACATCCCCATCATCATTGCATGAAAACATTTGATTTTAAATAATGTCACTGTTATTGTGAGCAGATGCAGTTTTAAAATAAAAATCTTGTTAATTAAGAAATGTTTATTATTTTTATTTTTTCTCTCTTCAAAATGTTTTTTTTTTTTTAATCAAAACGTGTCCTAATTTCACTTTTAATATTTGTATTAGCAGTGGAGTGAATTCTGTGACGATTTGTCGGATTATTTAAGACGTTCAAGCCGGTTTGATGAAATTACAAGATATCAACAAGAATATTAAATGTCCTAAAGATGATGAAATGAAGAAATGAATGTTGACACCCTCAGATGAGCAAACTCTAGTTATTGTAAAGTGATCCACTGAAGGAAAGTTGTAAAGAGAACCCAAGTGCAGCTTTATTTCAATAAAATCAAAACATAAAACAAAAGCATGAAGTGGCATGAACTCAAAACCATGAAAAAATTACTCACAAACAGTGGTTACAGGAAACAATACTTGACAAAGACACATGGCAAACATGAGGGCTTAAATACACAGATAAATGACAAGACAAGGGACATCTGTGAACAATGAAACAATGACAACATGACACATCAGACAAGGGAACATTTGGCAGGATCACATGACAAACAGAATCACATGACAAGACACAGAAACATGAAACGTGACCAAGACAAGACCAAATCGTGACAGTTATTTATTTCCATTCTATAAGGTTCCATCTGGGTAATGGACTTACCATTGTGTAAATATTGGCATTATTAGTATAAGTGTGTGGTGTATATACATATCTCTATAGAAATACTTGAACTGCAACATATTCATCATTAAAGCACTGCCTAACAGGAATGACAGGAATATTCCCTCTGTGCCTTGAGGATTTTCATATTTAAATACTGACAGAAAGATTGTGATTGTTGGTTGAATCATATTGTAGCACTAGTTCTCTTGTCCTAATATTATTTCAGTCTATTCTGAACATAAAGAGCAACAGCCAAACAATATACAATTATATTTTCATAGAGATAATTACCTGTGAACCAAACGCAAAACCACTGCAGAGAGACAGAAACCAGGTTCTGGATACAATCAGTTTCATTTTAGCTGTAGTTTGAGATTTGGATGTGTTAAAAAGATGTAAATATAACATAATTTATTTATTAATGTGATAAATCTAAAGTATTATTGGCAGTTTATGTATAAAATTAATTGCATTTTGTATTTTTTTTTCATGCTAATAGGCAATTCTGTAAGTTTAATCCTACCTTTCAGTGCAGATGTGCTGATCAGAATATATCTCTTCAGCTTTGTTTAGTTTTAGTTTCATCGCTGTTATTTATATCAGTTCTCTGTGAGGGGGAGGAGCCTGATGACGACTGCATGCTCAAAGACAAGGGTTCACTTTCTGTTACTGATGTCTCCAGAAAAAAAGTCAATATAGCTCAATGCAACACTGTTTATCTTCAAGTAATTTATGCTGGCTTTTGTTTGCATTCCCGTGAATTACAACTGATGACAATCATTGATCGTCCTTGCCGTTTTGTGATGTTGAAAATAAATTAAGTCCTTTATATACACTCACCTAAAGGATTATTAGGAACACCTGTTCAATTTCTCATTAATGCAATTATCTAATCAACCAATCACATGGCAGTTGCAGCTGAATGTCAGAATGGGAAAGAAAGGTGATTTAAGCAATTTTGAGCGTGGCATGGTTGTTGGTGCCAGACGGGCCGGTCTGAGTATTTCACAATCTGCTCAGTTACTGGGATTTTCACGCACAACCATTTCTAGGGTTTACAAAGAATGGTGTGAAAAGGGAAAAACATCCAGTATGCGGCAGTCCTGTGGGCGAAAATGCCTTGTTGATGCTAGAGGTCAGAGGAGAATGGGCCGACTGATTCAAGCTGATAGAAGAGCAACTTTGACTGAAATAACCACTCGTTACAACCGAGGTATGCAGCAAAGCATTTGTGAAGCCACAACACGCACAACCTTGAGGCGGATGGGCTACAACAGCAGAAGACCCCACCGGGTACCACTCATCTCCACTACAAATAGGAAAAAGAGGCTACAATTTGCACGAGCTCACCAAAATTGGACAGTTGAAGACTGGAATAATGTTGCCTGGTCTGATGAGTCTCGATTTCTGTTGAGACATTCAGATGGTAGAGTCAGAATTTGGCGTAAACAGAATGAGAACATGGATCCATCATGCCTTGTTACCACTGTGCAGGCTGGTGGTGGTGGTGTAATGGTGTGGGGGATGTTTTCTTGGCACACTTTAGGCCCCTTAGTGCCAATTGGGCATCGTTTAAATACCACGGCCTACCTGAGCATTGTTTCTGACCATGTCCATCCCTTTATGACCACCATGTACCCATCCTCTGATGGCTACTTCCAGCAGGATAATGCACCATGTCACAAAGCTCGAATCATTTCAAATTGGTTTCTTGAACATGACAATGAGTTCACTGTACTAAAATGGCCCCCACAGTCACCAGATCTCAACCCAATAGAGCATCTTTGGGATGTGGTGGAACGGGAGCTTCGTACCCTGGATGTGCATCCCACAAATCTCCATCAACTGCAAGATGCTATCCTATCAATATGGGCCAACATTTCTAAATAATGCTTTCAGCACCTTGTTGAATCAATGCCACGTAGAATTAAGGCAGTTCTGAAGGCGAAAGGGGGTCAAACACAGTATTAGTATGGTGTTCCTAATAATCCTTTAGGTGAGTGTAGGTTCAGGGTTAGTAACTAGTTGTGACCAGTTATTGCAATTTCTATCCACCTAATTCCTACGCCCTCTATGAACGCAATAATACGTTTTAAAAAAGTGTCACAATGAGATGACATTATTCTACTCACCCTTTAACCATCGAACATTAAAAGGAGATTTAAAAGTGTAAAAGCATCAACAAGGTACTTTCAACAGACCATGAATAACCCCAATCGGGCGGTTAAATATTACTGTAGTAATACACTGTAAAAAGTGAACAGTTGGATCAACTTAAAAAAATTACTTCAATTGGTAACACCTAAAGAATTTAAGTTTTCTCAACTTAAATGATCACGTTTTACGTCTAAGGTCTAAGGGGTTTTGGGGGTCCTTGAGATGTTCTGACATGCCCTGACATTTGTGCTTTTTTCAGTTGCTTATAAACATATTAATGGCAAAGGTGTAATTACACTCTATTTAGCACAAATAGGGCTATCATAATATGTGAGCAACATGCATGTGCATGTTTGTATTTTTGAGAGAATAATGTTTATGCATGGTTATTGAAAAAACTAAAAACTAAAGTTTCTGAAATAAGGCCACAAAAGAACACATACTAAATATGTGTCCACAAGACTTTTGACTAATGGATGTTGTCGCCTAGAGTTTTTTCTTCAAAATGATGTGAAAATCATCCTGCCTAATCATTCACATAAAACAATACATTGATTTAAATCTTGTAAAACACTTTTTGTTTGGAAAGGCAATATGCGCAAAGGGCGTCAACGATTCAACACCATCATGCATATTTAGTGGTTCACACCTGAGGAGACAATGGGGCCCGCATACTTAATGAGCCATTCATTCAGGTGTGTCACTGAGCCACAAGAAAGACTGCAAGAGCATTGGTTCACAGTTGGAAGCATCTCAATTTATTTAATTTTTTTTTTCACAAATTGTGCTTGCAAATTGTATAATATCCAAGGAAAACATGTCTAGTAATTGTGCAGTTAATTCTCATACTGTATTTTCAGTTTTGGAATATGTATCCTCTCCCCAAATTTGTCAATAATAAAACACAATAAAAATTATTAAAAAAAAAGGCTTATATTTACCTTTTAAAATTTGTTTACATCTACCTTGTAAATATATTTTTTTTATTAAAAAGGTTACAATTACAACAACAATTCAAGTGTAATCTTTCTTTGTAAAAACTAAAGTATACATTTTATCATACATATTTCAAAGTTAAGGATTCATTACTTTGAATATAGCCTACATTGACAAAACATACTATATTTAACATATTAGCAAAAATTGGCAAACAAAAGCTTATTTGAGGTGGCAGATATTTTACAGTAAAAATCTATAATCTATCCAAAACTAGTCAACGAAATGTTGTCTTTCATATGTCTGTAACATAGGTCTTTCGTTTTTATTATAAGGAATATAAATTTTAATTTGCAGTTTAATACGGTGCTTATACAAATACATTTTATTTCAACATATTTCAGTCGATTTTTACTCATCTCAGTATTGCAATATAGTTTGCTAAAAGCGGATCATTCATTCACACACAGAAACGCGATTCAAATTTAAACTGTCTTTTTGCGAGCTCGAAATACGAGCACTTCTGAGGTACATTTTCCATTATTATTATTACGATAGTATTATTCCTCGCAGCGAGACGGTGTAAACAAGTACAATGATCTGAATAAACTTGATGTGTTTTCTCCAGCTGATATGGGAGCGTTCACAGTTTGCATGGATTGCCTCATTCATTTGCGTTTGAATAACGCGCGCTCTCCGTGGGCGGGGTCACATTAAAAATAATGAGCTGAGATGAGAACGACTGACATCTCTCTCTTTTCATACAGACTACATAAACAGAGAATATTTGTTTTTTATAAAAATTACTTCATTTAAAAGAAGAGAATTCAAGCTTCATGCCTGTGTGTCTGTATGCCTGTTTGGCTGAGTATTCGCTGAGTTATGGTTCATTTTCGGACGCGTTTCAGAATTGACTTCACTGACAGAGAGAAGGCAGAACTCACATCATGTTTATTTTTCTTTATTTGGCAAAAAGCACAACACTTGCTTTTATTTTGAGTATACACAAAAATAATACACATTTAACAGGATCGATTGATGTATAACACAAGCATATAAGATAAAAATTAATATTAGTATTTTGATTCTTTTTTGCACTGATAAGAAAAAAAACGAGCCTATCGCGCCGGCGCGATAGCCGACCTCAGGGGGTTAAAAGAGACTTATCAACATGGCATCCATCAAACACCTTTACATTAGGCACACTTAAATTCCTTTCCTCAAATTCCCCTTGTGTCTCAGCTTCTTCCTGATCCACTTCTACTTCAATATTGTCTTGAATTTGACTTTCCATTGGAAAAAGTGATTTACACATTTTGTAATTTGCAATGATGTATAGCAAGCAAGTTCCTGATTCAAATCTCCATCAGACTAATGTGGAAGAAAGTCCTCGTCCTCTCTGAACAACTACAATTTCCCACAGTGGCTTTACTGAAGCCCTGATTATACTGCATTTGGAGCAATTCCTCAAACCTTCCAATAGTGATCCTGTTAACAGTCACAGAGGGTGAACCAGCTTCATTACCACAGTAACTGCTCCTTTCTGAATGTCTATTGTCAACCCGACCCAATAGGGTTCTGATAGCATATGGTCCATTACCATGGCTGTGTATTACCTCCCTAAGCTCCATCTCTGGAAATGCATTGGCTCCAATCAGTAAATCCACATTAGCCTTAATGTGTGGGATTTTACCTCTGTCCAAATATGGCCATTTGTTTTTTTCCTCCTGCGTTGCAACACAGTCGACAGGCACTCTCTACAGATCATACCCTTCAGGAAGGGAAAAGAAACCACAGCTGTTTATTACACACTAATCTCTAAACCATCAAGAACATTACAAGGAGTGTTGTGTGTAACTCATTACAAGTAACCTGAGTTACATAATCACATTACTTTTTCAAGTAACTAGTAAGGCAGTGGAAGAGTGGGAGGAGCCAGAGTGGGGAGTGGGAGGAGCCAGAGTGGAAGAGTGGGAGTAGTCACAATGGCAGAATGGGAGGAACCAGAGTTCAAGAGTGGGAGGAGCCAGTGTGGAAGAGTGGGAGGAGCCAGAGTGAAAGGAGCCAGAGTTCAGGAGTGGGAGGAGCCAGAGTTGAAGAGTGGAGGGAGCCAAATGAGACCAGGAGACACAAAACAATAATAAAAGAAAGAAAGAAAACATACCACAGTACACCATGCAGTTTTCACAAATATACTTATTTGGACGTAAAATAAGTGATGTTTTTTTAATTTTCATTTAACCAGGTAATGGCGACCTAGCCAAGATAAAAGCGTCGAGGTACAAAAAAACAGGAAGTTACACATGTAATTTGTAATGTTTCCTGTCTTGTGTTTCCCTCGTCTTGTGTGGACTTTAGTTATTTCCTGTTCTGTGTCATGTTTTGTAGTCCTTTGTAGTTTTTCTTGCTTATTAGTTCTCCCAGGTGTTTCTAATTAGCCACACCCCCTTGTTATCTTGTTTAGCTTGTTTGCCTGTGTATTTAAACCTCTGTGCTTCAGTTGTTGGTTGTTGGTCGTTGTTTAATGTAGCTGTTACCTGTTCATGTCCTGAGAGTTCCGTGTTCCGCCTGGATTACCTGTTTGTTTTATTAAATGTATGCTTGCATATGGATTCTCTCTCTGCTTCATCCTTGCCTCAGCGTGACAGAACGACCGACCCAATGATGAATCCAGCAGCATTCAATGAGTCTCTTCGCGTCATTCCTGCAAAGCCTGAGTCTCTTCGCGTCATGCCTGCAAAGCCTGAGTCTCTTCACGTCATGCCTGCAAAGCCTGAGTCTCTTCGCGTCATGCCTGCAAAGCCTGAGTCTCTTCACGTCATGCCTGCAAAGCCTGAGTCTCTTCGCGTCATGCCTGATTTTCACAGCCTGACCCGGGAGTTTGCTGGACAGATCGCGGCCTTGGCCCTGGATAGCCTCGATCTGTTCCAGTACACCTGGGGATTTGTTCCTCTCGCTGCCTCTTGCTCTCTGGGTGACGAGGCAATTAAGGTGTGTTACCGGCTGAGGGCTAGGGAGGTTGACCCGAGGGAGCTCCCCGATCTCTCCGGTCTGGATTGGAGAGAGGCACTCTCCAGATGTCTGGAGAGCTTCGTCCCGTGGCACGCAAGGTCAACACCTGATCTTCAGGTCCCGTCCAGTTCTGCCGCATCTTCGCCGCCGCTGGTCCCGTCAAGCTCAGAGCGCACTTCTGCTGATCCAGAGACTGTTCACGTCACTTCTGCTGATCCAGAGACTGTTCACGTTGCTTCTGCTGATCCAGAGACTGTTCACGTCACTACTGCTGATCCAGAGACTGTTCACGTCACTTCTGCTGATCCAGAGACTGTTCAAGTCGCTTCTGCTGATCCAGAGACTGTTCACGTCACTTCTGCTGATCCAGAGACTGTTCACGTCGCTTCTGCTGATCCAGAGACTGTTCACGTCACTTCTGCTGATCCAGAGACTGTTCACGTCGCTTCTGCTGATCCAGAGGCTGCTCACGTCACTTCTAGTGATCCAGAGACTGTTCACGTCACTTCTGCTGATCCAGAGACTGCTCACGTCACTTCTGCCGATCCAGAGCTTCAAGCCAGTCCAGCCGAGCCTGCAATTCACGCCAGCTCAGAGTCCTCTTCACCGCTGGTCCCATCCAGCTCAGAGTCCTCTTCACCGCTGGTCCCGCCCAGCTCAGAGTCTCCTTCACCGCTGGTCCCGCCCAGCTCAGAGTCTCCTTCGCCGCTGGTCCCATCCAGCTCAGAGTCCTCTTCGCCGCTGGTTCCGTCAAGCTCAGAGCGCACTTCTGCTGATCCAGAGACTGTTCACGTCACTTCTGCTGATCCAGAGACTGTTCACGTTGCTTCTGCCGATCCAGAGCTTCAAGCCAGTCCAGCCGAGCCTGCAATTCACGCCAGCTCAGAGTCCTCTTCACCGCTGGTCCCATCCAGCTCAGAGTCTCCTTCACCGCTGGTCCCGCCCAGCTCAGAGTCTCCTTCGCCGCTGGTCCCATCCAGCTCAGAGTCCTCTTCGCCGCTGGTTCCGTCCAGTTCAGAGCCTTCATCGCTGCCCAGCACAGAGCTCTCATCGCTGCCCAGCTCAAAGCCTTCTTTACCGCTGGTTCTGCCCAGCTCAAAGCCATCTTTGCTTCTGGTCCTGCCCAGCTCAAAGCCCTCTTCGCCGCTGGTCCTGCCCAGCTCAAGACCCTCTTCATCGCTGGTCCAGGACTCTTTACCGGGGAGCCTCCCCAAGAAAATTTTGGGGGGGGGCAATACACCTCCGGACCAGCCCGACCCGCCAGGACCGCCAGAGGGGTGGTCTCCTGTTCCGCCCTGGATGTCCGAGGGTCCATCATCTCCGCCTTGGACGCCCGAGGGTTCTTCAGCTCCGCCATGGCCGCCCGAGGGGTCGTCTCCGCCATGGCCGCCCGAGGGGTCGTCTCCGCCCTGGCCGCCTGAAGGGTCGTCTCCACCCTGGCTGCCTGAAGGGTCGTCTCCGCCCTAGCCGCCCGAAGGGTCGTCTCCGCCCTGGCCGCCCAAAGGGTCGTCTCCGCCCTGGCCGCCCAAAGGGTCGTCTCCGCCCTGGCCGCCCGAAGGGTCGTCTCCGCCCTGGCCGCCCGAAGGGTCGTCTCCGCCCTGGCCGCCCGAAGGGTCGTCTCCGCCCTGGCCGCCCGAAGGGTCGTCTCCGCCCTGGCCGCCCGAAGGGTCGTCTCCGCCCTAGCCGCCCGAAGGGTCGTCTCCGCCCTGGCCGCCCGAAGGGTCGTCTCCGCCCTGGCCGCCTGAAGGGTCGTCTCCGCCCTGGCCGCCTGAAGGGTCGTCTCCGCCCTGGCCGCCTGAAGGGTCGTCTACGCCCTGGCCGCCCGAAGGGTCGTCTCCGCCCTAGCCGCCCGAAGGGTCGTCTCCGCCCTGGCCGCCTGAAGGGTCGTCTCCGCCCTGGCCGCCTGAAGGGTCGTCTCCGCCCTGGACGCCCGAAGGGTCGTCTCCGCCCTAGCCGCCTGAAGGGTCGTCTCCGCTGTGGCCGCCTGAAGGGTCGTCTCCTCCCTGGCCGCCTGCACAGCCTGCTCCACCCTGGCCTCTCGTCCTGTCACAGTCTCCAGGCCCTCTTCCGTTCCATGGGCCTGGCCCTCCATCCCGCCCCCGGATCCGCCTCCGACCCACCACCCTCCTGGACTTTTGTTTTCTGAGGAGTGTCTGGAATCCACTCCTTAAGTAGGGGGCTATGTAATGTTTCCTGTCTTGTGTTTCCCTTGTCTTGTGTGGACTTTAGTTATTTCCTGTTCTGTGTCATGTTTTGTAGTCCTTTGTAGTTTTTCTTGCTTATTAGTTCTCCCAGGTGTTTCTAATTAGCCACACCCCCTTGTTATCTTGTTTAGCTTGTTTGCCTGTGTATTTAAACCTCTGTGCTTCAGTTGTTGGTTGTCGGTCGTTGTTTAATGTAGCTGTTACCTGTTCATGTCCTGAGTTCCGTGTTCCGCCTGGATTACCTGTTTGTTTTATTAAATGTATGCTTGCATATGGATTCTCTCTCTGCTTCATCCTTGCCTCAGCGTGACATAATTACAAGACAAAGAAGTAGGGGTGGAATGGTACGCAGAAGTCACGGTTCATTTCATAACTCGGTTCAGACATCACGGTTCGGTACGAGTTCGGTACAATGGAGGGAAAGGCAAAACAAAAATGTAGAAGGCAATTTTTTTTTTTATTGTGCATGTCTCAGGCTGTACCACCAAAGGAAAATAAATGTCTTAAGCAGGGGCGTAGCCAGAATTTTATTTTTGGGGGGGCCCATCTTAAAATGAGGGGGCAACTAATATATATAGGCCTATATATATATATATATATATATATATATATATATTTATAGCCTAGGCTATAACAGCCTAGGACATAGCTCGGCGATTATTATCTTTTACATGAAGTACGAGGGCGATTATAAAAAGTGTCAATGATGTCATCTTACTCAGCAAATAAGAGTTTGGTTCCAAAACGCGATAAACGTTAAACTTAAATATATATATATTAGTTCCCGCAAAAATCTGTATTGTATCTGGTCGCGTTGAAAAGTCTATTTTTAATTTGACGTAAAATGCGAGGTCAGCGCATCATTCCACGCTTTGTAAACCGTAACGGCGGCGCTTTGAATACACCCGGCATCCTAGTTTTCCTTCTACTTTGTGATCCACAAATAATAATAATAATAGGCTAATAATAATAATAATAATTTTGACGGCATTGGTGACCCTGGGGGGTGGTTTCTGCGGTGGGGAAGAAACGTAAGCCATCGAAATCTAATAATTTAGGCTACTTGAGGAGATTAAGATGAGGCACGCGGGAGGAGGAAAAATCTCGACTGTTGCTTGTTCTCACACGACAGCATCAAACTTCTGTCACGCTGACACGTTGACCCCAGGGGATCTTTTGAAAAACTTTCAATTGTTTTACTCAAAGTCAACGAAAAGCCGTACAAAAAAGTCCAGGAGGTATTTCTTAGTGATGGTGATTTAATGTAGGCTATTTTTAGTCCAGTGCCTGTAAATTAGGCTATAAGATTAGTATTGACCAAGTTCAGAGGCTGTCATATGTGGATCAACTTACTTTGTTGTGTATTTCAACAGTTAAAATATGAAAAACTTTTATATTGATTCAATGGATTAATTGCATTTTGGAAAAAAAGGTGTCATGAATTTATTGCATTTTGTGGGGAAACTAATCCTTTTTTATAATAAATATTTGAAAATCAAAATATGGATTTGAAATTGTTATGTTATTATAACCTAAAATATGCTATGTGAAAGTTTGAAACAAAAAATAGTGGTTTTCATCTTTCCACTCTCTTGGTAAAGAAAACACATTATTTACTCAAAATTAATCATAATGAATTTATCGCGTTTTGAAACCAAACTCTTCATATACAACAGATATAGGCTATACAGGAAATGTGGTCATCACTGGTTGTGATGGCGGTTCATAAATTGCAAACAAGTCATTGCGCATTGTGCCGATCTGAGTCGAAGTCTCACCGCTATTCTGTGATGAAATATGTGCGTTTCTGTCTCCTAGCCGCTTCACTCGCTGTCGTCTTGTAGTAAGCTGAAGCAAACTCAGATGTAGATGGCTTATTTTCTCCTTCTCGCTCATCTTTTCGTGCGTAATATTGTACTTTGCACAACGCTGCCATTCACCGCATGAACTCTCACGCGAAGATGACAGCGTAGCCTAGGTTACGCACAACACGTCAAATCAAGTTTGAAAACAGCCGCATTTTACCGCGCAGTATTTTGATTGATCAATCTATCAATTAGACTAACACACCAATAATTTCTTATTTTTATTATTTTATTTTAAGCCATCAGAAATCTGAGGGGGCCGGACATATAAATGAGGGGGCCTAGGCCCACCCAGGCCCCCTCGTGGCTACGCCACTGCTACAGACCTGGGGTGCGTTTCCCGAAAGCATCGTTGGCCAACTATGGTCGCAAGTTCCGTCGTTACCAATAGAGTTCAATGGACATTGCGATGAACTTGCGACCATAGTTGGCCAACGATGCTTTCGGGAAACGCACCCCTGAACACCATACAAGGGTTAAAAAATATTTGCAGACGGCTAACGTTAATATCACTGACTGGATTCGTACCTAATTAAGCTATTTACACTCGCTATTATCATGTTGAGTAGCTGTAACGTTTTATACATTTTTTATTTGGTTAAACATAAACATAAAACCCACCTTTGAAAGTACTTCTGACGATAAAGAGGACGAAGCCATGGTTGTGGTGGTGCTCCGTGCTCGTAATCTGCTTCCCGAAGTTCCCGCTCTCCATATTTGAAAATGCAGTAACGGCTGCAGCAACCTTGGGCAATCAGTTTCATGTTGCTGTGCCTAATAGCAAAGGTAACATTTAACGGTTATAGTGGATAATGGAGAACAAACGCCATATAATGTACACGGATGACTTAATACTAATCAATAATTGCATTAAAAATTTAAAAAAGTGTAACGTTATACAAGTGTATGGCTATAACGTAACGTTAGAAGTCAAATGGCTAAAAGCATTTGGTTCTATTTTAACTCGGTAAATTAACGTTAAGAGGTTGAAACATTTATATTTTAGACTTGTGAACTAAATATATACATAAATGATCAGAACTCACCTTTAAATTTCGTCTTCAAGTTTGATAAAAATAAACTCTCGACCGCGCTGCAGTCGTCTAACAGCTTCCCGCTGTCAGTTCGGAAAATTCCGTGGCTGAAGCGATTTCGACCAATCAGTGTCTTGTTGCTATGCCAAATACTGAACACAGCAACCAATCATGAATGAAACAGTAATTTGGCCCATTACTGTGTACCCTTGATGTGAGAACAATTATGTACCTTAATTTCAATTGTACCTTAACAGGTACCAAACAGTATCGTCAATGGTCTTTCCTGTACCATACTATTATTGAAAGGGTACAAAACTGTTCTTTGAGGAACATTATTTGTACCACCGTGTACCTTTTTTTCTGAGAGTGTACTGCTTTTTCAGCGGGAACTGGAGGCCTCTAAGCAGAGAGCGGCAGACACGAAGAGGGTGATTGAGGAGAGGAGCAAGAGGAAGTCAGTGGTGGAGCATCCTACTGGTCGTCTGTGCAGATTCTGCCACCTGCCACTGAAACAAGGACCCAACAGTCCTCATATTCACACTGGTTTCCCTGGAGTGGACGGCAAATACATTTACTGTCCCGCTAAAGTGTTTTCCCTTCATCAGGCTCAGGGAATGAGTGCAGAAATGTCATGGAGAGACTTTCAGCAGTCTCCTTTCTATGAGGCTGAGAAGCAGAGGTGGATTGAGGAAAAGAAAAAATGACATGCCCAGACCTCAAATACTGTTTTAGAACACAAAGACATTCCTTGAGCAATGTTATACATTTATGTATAAACATATTACTGCACTTTTAATATATATATATTTTAAATATTTCATTTATTTCCATTTGTTCATTAAAATACCAAAAGTATTGTATTTTATTGTATTGCATTGTATTTTAGTGGTTTTTTAAGTTAATTTATTGACTTCCATTGTTATTTTATCTTGCTCAGATTTGAAAAAACACCAAATGTTAATTACTGTTACTATTAAACTCGATACTATAGATCATACAATACTCTTAGATCGACTACAAAATTATACTGGTGTTCAAGGACAAGCATTAAGCTGGTTTAGATCGTATTTATCTGACCGCTACCATTTTGTTTATTTAAATGGAGAAAAATCGATCATAACTCCAGTAAACTATGGAGTGCCGCAGGGATCTGTGTTAGGCCCTCTATTATTCTCAATATATATGCTGCCACTTGGAAATATTATAAGGAAACATGGAATTAGTTTCCATTGTTATGCTGATGACACTCAAATCTATATTTCATCACGGCCGGATGAAAACGCTAAATTATCCAAATTGACAGAGTGTGTTAAAGATATAAAAGATTGGATGACGCGCAATTTTCTCTTATTAAATCCAGATAAGACAGAGGTACTAATCATCGGTTCAAAAAACCACCCACAAAACCTCTCACAATACAACTTTAACATAGTAGGATGTCCTGTTACTTCATCCTCTACAGTAAAAGACCTGGGTGTTATATTAGACTGCAACCTGTCTTTTGAAAACTATATTTCATATGTTACAAAAACAGCCTTTTTCCACCTTAGAAACATTGCTAAGCTACGTAATATGCTATCAGTTTCTGACGCAGAAAAGTTAGTTCATGCATTCATGACCTCGAGACTAGATTACTGTAATGCTTTATTAGCTGGTTGTCCTGCATCCTCAATAAACAAGCTACAGTTAGTCCAAAATGCCGCCGCTAGAGTTCTAACTAGATCAAGAAAATATGATCATATAACACCGATTTTATCATCACTACATTGGTTACCTATAAAGTTCCATATTAATTATAAGGTATTGCTACTGACTTATAAAGCCCTAAACGGCTTAGCTCCAGTCTATTTAACGGATCTTCTATCGCCCTATAATCCATCGCGCTCTTTAAGGTCACTAAATTCGAGGCTTTTGGTCATACCTAGGATATCCAGATCCACCAAAGGAGGGAGAGCATTTTCACATTTAGCTCCAAAACTCTGGAATAGTCTTCCGGATACTCTTCGTTGCTCAGACTCGCTCTCCCAGTTTAAAACTAGATTAAAAACGCATCTCTTCAGCCAGGCATTCATATAATACTTTTAATCTTACAGTTAAATCCGGTCTCTAGTTCATAAACGCCAGAGGAGAACTGGCCCCCGACTGAGCCCGGGTTCTCCCAAGGTTTTTTTTTCTCCATTAGGTCTCCTGATGGAGTTTTTCGGTTCCTTGCCACTGTTGCCTTTGGCTTGCTCAGTTGGGGATATTTGGATATTTAATTTAACTAATCAATCAACGATACTATTGATCAGCATTACCAAACATGGACGTTCCATTAGAAACAAACATTGATGTATTGTTTTATTACTGTGAAGCTGCTTTGATACAACCTATGTTGTGAAAAGCGCTATATAAATAAACTTGACTTGACTTGACTTGACTTGTACATAATTATTTAATTTAAAATATATTTTCTTGTTTTTTCCTGTTCTCACCAACTTTAGATTTTATTATTATTGTTGTTGTTTAATCTATCATTTTAAATTGTTCAATTTATTTCCATTTGTTCACTAAAATACCAAAAGTTTTGTCCTTGTTTGCATTGTATTTTAGTGTGTTTTTAAAGTTAATTTTATTGACTTGCATTATTTTATCTTGCTCAGATGTGTAAACACTAAATAATAATAACTGTTAATATTGAACTCTGTACATAATTATTTAATTCAAAATATTTCTTGTTTTTTTTAAATAATATTTATAATATTTTATTATTATTAATGTTGTTGTTGTTTAATCTATAAGTATTTAATAAATTACCTTTTTCAGTTTTATATAATAATATGTATATATCTGTACTATAAACAAAACTCTCTATTTGGTGTTTATTGGTTATATTTCATAGGCTATATATTGGATTTCTGTACATAGTTATACAAATATAATGTGAATATCTCAAATAAAGGTCTAAAACATTATCAAAATGTTCTTTTCAATTATTCATATTCAAAAGTTTTCTATATTAAAGATAACTATACCTTATTATAATATAAAGGTTTATTAAGTTAATTGCACATTTTTTACATCCTACACAAAAACAAATATTACAAGTTGTATTTTATTTTTGTGCACAAAGTTATTTTATTATGTTAATCGAACTTAAAGTGTATCTAGATTTAAAAATTATTACCAATTCATTTTATGGTATTTGTGGCCGAGACGGGAATCGAACCTCTAATTTAGTGTATTATTTCTGACCTGCCTCCCTGGAATTTCCTCCGTTCCTATTGGCTAGCAGCGCTCTACTCCTACGTGTGACTGCTCAGGGTAGTATAGTGGGATAGCTTAACATGTTAATCACGGTGTTTCTCACGGAGCGATCTCTTGTCTGCGCGCGTTCGAAACCCGTGGAAAGCTGGCTTTTTTTTTTTCTTTTTTTTTTTTTTTAGATCATAGCAATACTTTGTCATCTTTACAAGAATACGAAAGGCATGTAACGAGCAAGTCTGCGTTTATTAGACAGTTTAATATCGCGTCAATTTGTGCTTTCAGAATCGACGAATCTGCTCACATCTGCAGCGGATGACCTAGTTGGTCACAAGGGGCAACATTCTCATCTGAAAAATGAAGCCTACCCGGAAGTGCGAAAAACTGCAATACATCGAAAATCCGCTAGGGGAAGGTCCCAAAAGGGAGCAAATCTCCATAGCCCCCATGTTAAAATGTCCGTTTTCACAGCATAAATTCATGTTTTTACAGGTTGGTCCCATGGACTTTTATTGTATTTTTCGATAGGTTCCGAGTGCCTGACAATGGCGAGGGTAGTGAATTTTTTTCTAACTCGTTAGTTTAGATAGTATTTAGATATAAAATGTATGACAAATAAGGGCGTGGTTAACTTTGATTGACAGCTTGATTGACAGCTTAGGCTGCGCCAACTGGAGAATGACAACATAAGAAGCGCCATTTTTTAACACATTTGAAATATAATACTACTGTTTCTGTATCATGAAATGTAGTTTTAAGAGTTTTTCAGTCGAGAATGTAGTTGTTTAAAGCTCAAATCTGTGGTTTATTTAAAGATTTATGAAAATTTTATCCAGTTGTGAGATCCAGCGATGATGACCGGGCGCTCGGCGCATGTACCCCGCCTGCAACAGCTTTTCCTCGGCTAGTCTTTCGCCGCTGACCCTGGCGTCTCTGTAGTGGTTAAACATGAGGTATAATTCGTCTTGTGTATATCTAACGGGCGATTTTGGGTTTTGTGAATCTATAACTTGTTCCCTGGCCAATCGTTTTGGCTGAGGGGAAGTTTCATAACTTTATAAGCTATTTAACTTTACCGTTGTATGGTTAGACTAGAGCGCTGACTTTGTGTGTTTGACTGAATTGTTTGCTTTATTTGTATAGCTTCTTATACCTTTTACTTATACTTTTATAATGGCTAATATTGATAAAACTGAAATTTAACAAAAAGAGACTGGGTTGAGTTTTGTCATTTTAAATTTTAATACAACGAAGATGAATATTAAAAAATGTTTAATATTTTTATATTATATTTAAAACGAAAAGAGGCAGGTTTGTGTTTTATATTTTGTTTTTTCATAAATAGGCAAACGTTATGTGCAGTGAATATAATCAATACGCGTTGCCTGAACCACATTTGTGTGGCTATAATGTTTAAGATTTCTTTAAATGAAAACGAAAAGAGTTAGTATGGTGTTTTATAACATATTTCGTTGCCTAAAATATACACAAAGATGACCGGAGTAGCAGAGCGAGCTGAGTGACGCGCGCTGTGTCAGAAGGTGGGCGGGGTTAGGATTTCCCAAGATTTCCCAAGATGGCGCCGCCCATACCCCCCATAAACGGCTTCAAACCCGTTCTTCAGAAAGTCAATGGGTGACGTCACAGACGCTTTGTCCATATTTTTTACAGTCTATGGTTGGTCACCAGTTAACACGGTCACCAGATAAACCCACGGGACTTCAGCGCGAGACTACAGCTAGCCGTCTAAAACACTATTTAGGTGAATTTAAACAATGGCTAAGTTGCTAAACGCATCTTGTTGTCATGTAAGGGCCCTGTTCATGTTGGACAGACATTTCAATTGCATTTTGTGTCTGTTAAGAGGCACAAAGACACTCTTTATGTATTATGCCCCCATAACTGCCGTTTTAGCTGAGTGGGAGCTCTGGACATTAGCTGTAGCTACGTTACATTAGCTACTTTTTTTTTCTATAGACAGTACTCACAAAGGTCTAACGATCAAGATTAACTTAAAAATTGCCCGGAGTTCTTATGCTGACACGGCTGTCGGTGTGTGAATGGGTGAATGTGAGGCTATGTAAAGCGCTTTGGTGGCCATAGGTCAGTGAAAGCGCTATATAAATGCAGTCCATTCTCCTTTAATATGATGGGGGCCTTGCCCTGCAAGAGTGGTCTTCAATAGCCATAAATATGAAAGTGAAAGTATCACCCGGAGGAAAGCGCTATAACAGCAACCTCTCTGGGAATTACCCTAAACTTCCCAAGTATATCTGGGAATTACCCTAAACTTTCAGTTGGCGTTTGTAAGTGTATAAATTCTCAGTTCTGCTCCTCAGACTCTCAGTAACACTGGAGCTTCTCTCTGTCAAGATCATCACAAGGTAATTAAACACTTTCATTATTATTATTTTTTTTTAAATGAATTATGAACGGAGATGTTAGTGTACAAAGTATTGTAGTGAAACTTAGAGATGTTCCGATACCCTTTTTTCCTTCCCGATACCGATTCCGATACCTGGACTCAGGGTATCGTCCGATACCGAGTACTAATCCGATACCTGGGTGTATATCTATACAGCTGCAATTCATACTAGCCCTGTATGAATTGATATAATTATTTTATAAAAGGTATTTTAGTTTTACAATATAACTGTATAAAGAAGTGCAACAAATAAATCTAGGAATCTAAAAATTTTATATGAATAATAGGGGTCCACAAAATTCACGGTTTGGTTCGATACCATACACTGGTGTCACGGTTCGGTACGTTTTCAATACAGCAAAAGGAAAGAAATGCCAGAGAAAGTTCCTTGATTTACATTTTTTATTAATTTATTTTTTATTAAAACTAACATCATAAAGTATGATAATTTTTTTACTTTGAGCAATGATGGAGCTATACTTGACATATAAAACAAAAACAGCTCCTTATAAAAAATAAATAAATGTAATATTGTAGTAGTTATAAACAAAGGTTTATTTTATTTCAGATTAACATTTGAGGGCAGCAATTTTATTCATAATGTCAAAATAAAACCAAACGTTACTTGAAAGCACAATGTTTCTTCCAGGTTTCCACGTGCTGTTTGATCCGCTAATAACGGAGAAATGTGAATGCTTCTCACTAGATTTCGCACTTCAGTGGCGAATTCAAATGCTTTCTTTACTGGATCTCTTAGCGCTGTGTAGTAACAGTGTCGCTTGATCAAGATCGGCTCGCGCTGCACTGGTCCAAACTGTTTAATGGTCCGTGAAGCACAAAATAACGAGTAGCGCAGTTTTGTTCCGTTTTTATTACGTTTGCCATTTGATGTTGGGCGCCAGCGTCTCTTACATTATGCGCTTGCCGCGCGCCTACATTTGAAAATTTGTGTTTTCATTTCTTCTTCGCTGCTCTAAACAGTGGTTGCTTGTGGCAACAGCACAACTTCCTGTGTTGCCACAAGCAACCACTGTTTAGAGCAGCGAAGAAGAATTGATCTCCGATTTGCAGCGTTAAAGGGATAGTTCACTTTGAAATTAATTTTTGATATGTTTTAGCTTACCTCAAGGGCATCCAAGATGTAGGTGTCTTTGTTTCCGCCGTAGTTTCAATTTTGATATTTTTAGGTCAAACCGTTCTTGTCTGTCAGTCATATAATGCAGGTCTGTGGTCACGGTCTCAAAGAGCATGCACAGAGTCCAAATTAAAACAATTCCCCATCGTCCAAATTAAACAATTCCCCATCGTAAGTACACATTGATGGCCTAAGACACGAAACGAGCGGTTTGTGTGAGAAAACGAACAGTATTTATATCGTTGTTATCTCTTGAAAACAGCACACGTCCAAGGCGACATCTAGTGTATATATCTATACCCGCCCGCGCCGTCAGATCATTTGGACGTGTGCTGTTTTCAAGAGATAACAACGATATAAATACTGTTCGTTTTCTCACACAAACCGCTCGTTTCGTGTCTTAGGCCATCACTGTGTACTTACGATGGGGAATTGTTTAATTTGGACGATGGGGAATTGTTTCAATTTGGACTCTGTGCATGCTCTTTGAGACCGTGACCATCGACCTGCATTATATGACTGTCAGACAAGAACGGTTTGACCTAAAAATATCAAAATTGAAACTACTGCGGAAACAAAGACACCTACATCTTGGATGCCCTTGAGGTAAGCTAAAACATACCAAAAATTTATTTCAAAGTGAACTATCCCTTTAAGCAAAGTTAGCGTGCATAACTAGGTAGTTTAATAAAATGGTATCGGATCGGTACATGGGTAGATGTACTCGCCGATACCGATGCCAGAATTTTTATTGGTATCGGCGGCATTTCCGATACTAGTATCGGAATCGGAACAACACTAGTGAAACTGAATATTTTTTTCTAACAGATTTATGCAGAATCTGAACACAAGAGAAATGAATGCATGACAGGAATATATCTGGACTATCACAAACTACAGAAGAAGGACTTTATCTTTATATATTCAGTGTGATTTAATAAACTCTGGATTATTCTACATCTCTCTTCTTCTCACAGGCGAGAAACATGTTTCATATTTCATTTCTCATCTTTACTGAGGAGCTTTATCTTCATATGATGACTGGATTATTTGCTATTTTATCACAAATGTTTTAAATTCTATATTTTAAGTGCATGTTCTCCATTAGATGATCTGAGTCTATATCATCAGCTCAGTCTCTGTATTATAATTATGATGATAACGGGTTGCAGAAATCACAGATCAGCAGAAAACAAGAAGACTGAGAGAAAAATGGAGGACAGAAATGAGACACAAACCAGAGAATCACCAGAGGAAAGAGGACAGAGACGTGATGATAGACGTGACAGTATGGAGAAACTAAATCCAGACTGTGAGTGTTTGATTATTATATGACTTAATTTAATCTTTCATCACATTTTAGTTGGTTTTAAATTGAGAACATAATCCATACATATGATGATAATCTGATATACATTTGTGATTTCTAGTCTAATGATCCAGACGAGCCTGTAAAGTTTGATTCTGATGTCAAAAGGAGAGATTCTCATCAAACCCTTCATCATGTTCTCAAGAACAGTTGTGTTTAGGATTTATGTATATGTTGTATATATTTCTGTATATATTTTTGTATCGAAATTTTGTACGACAAAGCTAGACAGAAATCTGTTGTTGTATTTTGAATATTTCAGTACATTTCATGACAGTTTACATATTTAGTTAAATTTTCATATTTATAAATGTATACAATTATCAAGCAAGTAATATTCACTTCATATTGAAGAGAGCATTAAAGACAAATCTTGTGTTTGACTTCTCGTACTTGTGTATATTTTTCTGGCTTTAGTCACATGATATTAATACTGTAGTTCAGAGACTGACTGAATCTAAAGGGTCGGTGGACCTTTAATGGTAGTTGTGTTTAATTGTGCTTTATAAATAAACTGAGATTGAAATACTCACACCAGCTTATATCTATTTTATTAGGACACAGACACACTTGTAGAGGTTTATGTCAGGCGTTGTTGTCGACACTGCTGTTACTGTAGTCACCCAACGCCAATACACTATTATGAAAATCTGAACTGTAGTTTAATTCAGTGTCTTATATTTAATAACTGAAGCAGAAATAACAGAACTTTAACCGGCACAAAACAGCAGAAACGAAACGAGACTATGTGTGTGAATCTGGAGCCTCTCACACACACACGTCTCTATCATTACTGCACACATGATCTGCTGTACATGCTATATGTGTGTGTCTAACATGTACATCATGTTTGGTCTCTTCTGGCAGCTTCTAGACTGAATAGAATTGTGCTGAACATAATAGAGATATTAAAATACTAATGTACAATGTAGGAACTATTGCTCAAACAATCATTGAGGAGGAGTTTAAATGTGTTTCTCTATCAGCACAAATCTGCCTTCAGGCTCATGGTCTATTGTGGCATTTCAGCTTACATTCCAGACAGGCATTTCATTCACACTAGAGTTTTGTGATAGCCTGGGTTTCCCCATACTGCCTTGCTCGCAGCGCGATTTTATTCACGCTGCTAGGCAGTCTGGACACCATGGACCAGATTTTCCCCTGAAAAAGGGAACCAATCACAGAACACACACTGTTCTCCTATCAGCTCTGAGAAACACTTTTACCTTCAGGAACAAGACGTTAAAGAATAACAACTTTAATGCAGTCAGGTTAATTCTATTAGAGTCAAATACTAAATAATCTATTTGCCTCAATGAATTATGCACAACACCATTCAACTGCCTATTTAAAAAAAAAAAAAAAAAAAAAAAAAAAAACATTATTATTAGTTTAAAACAGCAGCGTAACTTCCAACCAAATGAGAAACATGCATCAAATCAGCCAATCAACATTTTCCTCTCAGTGGAGAATCACAGATGATTCTCTTTATGCTTTATGTGTGACATGAGGATCCTCATCTTCATCTCAGATCTCTGTTTCATCATCATCATCATGCTTTGAGTTTGCAGTGAAGTTGTGCCTTTAATGTTCAAAGATGGAAACAAACGTTTATCTTGCATGCATTAAAGGAGCATTTCACCCATGGGAACATTGATCTTTATTGAAAGTGGGTCATATATGTAGTCGAAATGTAAAATAAATTTCGAATTTGGTGCCTTCTTGACCGAGGAAAGACAGAAAGTAACTTCAGGACGCATTTGTGAAAAATAACAACTCCCACATTGCACAGCTAATCCACTAATCCAGAACAGCGCATATGAGGTATCCGCCTATCAGAGAAATCACTCGTCCGTCTACAAGGCTAGCTATGTGTGACATGTGGATTCTCATCTTCATATCAGATCTCTGAGTTTCATCATCTTCATCATCATCATCATCATCATCATCATCACCATAATCTTCATCATCATCATCATCTTCATCATCATCATCATCTTCATCACTGTTTCTAATCTGAACTGAAGGCTTTTGAGTTTGCAGTGAAGTTGTGCCTCTAGTGTTCAAAGATGGACACAAATGTTTATCTTTCATGCATTAAAAAAGTAATTCTATTTAATCCAGTTGTTGTTCTTTATTCTCAGATTGAACTGAACGCTGAACTGAAATGAGAACTGAATTCACTTCGAGACACTGAACTTGATCCACCGTAAGACATGATCATCAAACCACTGGATCAATAACAGCTCTTATAATACTGAAATATGACAGTCTATCAGCTGTAATATGACAAACACACGGAGGATCTCATAAACACATGTCCAGCTCTGATGTGTTTTACACACTTTCTGCTGATGAAAAGATGCAGCTCTTTGTGTTTAAGATTGTAAATGTTCTAGTGTAACTCGTTTATATTGCGCTTTGCTCTTTACAGCTGTTTTTATCTCAGAGTTTTAGTATTAAACATATTTAATGTGGTAATACTTTATTTTAATAGTCCACTTTAAAAACGTTGTACTAACTAGCCTGTAAGAAACTGTGCAACTACTCGTCAACTAACTCTCATTAGAGTATTACTGTTAGTTTAACATCAGCTGCACTTTACTGTGATGCTCCTCAACATCTACATGTGTGTCATGCAGTAAAAACAGAGATTACATCAGTGATTACTGTACAACTGAATCAGATTATTCAGAAACACATCTTCTATATGAGCATATATTAATACATTCATGCACATTCCTCTCGTAGTAAAACTGCTGGTGTTAACTATGATCTTGTCTCTGTTGATGAGTGTGAGTGACGTCGACTGCTGCTTTCTACAAGACAACATTACGCCAGAACTGTATTATTTCTACATCACTTCTACACAGTTTAAAGGAGAACTCCGGTCAATTTTAACATTGAGCTCATTTTTTGTAAATTTGGAGTGCTGTCAATACAGAGAACAACGACAAAAATCGGTGTTGCCTACAGCCTGTTATCCTCTTTTTAAAATTTGCACCCTGTTGACTTCAATGGGGCAAGTTTTAAACCTGCTTTTAGCCTCTTAACATCCTTGATGTGTCATTACAAGTGCACAGGTCATGTGAGTGATTCCTTCAGAGTGAACACGGTGAATCTGACTGCAGTAGATGTGAAAGATATGGATAAAAATGAAGTTAATTCGGCCAGCGCTCATACCTGTATTTACATCCTGTTTTCGGTCGAAGTCCACAGTAATCGATTGTCGAGTTCACGCGCATAGGTTTAGTACCTATGATCATGCGCCCGAACTCGACAATCGATTACTGTGGACTTTGACCGAAAACAGGATGTAAATATCTGCGCTGGCTTAATAAACATCGTTTTTATTCATATCTTTCTCATCTACTGCAGTCAGATTCACCCGAGTTCACTCTGAAGGAATCACTCACATGACCTGTGCACTTGTAATGACACATCAAGGATGTTAAGAGGCTAAAAGCAGGTTTAAAACTTGCTAATATCTGAAAGCTGAATACATAATCTTTCCATTGATGTATGGTTTGTTAGGATAGGACAATATTTGGCCGAGATACAAATTTGAAAATCTGGAATCTGAGGGTACAGAAAAATAATTTTCAATCAGGCAATAATTCAAATCAAGACTGCACCAGAAAGCTGCATGGTAAGTAGCCTGGCATACCAAATCTAACTAAACTATTATAAGGATGATAAATCTATAAAAAAACAAACATGCACATAAAAAAAACTATGCATAATATCTGTCTTGATGGCATCAATCAGAAATAATGTTGTTAGTTTGGTATATGAACATATTTTTTGAAAAAGTTATGTTTTTCTTGGCAGCCCAATTTACCTTAACCCACTGAGGTAAAATGAGCCATCATCTGTGTCACTCACAAACACACATACACATGTGTTTGAGTGTGTGTGTGTGTGTGTGTGTGTGTGTGTGTGTGTGTGTGTGTGTGTGTGTGTGTGTGTGTGTGTGTGTGTGTGACTGGCCCATTTTACCTGAAACTTTTCATGCAAAAAAAAGTTGGCACTGCTGATGTTTCAAGAACTGTAGGGCCTAAATAATTATATTTTATTACATAATTTAAACACAAAATTATCAAAAACAGTCTTTATTAATCATAAAAACACATGGAAAAGGCATATATGGTATTGTATTATTGTCCCAAACGATTTACCAAAAAGTGGCCCAATTTAGCTGATATCACCCTAGTGTTTATAGCAGATGAAGTGACTGATGTGACACATCCAGACACCAGAGGAGAAGAAAGACGAGAGTAACAGTGTTTTATCATAAAGACTCAGTTTGGCTAATGCTGTCTCTGACTCGCCTCTGGATCTGTTTCTCTCCTCCATCAGGAGTTTGTGTCTCGTCCTCTTTTTCCTCTTTCTCTCTCGTCCTGATGTTTAATTCTCCTGCAGTTTGTTCCACAGATCTTCTGCCATATGACTTTGTTTATGATTTTTACTGGTGGTGTTTTTAATCTGCTTTAAGACAATCCATGTGTAAGTTCATAAGTCGACAGCATTGCTGAGTATTTCCTCCTTAAAACTGCAGTGAACCAAAGACAGTCTCAAACACACGCTTTGAAATCACTGGTGTTTCTGACATCACAAACGACCTTGTAACCAATCAGATCAACGTGTGATCGTCAACCAGTGGATCTCTGAGCTGAGTGAGTGAGTGGAGGCGGGGCTCATTTGCATATTCATAGAACCGCGCATACTAAATGAGGCGAGGGTGTCGAGTTACATTCAAGATATTTTAAGGCATGAATAAAATTTTTCAAGGAAAAAACGTTTAAATATGTATTTACGGTGATCCAAGATGAGTTTTAAGGGATAAAATGATTGAGTTCAGGCCAGGGGGACTTTAAACAAATAGACTTTGTTTGTTTTGGGGGTTTAGTCATGTGTTTCTCAGACACATCAGATATCATGCAAATATATATAGGCCTATCTGAGCAAATGCAAATATACTTGGCTGTAAACATTTTTATTGTCCTCCAAATTATGCACTTCTGCATTATCATATAGCGCATGAATAATTATAAGACAAGCATATTTGACCAATTCCAAACCATCCATCTTAATATCTACTATCAGGACTGTATATAATCATCTATAGGTATACAGAAAACTGTTATTCAGAGGAAATGGACTAGTGAGTTCCATGACATTTTACACTGAATAATCATCTTTATTTTTAGTCAAATTTAATAAACACAGATATTAAGGCTCTGTTGGTGTTCAGAGTGTTTCATTTGACCCTGAAAGTCCCTCCACTGAGAGCTTGAACAAGGTAACTTACCCTGAATATAAAAATAAAAAAATTAATCAGTATTGTCCACATTAATAAAAGAAAAGAAAAGTGATTTACACTAATATGATTTCATGCACAAAGATTCAGATTCAACACTGAATCTAGTTCAGTTCTCTGATCCAAACATCTGAACTGATCTGAGCTCTGTGTTCACTGATATCAACATTAATAACAGTATTACTGATGATTATGATAATATGCAGACAGAGGATCATCTGTTCAGTTCTGCAGTGGCTCATATGTTCCTCTAGATGGCGTAGTTTACTGCTCTTTCTTTAAAGGGTTCGTTCACCCAAAAATGTAAATTCTGTCAGTAAATACTGAGTACTGAATACTTCCCCGTAAGACTTTCGTTCATCTTCGCAACACAATTTAAGATATTTCTGATGAAATCTGAGAGCTGTCTCACTCCTTCATTCCACAGTATGAACAGATCCCGGCTCCGCCACTGTTCAGACTATGTACCCATATGTAGGCCTATAGTTCATTCATGTGATATTTGTAGGCCTGTATTTATTTAAATGACAGACCTATAGTTTGCATGTTTTGTTAATGGTATTTATTCCTGCAAAATAAAAGGCTGATAACTTGCACTTTGTAATTGAAGATTGAGTGAATGTAGGTTATATTTCTGGTGGATGAAGGTTATAGTCTTAATGTGGCCCTGCAGGGTCAGTATCTTCTCTTCACAGCTGTGATGATCATCTGAAGTCTTCATAACTCAAACTGTGTGATCTCTAGTTACTGAGACTGAACACACACACACACTTCTTTCAGAGATCTAGTGTTCTTGATTTATTCAGCCTGAAGGTGGCGCTATATGAATGTGAAATGAATGCTCTACTAGTAAACTGGAGAGGCAAATTACACCTATAAACTCATCTGTCGTTTTCTAATAAGCCATAAAGGACTTGATGAGCTGTAGATCAGGAGTGGTAAATTAAAGGGATACTTCAGGATTTAGCATTAAGCTTTGTATTAGTAGAAAACCTGTAGTATTTTCGAATTACCATGCTTTCCCCCCTCATATCCCCCTGAGAGGAGAGATTTATGTATTTTTTGTCTGGAAAAAATCCTCCGATGACGCAAAAATCATCATTTTGCGTCATCGGAGGATTTTCTGTCCAGAGGCTAAAGACTACAGCCAGTAGGAGGAGCTGTTCCGCATGTTTTCAGCCCGCCCATACAGGGTGGGATCTCACTCACAGAATGTACACACAGTCTATGGAATGCCAAAGCTGTCAATATTAAAAAAAAAAAAAAATACATAAATAAATATACAAATAAATGTAAAAAAAACGAAAATAAATAATTATTTATACATTTATTTCCTTATTTATGTATTTATTTATTTTTTTCCATATTTATTTATTTATTATTTTATTTATTTATACATTTATTCATTTATACATTTTTTCATTTATACATTTATTTATTTTTACATTTATTTATTTATACATTTATGTATTTATACATTTATTTATTTATTCATTTATTTCTTCCTACATTTCTTCCTGCGTAGGGTAATGAGGAGGGCGTGGTTTACCTCAGACATAGCAATCGAGCTCAGAGTAAGCGAAGGCGAAGGGTTGAGGCCACAGTGACACCCTGTGGCGAAATACAATAAGTAAAGCTCACTGACGTTGATGCGGTCTGTGACTGCGAGGTATATGGTCAAAATCCTAAATCTTACTGTGTGACATGGATAGGCTACTCTTTATTCCGGACATGGCCGTTGAACATCGTTTGTCTGGATTTGTAAAATGTCCTGGGCTAACAAACATGAAACAGGGACTCTGAAACGGAAGCGCTTGATATTTTCCATTTTTCGGTCAGAACTCACGGAAAGGAAGCAGGGCACATATAGGCTACAGTGAAGTCGACGCAAGCATATTGACCAATGCTTTTGAAACGAGACCATTGCATTTTAAATATAATTTCCCGACGTGTGTTATTCATATCAGACAAACACAGTGGAAGTAACTATAAAGTTTACTCTTCTCACAGTTCACCGACCACTTTCTTGCATTTATTTTTCGGGAGAAACTGATGACTCACAGCCACAGGATTCTCTGCGGCGCAAAGATCTCGTTATAGTAACTGTTAGATCAAGATCAAGATTAGTTATAAAGGTTTTTAAATGACCAAACACACTCACATACACATTTTTGAGAATCGGAATATTAGATAGTTGATGACATGGTAAGCAAGTTTGTGAATATTTTGAATAAAAAAGGGAAAAGGAAATAAAAGCGATACATCAGAGTTATAGAGTGCCGAAGTTATGACGTCACTTTGTAGGCCAAAACGCGGAAGTGAGTTAGCATTTTAGCACTACGGGTTCCCTCGCCCTAAAGTCTATGGGTTTTTTGAATGGGTTTTTGCTAAATCGCCTGAAATAAGGTCTGTGGTTAACAAAGCCTCTAAATATTTTCACGTTTTGATCTATGACATAAAACACACCAGTTATAACCTGCTTGTGATTTTTTAAAACTTTATTGTGTCTTAAAAACGGTGGTTGCTAACAAGTTGCTAAAAGGGACTACATCCTTTGGCGGGGACTTAGACGTCATCATTACAAACATGAAATCTCTCACTAGCCCGCGTTTCAGCTTCACGTTCTTAGAAGTTTACCTTTCAGTTAACCCCTTAACGCCTGAATTTATAAAGCTGTATAAAAAAAAAAAATTCTGTGTGTTTTTGACTTTAAGTAGATGGTAAATAATGTTGAGATTATCAATTTCACTTTTGCACAACAAATTAGTGTTGTCACGATACTAGAATTTCTAACTTCGATACGATACCTTGAAAAATATCGATATTCGATACCATTTTCGATACCACGGAGAAAAAAAGTGCCACAATATTAAGGAGGTATTTTTTTTATTTAAAGCTAAATATAACAAATCTAGAACATGACAATGAGGTATATTTTACATGAACAAAAATGTCCTGAGGTAGTGCACTTGTTTAAAAGCATAAATGCTGGTTAATACATTACGTTATTTGAACAGATTTAAACACAAACGTGCGTGCATCACACGCGAAAACAATGCTCACTGGATCGACATGAAGTCAAGTCAGCTTTATTTATATAGTGCTTTTAACCATACAGATTGTGTCAAAGCACTTAACAGTATCAAATTGGAGGATAGAGTGTCAGTAATGTATAATAATAACATTAAACGTTCAATTTTCAGTTAAAGGCATTTCAATATTGAATTCAGAGATGTCATTGTCTAGCTCAGTTTAGTTTAATTAGTATATGTGTAATCAAATGAACGATAATCGCTAATGAAGGCAAATTGCAGAATTAAATAATATTTTTTTGAATAAAGTTAAATAAGCACATTTGACCACAGTTAAAATATTTACTTGACTAAGATTCCTCAGTCAGATTATATTAACTTTAAGAATTACGGTGAAAAAACGAGACAACACACACGTACTCATATCAACAACAATTCTAGGCCATCTTGGTTAATATTTCAGAAATCTTAAAATGAGAAGAGTTACCAACCTCTCGAAATTATTTATATAGATCCGGGTGTCGGTCTTTCAGGTGCTTTGCTATATTAGCCCCCGATCACACCTGACGCGTTTTTCAGGTTCGAAAACAGAACGAGCAGTGCTCTGCGGCTTTTATGTTGCTAGGCAACCACTGAAACAGCTGTCCTGTCAGTCAAGTAGGCCTAAACGTCAATTCAGCCTTTTATTAACTTTATTTACTTTCTGTTAACATTGTGGTAGTTACGGTTCGTGAAGTCGTTAAGCTCCTCGTAACCCGCGAGAGCACCACAAGTTTATCCTCCATCATCGCACTCTCCGGGCGTTCAAGCAACTAGCTTTCATCACTAAAACGGAAGGCCCGCGAGGCGCATAAACAGCGCGCAGAACGCTCGCTGGAAACCAATTGAAAATAGGCGCCTCTCATTGCAAAAACGCGGGCCCATTCACTTCACTTTTGCTATTTAACCAGAGCGAATGAGACGAGTGCGCGTGTGCTGTTTGTCAACGCGTCTTTGGAGAGAAGTGAAAGTGACAGCTCGGCTAGTATCGATACTTCGGGAAATTAGTATTGGTATCGTCCAGATATTTCAGTATCGATATTTATCGAAATATCGATATTTTTGACAACACTACAACAAATAAACAGAAATTTTGGTATGTTGCAAATTTGCGACAGTGGGCATTTAGGGTATTTTTTTACAAAATGGAAAAATTAATAAAACACATTTTCCCATCTCAGGAATGTAGATTTTATTCATGGCACAAAGTTGTTAGAACTTATAAACTTTATACTTATAAACTTTGACAAATTAATGAATCTTGACAACAGCAAGAAACAAAACACTCTCCTACTCCCTAACATTGACAGTAGTTTTTATACATTCCATGTTACACTCTGTTTAACTCTTTCCTTGTTTCTCCAGTGCATACATTATATATTCTTATAGTGTTATATCCTAACATGCTATTTTTTGTGGGGAAAAAATAAATATTTTTTGGGGGCTGAAACCATCTAAATACAGCATTATTATAATATGTAGCCATTAGCCCAATCCAGCCGTTATGGCCCAATGTCGCAAATTTGCTACACACAGAAATCTACAAAGTAGGCTACGTAAAAAATATTCGTCACATGAAGTCTATATGAATAACATAGCTATAGAAGCAATCAATAAGCTGGTACATATTTTTATCTTAGCACAACTTAACTCATTTTGGGAAATTTCTCCACATTTGCGCACTTGATATGCGGATTTTGCAAAACAAAATATTAGCTTCGGTGAACCGGATGTAGTTCCCACTCCGACCGCTCCTACGATAAACCAGTGCGTGCAAAATGTTCCTAGGTATGTATCGAATGTGCACAAACATACGGTGGCCGAGAGAGCTCAACGCGCTGCAAATGAAGAAAACACATGCAAACAGAAAAAAACGCATGCAAATAGAAAAAAACCCACCAGCGAATAAGAAAACATCTTCATCAGTTTTACAACTCACGTGCGTCCCAATACTCACAAAACAACCAAATACGGAAACGCGCTGCAATTACAGAAACGCGCTGCAAAAGTTCACAACAAAACCAAATACAGAAACGCGCTGCAAATAGGACAGAACACAACGGAAATGTTTCCGGGGAACCCAATAAGTGACGGACGGACGGCTCGCGAGCTTTACCAGAGAGACGCGGGCTCTGGCTTTACCTATGCCCTAACGTTACTCTCTTAAAAGGGCAGACGGCAGAGCCCTTGAATTGGGCACTTTGGAGGGAGCAGGGCACTTGTGTGCAATTATGTTGATGAAGGGAGCAACGAAAGACAACGTAATTTCCTCATTATTTTCACCTGGGATGTTCCCATGACAACGCAGCGCGTGTCCATCAGCTGAATAGCTTTTCTTACCAGAAATATAGTATTAATGCTGTTAACATAACTGTTGCAAATAAATATACATTTTATACAACAAAGTTTTTAAAATATGTGTTATATCTTTGTGTGAGTGTCTCAACTTTAAAACTTGCCGTCTCATATTTGGACCTATAGCTACATTCTAACATTTCTTATGAAACTTATTATAACATAACATGACAAAATGTGTTCAATGTAACTGATGTATAGATTAATGTCTTTTCCTCGTTCTTTTTCTCTATCTTTTTTTTTTAATTTATTTATTTTAGTCTTCAGCTCATTGTTCTTTTTAGTATTCTTATGACATTGAACATATCGCAAATACATTTTGTATATTGTATACAAAGTTGTATGTCATAAACCTGTCATCTTTGTATGTTTTGCAAAAAAAAAAAAAAATAAAAAAAATAATAAAAGTAGACAGCTGTAAGCACGTCCTAGCCGTCCGTCCGTCACTTATTGGGTTCCCCGGAAACATTTCCGTTGTGTTCTGTTCTATTTGCAGCGCGTTTCTGTATTTGGTTTTGTTGTGAACTTTTGCAGCGCGTTTCTGTAATTGCAGCGCGTTTCCGTATTTGGTTGTGTTGTGAGTATTGGGACGCACGTGAGTTGTAAAACTGATGAAGATGTTTTCTTATTCGCTGGTGGGTTTTTTTCTATTTGCATGTGTTTTTTTCTGTTTGCATGCGTTTTTTTCTGTTTGCATGCGTTTTTTTCTGTTTGCATGCGTTTTTTTCTGTTTGCATGTGTTTTCTTCATTTGCAGCGCGTTGAGCTCTCTCGGCCACCGTACAAACAGGCATTGGGGGAAAACACACGCTATCTCGCCTGCAGTCTGAATGGAAGGGGTTTGTTGCAAATTCTCGACAATGGGCGTTAAGGGGTTAATATAGCCTACATAACGTTATTTCTGTTTTGTCCCGAGATGCAACCACAAGTCATCGAATGAAATCTCGTTTGTTTTCCGTGCGATGTTACCCAGCGGAGACTCAGGGTTCGTGCCAGATGGAGTAAAAAAGGCTAGCAGTAGCAAGAATAAACGTTTTTCATAACCAAATCAACAGCTAAAATACCTTTTGTCTTTCTCTTAAAATATCTAAAAGCTTGTTTACTTTGCCACTGTTTAATAGATTAGATCCGCTGCAGTTTTATTAAAGGCTAACGTTACGTTGAGAAATGTGTTTAATTCAAATATTCAAAATAATACCTGGTTTATTGACTTTTATTGTAACTTGTTTGGATATAATTATAGAAAGGGTGGGTCCTGCACCTTGTGAACTTGGCTTTTACCCACCTATAATAATATGATTGTATTTGTAAACAGCATTGCCGGTAGTTAAAGCAGGCAATGATATTAATCTTTGTTATTTTAGTAGTAAATGTTAACTATATTTAATGTGCTATATAAACGTGGACAATTCCCAGAGAACACGCTGATATGTATAGCCTTAATGCACTGTAAGTTGACTGTCTGACAAATACACAAATTAAATGTTAAACTATTGCATACTACTTGTATACTATTGTAACTACACTCCAGTCAGCTCACAGTAATGTGAATGTGAGATAAAATTTACTACACAGGCTCTCACATTGGGGCTTGTGGATTACCAGGTAAAAATAGAAAATGTTAACAAAATGAGTATATATGTGTTATTTAGGCCAGGGAACATATATATGGTTTAATTATAATATATTATAATAAGCATTTGCTATTGACAATTCTCTTTAAATTCAACATATATAATTATATACAACTATTATATTAAATGTTTGGAATTGAACTGTGTTATGCTTGTTCAGAGATTATTTATAGTTATCTTAAATACATAGAACACTATTATAGCTCCTCTATCTCTCCCTAGTTTTACTTACTCGATTAACCTTGTACCTCATGCTGGCCCTTACAATACCGGCAAGTAAACCAGCATCTAAGCTGCATTGTTCATGTCCAGATTTATAGTTGTTCTCTCTTCGATCTATGGTTTTTCTATCGTCTAAGAAAAAGGACATGGAAATTGATACGGCCATAGCTAACGTTAACTGCTTCTGAGATGGTTAAAGCGCGTTTTTTTCCCTGGCGAATTAGCAAATGGTATGCAAACATACAATCAAACATAATACAGTGAAAGATAATCTTTAAAGTTTATTTGGGGCACAATGATCAGGCATAATAATCTTAATCACAAAGAAAATAATATTAAGGTTTATATAAACTAAATAAACGAATAAATAACACATTAACAAAAGATAAAAAAAAATCTCAGAGAGGCACGCATAAACAAAATTAGTTTCTAACATTTTTTGAAAAACAGAATGGGCAATATCTCTCATGAAAAATTGGATAAGTGTTCATACCATAGACTGTAAAAAATAGGTTCATACACAGCGCAGATCATATTGAGCGAGCGAGTGAGTTTGAGGAAGCTTGATGATGACGTTGATCCGCGACCATGTGTGTCACTGTGGCCTCAACCCTTCGCTTACTCTGAGCTCGATTGCTATGTCTGAGGTAAACCACCCCCTCCTCATTACCCTACGCAGGAAGAAATGTAATCTAAATAAACTTTGTTGGATTTCTAGCATTAGATCTTCTCTATTAGATACTATAGAGCTGCTACAGAATCAACACAACACACCACTCTGTCTGGTTTTACTTCCTCAACCCACTGTAGTCCTACAATAATCGCCATCATCTCTGCCGTATATACTGAAGCCTGTTCAGGTAATCTTTTTCCAATACTTATGTTCATTGTTGGTATATATATTCCTATTCCTACATTGTCCTTCTCATCCTTAGATCCATCTGTATAAATTTCTAAGTAACTATAATATTTGTTCCTTATATATTGACTTGCCAGATGTCCTTTCTCACTCTCTTCCCATTCATTTTTTAGTTCCAAAATGTTTAAGTCTATCTCAGTTTTAGTAAATAACCATATAGGTATATTACTAATAGGTTTAGGTGAAGTAAACCATATATTTTTCACTCTATATTCCTCTGATTTTGTTTTTGTTACCCATCCAAAGCCGTTACCTTTAAAAGACTTATACTCCCAACATTCTTGAATAATACTCTTTGCATGATTTTCATGTCCACATCCACTTAAGCGACTCCAATATGTAAGCATGAGCTTATCTCTTCTCAGATCTGAAGGCACTTCTCCTAACTCAACCTGTATTGCTTTAATTGGTGTTGATCTCATTACACCTGCACATATCCTCAATGCTTTGTTACTAATTCTATCTAGCTTCAGTAAATGTGTTTTAGCTGCTGCTCCATATACATAACATCCATAATCTATTGTTGACCTCATTAAAGCCCTGTAAATATATATTAGTGATTGTTTATTTGCTCCCCAGTCTTTCCCCACGACTGCTCTCATTAAATTGATGATTTTCTTGCATTTTGATTCCACCTTTTCAATGTGTATTTTCCATGTTCCCTTTTGGTCTAACCACATACCAAGATATTTAAAATGATCTACTGTTTCCATATTATGTCCATATAACTGTAGGTTCTGTTTTTCTATCCCTTTCTTCCTTGTAAATATCATATGGCAAGACTTACTTGGAGAAAGCTTAAAGCCCCAGCTATACGACCATTGTTCTACCTTTCCTATGGCTTCCTTGATTTTATTTCTTACCCTTATAGGATCTCGTCCTCTTGCCCAGATGGCCCCATCATCTGCATACAAAGCTGATCCAATCCTTCTGTCCAGATTCATAAAAATATCATTGATCATAACATTAAATAAAACTGGACTAATAACACTACCTTGTGGAATTCCATTAACAATTTCAAATTCCTCAGAAATTCCTGATCCCACTCTAACTCTAAATCTTCTTTCTGACAGAAAGTCTAAGACCCAGTTATAAAACCTACCTCTAATTCCCATTTGGTTCATTTTAATTAACAGCCCTTCCCTCCACATGGAATCATAAGCTTTTTCAATATCAAAGAACACAATACTCATTATTTCTTTCATTTTAAAAGTTTTCTCTATCTCATTGCTTACTTTCACAACCGCATCCATTGTGGAACGCCCTTTCCTGAATCCACTTTGATATGGTGCGAATAATCCTCTATATTCGAGGGTGTACGGAGACTCACTGGTAGCCTAACCTTGTTTTAAACTGCGCTCTCTTACCAGTAGGCGTGGCCTCCTAGGGCAGCGAAGCAAGTGCATTCTGGGAGTTGTTGTCTTTCATCCACATGAGCCAAAAATACATTTTCTGGCTTTTCTCAGGCTAGAAAGCTCCAAATTAAAAAAATTCTTCACATTTCTTCTACATAAATGACCTATTTTAAATACACATTCATCTTTCCAGAGGTGAAGTATCCCTTTAAGATTAAAGGAGTTTTGCTAGCCTAAAATAATGGACATGCATTATTGATGTCATTTTTTTTTATCAGATCTGAATGCTACAAATTTTTATTTTTATTTTATTTGGAGTTGATAACTTAAATGTATGTTCTTGACATGATGATGATCTGAACTATGAAATCATATGGAATAAAATGACTTCACAGTTCGTGTCACATTATTGACTCTATAAGCAAATGACTCGACATTCTGTTGCTATATCCATTATATCTTAAAACAGGAGAAATAAATCAATATTTACTGTAGATCAGTTAGTCATGATACACACAACTACAAACACACTAAAGATGAACAACTGAGTAAATACAAAGCACAGAATAAAACAAACAACACAATACTAAATAAACACAGCACAGACAAAATACTGCAAATATACTGTACTGTAGATTTACATTTAATAATTTAGCAGATGCTTTTATCCACTTACAACAAGGAATATCACAAGAAATTTGCCTCAAAGCCACAATATTTCTAGAATATAATATCAGGTTTATTAGAAAGCTAGATTAGGAGACCAGCAAGAGCAGAGGAGAAACATAGAGATTTATTTGTCGTTGTATTAAGTGATTTTGGTTTAATGTGGTGTTGTTCAGTGAAGAGTGTTCAGCATTAACTGGAATTCAAAAGTTGTGATGATGATGATTTCAGCAGAGATGGAGAGAAACTGACTGTGAGATTCATTTCAAGGAAACAGAAAGCGCTGAATGCAGTGTGTTGTGCTGTGAAGTGCTGCTGAAACTGCTTCAGTAAGCAGAGGAGGAGTTTGACTATAAAAGCTTTCTGAGCGGTCTGATCTCTCAGCACTGGAAACTCTCTCTTCTGGATATACAACATATATATTAATCTTAAACACAACTCAACTGATCTTGAGAACATGATGAAGGGTTTGATGAGAATCTCTCCTCAGTTTTGACATCAGAATCAAACTTTACAGGCTCGTCTGGATCATTAGACTAGAAATCACAAATATATATCAGATTATCCATATTTATATGGATTATGTTCTCAATTTAAAACTGACTAAAATGTGATGAAAGATATAATAATGATCAAACACTCACAGTCTGGATTTAGTTTCTCCATACTGTCACATCTATCAAGTCTCTGTCCTCTTTCCTCTGGTTTGTGTCTCATTTCTGTCCTCCATTTTTCTCTCAGTCTTCTTGTTTTCTGCTGATCTGTGATTTCTGCTGATTTTCTTTCTCCTCTTCATTTGAATCTGTTCAATCACACAGACAGAGTTTCATTAAAGCGATATAACATCATATCACGAGACATCAGATCAACTCCTGATCAACATCTGCATGAGCTCAGTGTTATTACAGCATCTCAGATTAACTCTACAATATTCACAATAATCAATGATGATGACAAATGACAAATATAGAAATGTGAGTTTATGTGTGAGTCCTGATCATAAACATCTTTCTCTTCTCACCTCATGTTTGATCATATTTGATTCATCAGAACGACACTTTACAGCTCCGACTGGATCAACAGAGACTGTAAATGAAGAAAACAACCCGTTATCATCATAATTATAATACAGAGACTGAACTGATGATATAGACTCAGATCATCTAACAGAGAACATGCACTTAAAATACAGAATTTAAAACATTTGTGATAAAATAGCAAATAATCCAGTCATCATATGAAGATAAAGCTCCTCAGTAAAGATGAGAAATGAAATATGAAACATGTTTCTCGCCTGTGAGAAGAAGAGAGATGTAGAATAATCCAGAGTTTATTAAATCACACTGAATATATAAAGATAAAGTCCTTCTTCTGTAGTGTGTGATGGTCCAGATATATTCCTGTCATGCTTTCATTTCTCTTGTGTTCAGATTCTGCACAAATATGTTCGAAAAAATACAGAGATTTAATATATAGTTGAAGTGAAAATTCACATTTGTTTGTGATTTTTTTCAAAACATTTATCTTTCAGTTTCACTACAATACTTTGTACACTAACATCTCTGTTCATAATTAATATCTAAAAATACTCTCACAAAATGTTTAAAGATGAAAGTGTTTAATTACCTTGTGATGATCTGGACAGAGAGAAGCTCCAGTGTTACTGAGAGTCTGAGGAGCAGGACTGACTTTATACACTTACACACGCCACTCCCACTCTTCCAGTAAAGTCATGTGTGTAATGTCAGACAGAGAATCTCCTGAGATGTTATTGTCATGTATGTGAATGTCATTACTCCTCTGGCTCTGATTCACACACTGGTTTTATTCTCTGTGTTGTTTTGCAGATTTTCTCTATGAATGCTTGTTCCACACATCAGTAGTTTAACAGATTCCCAGTGTAGAGATGGTAAACTGGTGTTATATGATGATATTGTCTTGATCTGGTAATAACTCTCGCTGCTGTATTTTGCACTATAACTGTAGTTTGTTGATTGATAATGATCAGGATAATCTAGTAATGCATTACAGTAATCCAGTCATGAACGCTTTATGAGCTTTTCTGCATCAGAAACATGTTCTGTATTTTGGTGTTTCTGAGGTGAATAACGCTGAAGGATCAGCCAGATCTTTAACTGGACATGATGAAGAAACACACACTGATGCAGATTGTTTACAAGAGATTCTGTGGACAGGATTATGGCCAATCAATAATATCATGTTATTAATGATTATCAGCATTTATTATAAGAACATTACTGGTCATCCACATCTTTAACACACTCTGGCAACTTGGATAATATACTAATGTAATTTCATCTGTTTATAACAATATGTCCTGATTATTAATAAGCATAACAGTGGAAACTAATATCATGTTTTCTAATAATTTTACAGACCCACATTTGACACACAATAACACTTTACATTCAAACACAAGCTCTTCTTTCTGCTCAATCTTTATCAGCAGGAAATATTTACACATCACAGTAAAGTTGTAAGTTGTTACTGTATTATTCAGTTTTCATGAATCTTTTATTACAGTTTTTTTCAGTCGCTAACAAGCGTTTGTCCAGCCAGTTGTCACATTTTCAAAACTCTAAACACAATTAGCACAGCATCAGTCTTTTGTGGCCATACCATTCACATATTTCTTGTATTTTTCACACAATATGCAGTCAGTGAACACATTTCCATAATGCTTACATTTTCTTAACAGACAATCTATACCTCCCAACAAAATTATAGAGTGTTTTTGTAGTATTTACAAATGTTAACACACAACATCCCACAACAGCAAAAACAATATTCCAAACCTTAGATACAGTATGGACTGCATTTATTTACCATTTACATGAAACTTTTACCATTTTTGTAAACTTCATGATTTTAGCAAAATGTGATTTTGATTGCTAGCAAAATGTGTTGCTTTTGAACAATGTCATGAAGAAACAAGCTTTTCGAGTCCATATGCATCTTCCTGGAGTAATGATGCTGAAAATTCAGCTTTTCATCACAGGAATAAATTACATTTTACACAATTTATTACATGACATACATATTTTTAAACAGAAATCAGTTATTTCAAATTGTACTAATATTTTACAATATGAAAGTTTATAAAAACCTCTGCTTCTGCAATGATATCAGTTCAAAAACAATATATCTGTGAGAGAGTCAAGGAGCTACAACGACAATATGTCCAGATATAGTGTACTGTATATTCAATTCAATGTCCAGTTCTATAAGCTTTGCACTTTGCAAGTAGGTAACCTACACAGTACAGTATAGTATACAGTAATGACATGATTTACATAAACTTTGTTTTGAGAGTTATGGAATTGGAGGCCAACCAGGCCCCTCATGAATTCATATACATAGATGAGGCAGGATTCAATCTGGCCAAAAGGCGTCGACCTGGACAAAATGTAATGTGGAGGTGGAAGGTTTACTGTATGACCATCAGCCACATGAGCAGATGTCCCTCCTTGAAGCCATGGATGCTGGCTCCAAGAGTGGATCCGACATACCAGACAGTTTTATCCCAGGTGCATCGCCTTGGATGATATCAGATGTGATCTTGATGAAAACATGAGGCCTAACGCTGAAGATCGCAGAGATTACAGTAGATACAGTAATTTGATGTTTTTTGTCGTCCCCCCCCCCCCCTTTTTTTTGCTGTTGTTTTTTTGTTCACAATGCTCTTGTGTGTTTAATGGATATTTTGTCCACTGTAAGCAATACTGTAAAACTTTTTCTGTTCTATCAAACCGTGTTTCTACTGTACCTCCTGTAGTAAACAGTAAAGGAATAAAAACTGATTTGCTTTTTACTGGAATGCTTATGAATGTGAAAGTACTGTACATGTGGACATACAGTTCCCAACCAAGAAATTTAGTGTAAAACGGTGGATTGCATGTTTTGCATGCAGATACCTGTAAAACTGAAACATAAAAGTCTATGCAGTTTTAGTAATGTCAACAATAGCCAGTATTTTGAAACCTGGTGTACTTTGATTGAGTGCATGCACCTTGTGAAGTGAAAACAAGTGTTATTCTTTGACAGAATAATTTCATTTTGAGTCAGATTTCCAGTGTTTTGGTAAAGTTAGTGTGTGCGCAGAGAAACATGTGTTCTGTTTTGAAATGAAGAGTTAGTATATATTTAACAAAATGTGTTTTTGAGAAGACAATTAACCATTTGGCCAATTGTGTTTTGTAGGTGTGAGTCTGGGTTGGTGTAGAATAGGTCAACATCCGGGTATTTCTCCACTGGAACGTGTTAACGCAAACGTGTAAGATTCACGTCTGAGGCTGTTAAACTGTGACATCTACACGTTTTCCAAAGTGGACCAACGTGACTATTTCACGTCTTGTCGTGATACCGGGTTGGAGTCTGTGTTAAGAGTTTAGAAAAAGTATCTGAAGTATGGGTAAGTGCTTGTTAGCGATTGAAAAAAACTGTAAATGCTGAGGGCCTACTGAAAATATCACTGCTCATCCTGAGCATTAGTAGAGGACCTGAAACAATAATCCTCGCACCACAGGCAGAAGCACGAACGGAGAAACAAAGTCTCTTTTGAGAATTTCTGAATGTCGTTGACAAATATCATTCCCCAACGTGAAGAGCAATGCATATTCTTATGTTTCAACAGCACTGAGGTCGCTTGTTTTGTCACATCAGCAAGTTGAGCTCCAGGAAAACAGTACAAGTGAGGTTTGCCATGTGTCTGGGCAACCTTCAAATGTTTAATGAGTCTCCAATAACAACAATATCTCTGGGCACATTAGAGTCATTGATCAACGAAGACGAAGACACATTTGAAAGTGGCGTTGATAAACTCAAATATCTACTCACAGAGCGATTGCATGTGGGGAAAACTGGCAGTGGTGGCCGGCGCCGCTGAAACATCACAAACCTTCAGCCGCGGGAGCAGGTGTAAAAGAAATCTGAGCCGTCCACTGATTGAGCTCGCCGTCATTAGTGAAATGTAATGATCTCTCTGATGAATGTGATGAATCTGATTATGCGACTGATCCTGTAATATAATCTGATCAAATGAGAGTCTCTTTCTGCTTCATATGAGACACATGATGATCCTCATTGAGCTTCAGATCAGATTCTCTGATTTCTCTTCACTGTCTCTGATCCTGAAACTAAAGGCCTTTGAGTTTCACCTCAAATCTACTTCTGACATCTAGTGGACAAAGATGAAAACTGCAGATCATATTCTGTGTGTTAGGAGGAATAGAAAACACACACTCATACAGATTTATTTACAATGCCTTCATTTCTATTTTAAACAAGTGACATTCTCTCAGTTTAATTCACTGAATGTCATTCATTATCAACTCACAAATAATAATGTGATTTTACATTTTGTGTGAATGACTGAACTTCTAGCAACTTCTGCTTTAATGTATACTATGATGTGTTTGTGAACAGTAGATATTGAGTATTGAGTAAGTGTTGATCTGTTGTTGTTCTGAACAGCTTCAGTTCGTCTGTTAAAGTCACTAATGTTCTGCTGATGGAAATCAGTGTTAATAAATCAGAGATGATTAAATGAGCAGCTGATGGAGTTTATCAGATCTGAGTTTTACATTTAACATTCAGACTCTTGAAACTCTTCAGGAAACAATACGGCTGCGTCTCACATCAGATATTCAGAGGAGATATTGATCTGAAGAAGTACTAAGGTATGTTCTGTGTGAATGAATGTGTGGATTTATTTTCATCTTCTAGAGAAATGACATCTTTCAGTCGCTTTTAAATGAGGAAAACACATTATACTGAGACTCATGATTGTAATGCATGTATGAGTGATCTGAGTTTGTCATATTGTTGAATCAGGAGCTGATGGAGATTTGCCTGATATGAAACATCATCATCAGCTTCTGCTAACAGAAGAATCCAGAAACACAGTCTCTGGGAAGAACATCAATTATTCCCTGTTTCTAACTCTATCAGAAAGAGAAACAGAGAGATCTTCTGTGTGAAACGACAGATGAAGCACATGATGGAGAAAGCGGAGAATAAAAGTGATTCTGTCATAAACTCATCATCATAATCACAGGCTGCTTTATGATATTAAAGCTGGAAGCGTCACAGAATTCACTGGAACTAAAGAGATCTTGATTCTGATCAAACCATTCAAACCTTCAGAATAATATCAAAACAGCAGAAGTCATATTTTATAGTGACGCACATTTGACATCTTTGTGTTTGACTTCAATAATGATTCCCTTCAAATTACAACTTGTTGATTTTCATATTCCCTGATGAACTGAAATCTGTAAGTGTTTTCATTTGTTGCTGTAAAACACATTTTCATCTGTAGCTTCTTTAACTCTGCTGTGATTCTGATGATCTCCTGTAGAGGGAGACACGAGACTGCAGGACAGGGGCAAAGGGCAATCTGGAGCCGCTTTAGTTCACAGGTTTAGTTTTATTTTCACTTAAGTTTATTTGTATAGTGCTTATACATACTGTGACAAAGTAACATCCATACATCAGAAATATACAGATAATACAATCATGAGTTACAGTGGTTAACGGCTCATATTCATTTAGGCAGAAACAATGAACACATTAAAGATGATTACAGTATATTATCTTACAGTGTTATACAGTATTGTACAGATTATAGTATATAGATGATGATGTGTTGATTCATCGGCCAATCAGTGATGACATGATGTCATTTCCCTGCAGCCATAGAGTCGGTCATGTGACATTTCCAGCTCAGGTGATTGGCTCGAGTCAGTCCAGCATCAGAACTCTTTACAATATGCATTAAAGACAACATCCAAACACTATCAAATATAATGTTGCCTTTAATATGAGGTGAATATTACTTGTCTGAGAGTAACACTGTTTCCTCACAGTCAGAAAGTCCTAGTTTGAGTCCTGAAGAGTGTGTGTGTGTGTGTGTGTGTGTGTGTGTGTGGCGTTTGCTTGTTCTCCTGGTGTTTTAGTGCAAGTTTCTTCAGTTTCAGTTTCACACAATCAAAACACATGCTGATCCATCAACTGAACACACTGAGGTGTGTGTGCATGTGTGTGTGTGTGTGTGTGTGTGTGTGTGTGTGTGAAATATTTACAGTAGAGCAATATACTATTGATTAGTGATGGAGAACAATGAGAGTTCAGACTGAGAAAGAAGATCTTGATGAGTGTGTTTGTGTTCAGAAGAGTGTGTAGAAGATTCCAGAAGACACGAGTGAACAGATGAAGATGATGAAGATGAGTGATGATGATGATGAAGATGATCTTGAGAACATGATGAAGGGTTTGATGAGAATCTCTCCTCAGTTTTGACCTCAGATTCAAACTTTACAGGCTCGACTGGATCATTAGACTAGAAATATACATATTAGATTATCATCAAATACATTGATTTGAATTTATTCATTTAAGATGTTCTTAATAAATTAATTTTCTGTCAATTAAACACAATCTGTAAATGTTTCAGAACTGCAGAAAGTCAGCCTGATGTATTTGTCTAATGTGACACTTTATAACAGGAGAGAAAACAACAGTAAATCTGACAGTAAAACTAAAATATGATTGTTACGCCCCGTCTAGGGTAAATGACTTAACATGAAAAAAACAACAACAACAGTGCGGTTTGTTATAGTAAAGTGTATGAAACAGTATTTATTTGAGAAAATTAACAGATTTATGTTACCATGGGATTTTACCTCAGGAGCCGACAAGGCCAAAATAACAAACAAAAACAACTAATTTGGAATATACCTCTTCCTGCCCTAATCCAGAAAAGAAAAGAAAAGAAAAATACAATTACTTCCCTAACTCCCTAATCCAAAACAGGCACAGAAATATATCAAATTAAAAAGGTGGCATCGGTCTCCCTACCTCCCAAATTACTATGTACAATATATACAATTAAGTTCTAACAGAACAATGTAAGGGGATAATCTATTCTCAAAGTCATTAAACAGGCGGTGGTCCAAACACTCAACTGAACAATCCAAAGACAAACACTCTTAAATCTTTACACTCTAGCAGCAGATAACCAAAGTCAGACAAGCAAAACAGTAGCAGCAGATAACCAAAGTCAGACAAGCAAAACAGTAGCAGCAGATAACCAAAGTCAGACAAGCAAAACAGCAAGTGAGCACAAAAAGGGCTAATGAAGCAGCAACAAAGGAGGCATTTATACACGTCCAGGAGTCAGCTGATCAATCAGGGCGTGGCACCAATCAGACTGCAGGAACCAATCCGGTCTTCTTCCTGGATAAAAACAAACACCTCCCACAACAGCATAAAAACACAGACAGACCAAAAGGGACGTAACACCCCCATACACAAAAATAAACATGAAGACATGTTTATAGACAAGATCTAGATAAAGAATCCGCAATAACATTATCTGTACCCTTCTTGTACTGGATGTGCAGGTTAAAATCTTGACAAATTAAAGCCCAGCGCATGAGTCTTTGATTCTTGTTACAGAACTTCTGCAAAAATACAAGAGGGTTGTGATCAGTAAAAACTTCAACAGGTTGTGAGCTTGAACCAATATAAACTTCGAACTGTTGCAAAGCTAGCAGAAGGGCGAGTGTTTCTTTCTCAATGGTACTGTAGTTACATTGATGGCGATTAAACTTCTTAGAAAAAAAACACAAGGGGTGATCAATTCCATTTTCATCTTCTTGTAACAGTACAGCACCTGCACCTGTTCCGCTCGCATCAACCTCAAGTTTAAACGGTTTGGTAAAGTCAGGAGTGGCTAAGACAGGAACGCTACATAACAAACTCTTCAAAGAATCAAAAGCAATCTGACACTGAGGGGTCCACAAAAAAGGAATTGCTTTTCGGAGGTTATCAGTAAGAGGTTTCACTACATCAGAAAAATTCCTACAGAAACTTCTGTAGTACCCAGCCATGCCAAGGAAACCTCGTAGCTCTCTTTTTGTCTGTGGTATAGGGAAATTAACAATGGCATGGACTTTGGCTTCTATCGGTCGTACAGTGCCCTGACCTACTTCCTTTCCTAAGTACTTAATAGTAGCATGACAAAATTCACATTTAGTAAGATTGAGGGTTAGATTAGCTTCTTGAAATCTAACAAATACTTCCTCTAATACCTTCAAATGACTCTCCCAGGTCTCTGAATAACACACAACATCGTCAAGATATGCCTCACAATTTTTCACATTAGACAGTACTTTACACATCAAACGCTGAAACGTTGCTGGAGCATTTTTAAGGCCGAAAGCTAAAACCTTATACTGTAAGAAGGCATCTGGAGTAGCAAAGGCTGAAATCTCAGATGCACGCTCCGTGAGTGGCACTTGCCAGTACCCCTTGAGTAAGTCTAGTTTGGTTACGAACTTAGACTTCCCAATCCTGTCAATACAATCTTCTATCCGTGGAAGCGGATAGGAATCTGATTTAGTGACCTGGTTAACCTTTCTGTAGTCTGTACAGAAGCGTGAGGATCCATCGGTTTTCGGAACCAGCAAACATGGAGAGCACCAGGGGCTAGAACTAGGCAAAGCTAAACCATGCTTCACAAGGTATTCAGTCTCTTGTTTCATTATTTCGCGTTTGGTAGGGTTTACACGATAAGCATTTTGCTTAATTGGGCGATGATCAGCAACATCAATATCATGCTTTAGCACATTAGTTACAGTTGGCACATCGGAGAAAAGTGAGGAAAATCTTTCAACTAACTGTAACAATTCGTCTTGAGATGACTCGGGTAAATGGGAGAGTTTTGAACTAAGTGTTGTAAGAGCTTCTGAATTTTGTAAACGAGCTCCAGATATGGCAGCACTGCCCAAACTAAGACCATCTACACCAGGAGAATCAGCAGGCAAAACTACATCCACAGGAACAGCAACAGTAGGAGAAGTCATCGGAGCATTTTTAGAATTTTCTGAGTTTGAACGAGAAACGTACAATTTCAACATGTTTACGTGACAAACACGAGACTTTCGGTGTCTCTCAGGGGTTCGTACAACATAGTCTGTTTCACTTAGTTTCTCTTCGATTTCATATGGGCCTGAAAACTTTGCTTGCAGAGAGGAACCCGGTATAGGTAATAACACAAGCACTTTATCACCAACCTCAAAGGACCGTTTGACAGACTTTTTGTCATATTTATCCTTCATTCTGGATTGTGACGAATCTAAAGACTGACGTGCGAGCTTCCATGCAGAATGTAGACGTTCGCGAAATGAACTGACATAATCTAACACATTGGAGGAAGGTTTTGATGGGCGGGTTCCAGAGAGGAGATGCTCTTGAAGCAACTTTAATGGTCCACGCAGTGAGTGTCCAAAGACTAACTCAGCTGGGCTAAATCCCAACGACTCTTGCACCGTGTTACGAACTGCAAACAGCAAAAGTGGTACCTCCTCATCCCAGTCTTTCTGATGTTGTAAACAATAAGTACGAATCATGGATTTTAGAGTCTGGTGAAACCTTTCGATGACACCCTGGGACTGAGGATGGTAGGCACTAGACACAGCGTGGGTAACATTCAGTTCCTTCATTACCTTACGAAACATGCGCGAGGTGAAGTTGGTTCCTTGATCTGATTGTATAACCTTCGGTAGACCAAAAGTAGTGCAAAATTTCACAAGGGCTTTCACAATGTTGGGGGTCTTCAATGAACGCAGTGGGATGGCTTCAGGAAATCTAGTAGCGGAACACATCATAGTCAACATATACGCATGTCCTGACTTAGTCTTAGGTAGAGGTCCAACACAATCAATCACAAGTTTTTCAAATGGTTCACTTAACACGGGAACTGGCTTTAAAGGTGCAGGAGAGATAACCTGATTAGGCTTTCCTGCAATTTGGCAATCATGACATGAACGGCAATATTGTGACACAGAGGATTTGATTCCTGGCCAATAAAAATATTTCAAGAGGTTATGATAGGTTTTCCTAACTCCTAAATGTCCAGAAAGTTCATGGTCATGGGCTAGCTTCAGTACGTACCCACGATACGATTGTGGAACGACTACCTGAAATACGGTGCTCCAATCATGTTTCACTTTCTCTGGACTCCACTTTCGCATGAGTACACCGTCATCTAGAAAATATGCGATTGCATGTTTAGGTAAATCAGTCTTATCTACCACAGAGGAACTGCATGTCAACAGGGTTTCATCAGCTTTCTGAGCACTGATTAGCTGTGGCTTGCCAAAAGGAAAATCAAAATTAAGCCCAACAATCACATCCGAGGAACCATCATTTTCATCATTAGCTTTCACCTCTGACACCTCTGAACTCATAAATGAGTTGGAAAGATCAACCTCACTCTCAAATCTTCGGGCTTGTGCTCGAGTAACAACACATGATTGAAACACATTGGGAAATTCCTGCACTAACACATTATCTTCCCCTGATACACATGGTATATCTGTAACCTCTGGTAGAGCATTAACTCTACTTCCAGCAAGATCATTTCCAAGAATGAGAGAAATCCCTTTTACTGGCAATTGAGAACGTACAGCAACCTTAACTGCACCGGTCACAAGGCCAGAACGCAAGTAAATGGTATGTAAAGGAACTCTCAGTACTCCTAGTTCAATTCCTTGAACCAACACATCCGATCCACAACTGGACTGAGGTGAGAATGATAGCGTACTTGCTAAAATAAACGACTGTGCAGCCCCGGTGTCTCTCAAAATGCGTACAGGTGTAAACTCAGAATCAGAGTTAGACAAAGCAACTGCTCCATCACATACAAATGGTTCAAACGTAGGGTCAACAGAATTTAAGGACTCAGAAGACGGTATACGAATGAAAGCTACACTCTTAGATACATTGTGACTTTTCCGCAGATTTTTCCGCTGCAGTACTGGACAAACAGCAATCAAATGACCATTCTCATGACAGTAGAAACATTCTCGAGCAATCAAAGAGGTGTCAAGCAATGGATCATCCCTTTGAGTAACTACAGCATGCTTAGAACCGTGAAAACGATTTACTGAGGTGTGTTGCGAAGAGTGGGAGGTATGTTGCGAAGGACGTGATGACGGAAAAACAACTTTGTGAGTGAGCACAAACTCATCTGCAAAGATAGCCGCATCAGAAAGAGATGAAACTTTCTGTTCGTTCAAATAGACCACAATTTTTTCAGATATACAGTTTTTAAACTCCTCAACCAAAATCAACTCTTTCAATTGTTCAAAAGTCGTGATTTTACTCGCAGTACACCATTTCTCAAATAAAGTGGTCTTTTCGCGAGCGAACTCAACAAATGTTTGGCTGGGGATTTTTACATGTCTTCTAAATTTCTGACGGTAAGCCTCCGGAACTAACTCATACGCACGTAACACTGCCGCTTTAATCGCATCATATTCCAAACTTTGTTCTAACGTCAGAGAAGAGCACACTCCCTGTGCCTTTCCTACCAATTTGCACTGTAAAAGCAAAGGCCAAATATTTCTAGGCCACTTCAATGTGGTCGCGATGCGTTCAAAAACAGTGAAGTATGTGTCTACTTCACTCTCTCTGAATAACGGAACAAGCGAAATTTGTTTACTAATATCAAATTCATAAGAACTTACCGGCGCAGTTCGAGGTGCTGTAGGTAGAGGAGATGTTGCACCAGATGAGGCACTTACTGATCCTGGAATAACATTCTCCTTTGTCTTCGGAGAAGTGCGCTGAACTTGAGTCTTTAACTCGACCTCTAGCTCTTTCAGTCGGATATCACGCTGTGCCTCAAGCTCAAGTGCCCGGACATTTAGCAGCTGACTCTGATACTGTTGCCGATTTATTTCCAGGTCTAATTCTTTTAAACGGATTGCCAACCGTTTCTCATCCGGTGAAGGGACAACGGGATCTATGCCATCAACTTCGCCAGATTTGTGTTCCGCCTCAGCAGCACCCAAACCTTCAGATAGTTCTAGGTTAAAAGCAACACCCGGAGCCACGCCCTCTTCCGGTAAGACCCTTTGTTTTACAAGCTCAATGCGCAACATCTCCTTTATTTCCTTTTTAAGTGCGTGACGAGGTACATAAATATCAAAGAAATCTGCAATCACTAATAAATCGTCTTTGCGGCACTTATCAAATTGTTCATGTGTGGGCGCGATCGTAAATTTGTCCAATTCAAATTTTGACGCCATCACGCAGCCTACGTTTCCTCCCACACAAAGTAAAAACCCCAGGCAAACAACAAGTTGAATAACACCTAAATCGATCTGTTTCACTGATGAAAAACGACAAGTTTGTAACTTCGATTTAGAAAAAATAGGACGAGCCCCCAATTTCATGTTACGCCCCGTCTAGGGTAAATGACTTAACATGAAAAAAACAACAACAACAGTGCGGTTTGTTATAGTAAAGTGTATGAAACAGTATTTATTTGAGAAAATTAACAGATTTATGTTACCATGGGATTTTACCTCAGGAGCCGACAAGGCCAAAATAACAAACAAAAACAACTAATTTGGAATATACCTCTTCCTGCCCTAATCCAGAAAAGAAAAGAAAAGAAAAATACAATTACTTCCCTAACTCCCTAATCCAAAACAGGCACAGAAATATATCAAATTAAAAAGGTGGCATCGGTCTCCCTACCTCCCAAATTACTATGTACAATATATACAATTAAGTTCTAACAGAACAATGTAAGGGGATAATCTATTCTCAAAGTCATTAAACAGGCGGTGGTCCAAACACTCAACTGAACAATCCAAAGACAAACACTCTTAAATCTTTACACTCTAGCAGCAGATAACCAAAGTCAGACAAGCAAAACAGTAGCAGCAGATAACCAAAGTCAGACAAGCAAAACAGCAAGTGAGCACAAAAAGGGCTAATGAAGCAGCAACAAAGGAGGCATTTATACACGTCCAGGAGTCAGCTGATCAATCAGGGCGTGGCACCAATCAGACTGCAGGAACCAATCCGGTCTTCTTCCTGGATAAAAACAAACACCTCCCACAACAGCATAAAAACACAGACAGACCAAAAGGGACGTAACAATGATGAAGAATTAAAGTTCAATAATGATCAAACACTCACAGTCTGGATGTAGTTTCTCCATACTGTCACATCTAACATGTCTCTGTCCTCTTTCCTCTGGAGATTCACTGGTGTGTGTCTCATTTCTGTCCTCCATTTTTCTCTCAGTCTTCTTGTTTTCTGCTGATCTGTGATTTCTGCTGATTTTCTTTCTCCTCTTCATTTGAATCTGTTCAATCACACAGACAGAGTTTCATTAAAGCGATATAACATCATATCACGAGACATCAGATCAACTCCTGATCAACATCTGCATGAGCTCAGTGTTATTACAGCATCTCAGATTAACTCTACAATATTCACAATAATCAATGATGATGACAAATGACAAATATAGAGATGTGAGTTTATGTGTGAGTCCTGATCATAAACATCTTTCTCTTCTCACCTCATGTTTGATCATATTTGATTCATCAGAACGACACTTTACAGCTCCGACTGGATCAACAGAGACTGGAAATGAAGAAAACAACCCGTTATCATCATAATTATAATACAGTGACTGAGCTGATGATATAGACTCAGATCATCTAACGGAGAACATGCACTTAAAATATAGAATTAAAACATTTGTGATAAAATAGCAAATAATCCAGTCATCATATGAAGATAAAGCTCCTCAGTAAAGATGAGAAATGAAATATGAAACATGTTTCTCGCCTGTGAGAAGAAGAGAGATGTAGAATAATCCAGAGTTTATTAAATCACACTGAATATATAAAGATAAAGTCCTTCTTCTGTAGTTTGTGATAGTCCAGATATATTCCTGTCATGCATTCATTTCTCTATTCAGATTCTGCATAAATCTGTTAGAAAAAATACAGAGATATAGTTAATTTCACATTTGTTAGTGATTTGTTTAAATACATATTTATTTTTCAGTTTTACTACAATACTTTGTACACTAACATTGTTCATAGTTAATTAATAAATAAATAAATACTCTTACAAAATGTTAAAGATGAAAGTGTTTAATTACCTTGTGATGATCTGGACAGAGAGAAGCTCCAGTGTTACTGAGAGTCTGAGGAACACACGCCACAAACGCCACTCCCAATCTTTCTGTGATGCCACTCAACTGGTTTAGCTACTCTTACGGTTAAGCTCTGACCTAACTGGTTTTGCTCTATGTGTTGTTTCAGTTTCGCACATTTCTCTATAAATGCTTGTTTCACACATCAGTAGTTTAACAGAGTCCCAGTGTAGAGATGGTGAAACTGGTGTTATATGATGATATGGTCTTGATCTGGTAATAACTCTCGCTGCTGTATTTTGCACTATAACTGTAGTTTGTTGATTGATAATGATCAGGATAATCTAGTAATGCATTACAGTAATCCAGTCATGAACGCTTTATGAGCTTTTCTGCATCAGAAACATGTTCTGTATTTTGGTGTTTCTGAGGTGAATAACGCTGAAGGATCAGCCAGATCTTTAACTGGACATGATGAAGAAACACACACTGATGCAGATTGTTTACAAGAGATTCTGTGTACAGGATTATGGCCAATCAATAATATCATCTTATTTATGATTATCATTTATTATAAGAACATTACTGGTCATCCATATCTTTAACACACTCTGGCAACTTGGATACAAATGTAATTGTGTCTGTAAGAAATATATAGTTGATTATTAATAAGCATAACAGTGGAAACTAATCTCATGTTTTCTAATAATTTTACAGACCCACATTTGACACACAATAACACTTTACATTCAAACACAAGCTCTTCTTTCTGCTCAATCTTTATCAGCAGTCAATATTTACACATCATAGTAAAGGTGTAAGTTACTGTATTATTCACAGTTTTCATGAATCTTTATTATTCAGTCAGATTTGTGTCATCAGCTCTCCCTCTGCTCTAAAATCATTTTACTCATTTCTATCCTCATGAAGTTGATCATGTAGAGAATAACACTGGATCTGAGCCTCATTCAGACACGTCAGATCTGTCACTCTTATCTTTACTACAACTCATTACTCTGATTTCTGGTTGCATTCCCGCATCAGAAAGCTTTAGTCTACGAAAGAAATGAACAATGACACAAATAATGCTACATGAATATCTGACTGATGCTGTTGTCCTGTTTTATGTTCTGTAGTTTATATCTGTGTGTGTGTTGCTGTGTTTATTCTATTACTGGTTTTTACAGCACACTGGTCAACAGTAGTTGTGTTTAATTGTGCTTTATAAATAAACTGAAGTTGAAATACACACACCATAGCTTATATCTATTTTATTAGGACACAGACACACTTGTAGAGGTTTATGTCAGGCGTTGTTGTCGACACTGCTGTAGATTACTGTACTCACCCAATGCCAATACACTATTGTGAAAATGTGAACTGTAGTTTAATTCAGTGTCTTATATTTAATAACCGTATCAGCAATAACAGAACTTTAACCGGCACAAAACAGCAGAAACTACACGAGACTATGTGTGTGAATCTGGATCCTCTCACACACACACATCTCTATCATTACTCCACACATGATCTGCTTTACGTGCTATATGTGTGTCTAACATGTTCATCATGTTTGGTCTCTTCTGGCGGCTTCTAGACTGAATAGAGTTGTGCTGAACATAACAGAGATATTAAACAATGTAATAATTTAAGGCAGAAACAATGAGCTCATTGAAGTAATGAATACTTGTTTATTAGCAAATGATTATGACATTTAGAAAATGTTAGCATTGGTGTCCAGTAGTCGCTATTATGAAACTATGATGTTAATCCTCTATTTCAGATGATTAAAGTTGACTCATTCTAGAAAACGGTCCTCTTGGTTTTGCTCTGCGCTTCTGCTAGCGCTCTCAAGATATCAGATCATCTGAACTGGAGGAAGGTGAACAAGAGCTAAGAGCATCTGTGTGAACGGTTTCTCTGTAAATGACTCAACGAGTGAACAATCACAGAAGCTCTTGAGGCTTGAAGCCTGAGAGTGACAGTAACACACAGTGACTGACGGCACCACATTCCTCTTCAGCTAAAAGCTAAGCTTTGTTCAAAAGCACATTCCTTTCTTTGCTCAAACATCCTAAGCTGTGCGTTTGGCAGTAAGCCAATTAACTGTGGACAACTTGAACATGTTACAGTTAATGATGAACATGAATCTGGCTCAGGTGTGTTCCCTGTTTCTTCACCAGATGTTTAATTTCTTCGTATGTCTGTATGATTTCTGTCATTATGTTTCCTGTACAGTTTTATCAGAAGTGATGTGTTTCACAGAGGATGACGTTTAAACAAACTCAATAAATAAAACTGCATAAGAGCTGCACTTCAGAGTAACTTCAAGAGAAAAGATCTGACTTTTTAAGACAGGTGAAATAAGATTAAATATATCTGCACTGGCTTCAGGAGGTTTGTGAAAGATTTCCATAAACAGTATTTAAATATAAAACAAATCGGGGAAACATGCAACATTATAAATATGTAATGATTTGCGTTACAAGATACACTCTTAAAAATAAAGGTTATTTATTATCATTGATGGTGCATGAAGAATCTTTAACATCTTTCCATTCCACAAAAGCTGAAGGAGTTCTTCAGATTATTACAATGTTCTTCAAACTAAGAAAAATCACTGATAGATTCTTTGAGGAACCAAAAAGGTTTCTTCTGTGTCATCACTGTGAAAATCCACTTTTGGAAACTATTTTCAAGAGTTTATCATCATTCCAAAAGACTTCTCATTCACTCAATCATAACCACATGAACAGTGAGCAGCAGATGTTTTATCTCCTTCATTGAATGACAAACACTGAGGAAATTCTCTTCCGGTGAGTTACACCAAGAGAAACAGAAACAGACGATTATCACATCAGTGTTTGGAATCTTTTTTGTTAACACGCCAATAGTGGTTCAAGCTAAACTAAGGTTAGTATTTTTGGTGTAAATCAACTGAACGCCTGAGAGTGAAATCTGTAGTTATAGAGAATATAATATAATCAGTAAATTTGAAGTCACAGAGAGAAATGTTTTAAGAGTTGCAAGCTTGTAGACTTTTTTTTCTCTTCCACAAACACAACAGTTTCACCTTCTCTAATTCTTCATTACAGGTGCACACATCCTATTCTACAAATCACTAATTAAGAAACTCGTACACACACACATTTGCCACAGTTGCTGCAGTGAATATGGTGCAAAACTCATTTACACCCGCATCAAAAGAGAAATTTTGCTCATCCACAAATCAGTGTGTGAATTCATCCGATGAGAGTTGCACACTTGTAGAATATTTTCTCACAAATGTCTTATATTTTTCTAGCATGGTCAGTTTGAGTATCTCATGTTTAGTTTGTGGTCACATGGTCAAGGAAATGATAAAAGACTGTAACTATTGCTCTGTCTCTTTTCCTCTATAGACAACTGAGTTAAAGACCATCAGGCCAAACTCAAGTCCTCAATCAAACACTTTCAATTAATTATACAGTTATTAAATAGCCAGTTGATTGTGTCCAGACATCATTCCTTTTTGTGGGATCCTATAGATTTCGTCACAAATTAAATGTGCTTATCAGAATAATAAAAGGAACAGCTGAAAAAAATATGAACAAAAATAAAGAAATATAATATTAAATGTTGCATGTATTACATTAAAATACTAATGGCACATTTCCCCCAAGATGTTGGCAACATAATTGCTACAAATTGCAGTCAATTAATTGTAACCTTTATTAATAATGCTGTGAGGTTCCTATATACAGCATTAGTTGAGATGTGTACCTGATAGGCCACAAATTAATCAAAATCAAATCAAACTGAAATCTGTGAATGGAAATTGAATAAAATGTCAATGCCCTGGCCTAGTGTCAATACATGTTTTTGTTTTTTTGTTTACTTGAAGCAAATGTTGCCTTTTCCCTTTATTTCCTTGTTAGATTGCACCAGAATGCTTCGTATAAATGTTCAAATCACAAATCTTTCTTCTGGGTGATAAATGATGCCCCTGAACCCTACAGGGATTTAATTCATAAACACGTCACCTTTTCAACTTTGTGTGCAGGTTTACTTTCTATACTTTCTATACAACAACTGTTCATAATCTCTGCATCTGAAGACAAGCTTATTTTGCTGAAAGATTACAGTCTTCTTTCATGAGCACATGTAGAAGATTAGGAACAAAACAGGAGGAAAACATAATCCAAGCAAATGTCCAACAAGGCAAAAGACACAAGAAACACAATAATGTATAGATTGCATTTACACTATATGAGGGAATCCCATTAATATGTGCATTATTATCAGTCACTCATTCAGTTTCTTATGGCTGATATTTACTGCTGTCTGGTTAAACCGGTTAAACATGGCGGTTCTTTCCAACTTTAACAGTTCTGCTGTTCTTCACTTCATGTGTGTTTACCTTGAGTAATGTTCTACAGATCCAGCTTTCTTCTGTCGGTCACTGTCACACACACAAAAGCACTATATAAATGAAGATGACTTGACTCTTGTACATCTATCTTTATGAGGACATTCATTGACACGATGCAATCTCTAGCCGCTTACCCTAACCTTACCCATCACAACTAAGTGCCTAACCCGACCAACCTCATTATAACCTGATCCCTAAAACCAAGTCTTGACTCAAACAGGCCTTTAAAGGCTCTCAGGTAAACTGAGGACCGGCCAACATGTCCTCACTTTACTCTCTTTGTCCTCACTCCAATGGTCTAAAACTCAAACTGGTCCTCACAAAGATAGTTGTACACACACACAGCTGAGAGGCTTAACAAAACATGAAACACTACCAGGTCCACCTATACCCGTGTGACCAAACCACCTGGAAATGTACACGCAAAATACAAAACTATTTTTTTTTACTATTAATTTGTTAGTGCTTTGGGTGTGAGAAAAGCGCATTATAAATAAAATGTATTATTATTTATGTTCAAATTTTATTTCAGTTTACAAAAGTGTTTTGAGCACTAGTTTTAGTCTAACCTCAATGCGATAAATCCCACCTTTTGCTTTCACGTGCGTTCGTGAATGAAGAAAATTTTGTGTTTAATGGGAAGACTAATTAAAAATAAGTAAACATCTCATCCACTTATATATCACTGCTGTCACGTTGTAGTGTTCTCGTACAGTGTGTTGAAACTCTGACTAAACACCAAGTTAAACCGTGCAAATGAAGACAGAGTTGTAGTAAGTTTGATGCTTTACTGTCACACTTCCTCATTTACATGTAGTGGTGAAAACTGTAATAAAACAATACAGCAATATTCAGTGTCCATTTCTTGAGTACAATTACATTGTGAATGATAACAACATGAATATACAATGCTATTCTCAATGTAGCAGCAGTTATACAGACTATTAGCATTGCTGTGAACTTGTACACAATAGTTAACATAGTTTTTAACAATCTTATCAAACATCATCTTTTCAACACAATCTCTACTAATATATGATCTTTAACATGCCTAATATCACATAAATAATCTCACGGCATTGCCTCTATGATGCTTTAAGGTGGATGCAAATGGATTGAACCCCGAGAGCACACCATGTCTGTCTCATTATTTCCATGCAGTACCAGGAAGGACAAACAGGAAGTGACTTTATAGGAAGTGACATCACCACATGACAAGTCTAAAAATTAAATTCCTTAAAAGACAACACGTGCGTCAAGCTTGAACTGGCCTGAGAACACGATGACTGTGAAATGAAAGTGATCTTCGTGTCTATGATCAGTGTTTACTCAGCTTTATGACTGATAATCTGAAGATAAGCTGACTATTAAAAAGAACAGCTGTAGGCTATATCGATTCACGAATAAAAAACTATATGTTTTTAAATTGTTACTGCCTTTAGTTATTATTTTGGAATAAATGTAAAAACAGCTTACAAACACTAACTTGATTAAATTTATACTTGATTTTAATAAATAGAACATTAATTGCATTTAACAGTTACTGTAAAAATACTAAATTGTAAAAAAAAAAAAAAATAAGAAAGAAAAAGACTATAGTTATTTTTATGTAATGTGAAGTAAATGTTTATCAAACCAGAAAACTGTGACTTAAGTGTAGGTATAACTGGAACATGAATTTACATTTTATCTATTAAAAAAAACCCTGAATTTTGCCTCCTCGTTTCAGAACATCACTGATCAGGATTGTGAAACTCAGCTGGCGTTTTCAAGTAAGCCATAAAGGACTCGATGAGCTTTAGATCAGGTGTGTTAAATTAAGACTGAATCTAAACTCCTGCACTGCATCATTTTCAAAAAACAATGGACATGGATTATTGATTTTGTTTCATTTTGATCAGCTCTGAATACCTCACATTTCAACATTTATAAGCAAATTTAAATTCAAAATTATTATTATTTTTATTTGGAGTTGATAACTGAATGTGAGATTCTTGACATGATGATCTGAATTATGAAATCATATGGAATAAAATGACTTGACAGTTCATGTCACATTATTGACTCTATAAGCAAATGGGACTCGAACTGTTGCTGCATCTGATCATATCTTAAAACAGGAGAAATAAATCAATATTTACTGTAGAGAAGTTAGCCATGATTCACAAAACTAACACACTGTATTTATATGAATAAAATAACAAAATACTAAATAAGAACACAGCACAGACAAAATACTGCAAATACAGTATACTGTACTTTAAGATATACATTTATTATGACCGCCGCTAGCGTAGCTAGGGAAAGCGGTCATATAGGGATTGTCAAAGTTTTTTTTTCTTTTTTCCTTTTTTTCCTATCATCTAACTGAAATTTTTCGTCAACGATACCAGGGACACCGAAACACCGGGGAACATGAAATTTGGTGGGCATGTAGCCCCACTAGACTTTTATGGAAAAATTTTGTTTGGTCCCCGGGGGGACCATCCTAAATAACTACCTGAACCGTGGCACCGAGGATGAAGAAATTTTTATGGTATGTTGGTCTACTAGACTTTTACGGAAAAATTTCGTTTGGTCCCCGGGGGCCACTCCCCCCACCGCGCTGGGGCCCCCGAAACCCAAAAAAATGCAGTTTTTCCTAAATAACTACCTGAACCGTGGCACCGAGGATGAAGAAATTTTTATGGTATGTTGGTCTTAAGGGCCCACATCAACCTAGCCCATAATCACTCATTTGTGATTTGCGCCCCTCCCATAAAAAATGAAAATGCAATATTATTCTGCTTTAATCGCCCCTATCTTCAGTTGAGATGTTCAGAACTGCACCATATTTCATGTGTATGATTAACTTGACATCCTCTGGGGGTATGCTAAGTTTCGTAGAATTTCATCCATGGGGGGGGGGGGGGGGGGGGGTCTAAAATAAATTCATTTATGTGCACATTTAGTGACTGTACACTCATCAGCCTGTAGATGGTGCTGTTGAGCGAAGGGTTGCTGGTTTAGGATGATACTGTCACACACACACATGCAGGAATACAAACAAATGCAAGCATGCACAGACACACACCCATACACACACATACAAATCCACATGCACAGACACACACACACACACACACACAAACACACACGCGCACACACATGTACGCACGCATACATACATGCACAGACACACACACACACACACACACAGACACACACACACACAGACAGACATGCACATACTACTACTTTTTTTAGGTATATACATAAAGATGCAATACAGCCAAATTGCTCCATGTCATTTATTTTTGTGGAAAGCCAGTGCAGGCCTGAGCGGCGGTCATATTTTGTACCGCCATGCGGTACATCTAGTTAATTTAGCAGATGCTTTTATCCACTTACAAATGAGGAATATCACAAGTAATTTGCCACAAAGCTACAATATTTATAGAATATAATATCGGGTTTATTAGAGAGCTAGATTAGAAGACAAGCAAGAGCAGAGGAGAAATATAGAGATTTATTTGTTGTTGTTGTGAGTGCCTTGTTGATTTAATGCGGTGTTGTTCAGTAAAGAGTCTTCAGCATTTACTGGAGTTCGAAAGTTGTGATGATCTCAGGAGATATGGCGGGAAGTTCATTTCACTGAGAGAGTCTGTGAAGTAAAAATCTTTTAACAGGAAGTATTGAGGAGGAGTGTTTGTGGTTTCAGTAACTGACTGTGTGTATAATTCTGAAACTGATCAGCCAATATCAGAAGCCAGAGGAGGAGTTTAACCTTCACACTAAAAAATAATCTTTCTGATCTTTCTGATCTCTCAGGGCTGTGCTGGATGTCTCCTCTCTTCTGCTCAGCACAAGGTGATTAAAACACTTTATCTTTAATTGTTTTGTAAAGAGATTTTTCGGTTACTCTATATGTTAAGGTGTCATTGTTACAGTGTAATTATATATTTATTGTTTTATTTACCTTTATTTTACCAGGAAGTAATATAGTAATATTTTACAAGAGAGACCTGGCCAAGATAGCAGCCATACAGGAAGACAACATTAATAATAATAATAATAATAATAATAATAATTATAATAATACTATATTAGAACATAGTATCCTCTCAACAAAAACAACCACAAGCCTTCATTACCACTGTCTTTATGATGCCTTTAAATTCACCAGACACCAATCTGTAGTTTTAGATCTTTTTAAGCACTGAGTAATATTAAGCAACTACGTGTATATCTACTATAGGATTAGGGTTTGGTTGAGGGTGAGTTGCATGTAATTATGCATAATTTACTGTTATTACTATGGTAAGTACATGTCATGTAACAAGGACACTGTAAAATAAAGTGTTACCGATATTTCCATAGACAGATATCCAGACATTAATGTCTCTATTATAGTGAAACTGAAATGTAAACCTGTATTGCTCAACAATCATTAACTGATGTCAAACTTCACTCTGAACTGAACTACTGTATTATTATTAACAGATATTACCAAAGTCAGAATATATGAGAAATGGGAGAACATGTGTGGAGCTTCACAAACTACAGGATAATGAAACATGTGGACAAGAGAGAAAGAGAAGAATGGGAACAAAAAAGACAAAACGTTACAATCTAATGAACCAAAACAGAGAAACACGCCGAGTCTAGTCAGACGAAACAGTATTGATTTTGCAAAACCAAACTGTGAGTATTTATGATGTTTAATATCATTCATCATCATCAGTGTTTCATCTTCTCTGGTGTCTGAATGTGTCACATCAATTCTAAACTATAACTTTTAATTCACTTTACAATATATAGGAAAAGCAACAAGCAACTTTGTGGTCAGAAGTTTATTTTTTGTCTATTTGGGATTAAAGTGGGATTAGTCAGGTCGGGGAACCCTCAAGTATTCAGTAGGTGCAACAGGGAAAATGACTCATATTGAGTATTGTGGTATAGCAATACTTTTTGGGACAAGAGTGTCACTGTGGCACCAAGTATCACAATTTACTTGCTATTTTAATGGTTTTATTTTGGTCCATCTACATCTACACTGATATGATGACGATACTATGTTAAAATTACCACAAATAACCACATTAACCCCCCCCCCCCCCCCACACACACACACACACACACACACATTGTCAGTGACACTGATTTATTAATTGTTGCTTTTTGAGGAATTGCTATAATCTGATGTGTGTGTTCTTCATTCACAGTTTCTCATGATTCACAGATTCATTGTGATGTTTTAGAGACACAGAAAAGGTGAGACACACACAAATACAGAGAAACTGAAGCAGAAATCTGATATTATATTGATCTTTGTGTTATATTTCTGTTTTCTCCTTTCAGAAAGCAGCAGTGTGATTCATCTAGCTAAATATTCTCCATCATGTTCCTTTTTCAACAAATAATATTTGCAGATTAGATGGCATTTTCTGTTTGTATATTTTGTATTTTCACATACAGTAATACTGTAAATGGCAGCTATATGCATATTTTTGTTATCTTGCAGAAATGTCCTGTTGCAAATAAAGCCGTTACTGCAGCAATTCTGTCTTTGTCTTCTTTTTTTCATAAACCATACATTCCATAAAGCTACTCTAAGAAGGGTCATTTATTTTGTTGTATTGAATTTCTGCTGCAAAAAAACAACAAAATGCATGCCTTTACATTACAAACAAAACCAAAATGTAGAGAGGCTTCAAAAAAAAAAAAACTGCAGTGCAAAACACAATCTATGATCAATACAATATACTGTCTGTTGTATAGTGGCATATCTGACACATATAAAATAATGCAGTTTCTGTAATTGCATCTGATGTTAGTGTTTTTATGACATTGTGCTGTGATTGACTAAATGTTCCTGGTGGAAGAGAACATGTGTTAGTGTTTTGGTAGACATAGTGTATTGTGTTAGTGTATTATTGTATTTTGAAAATTAGTTTTGGAGTTTAGTTTACAATGTGTGATTTTGAGCATGAAATTAAAAAACGTTTTGCCAGTTGTGTGTTGTAGTTGTGTTGGTGTGTTAAGAGTTTAGGAAACTTGTTAAAAAATCTGTCATAGCAATCGTAAAAAACTGTAAAATATAGAAATTAAAATAAAATAAATGGACAGTGTTAACTAACTCTCTTATGCCTAATGTAGTGAGTGTTCAAGCTATGGAGAAAATGAAATAAAGTTTGAATTAGTAATGCTTTGTTCCGATCAGAGCTCGTGAGCGGAGATCAAGCGCATTTCTGAATATTCCCTCGCTCATTCCGCTCAGGGGCGCTTGCTCAACCCAGAATGTCCTGCTGGTACCAAAATATGTGGAATAAGGGCTGCCTCCAAAAAAAAGTTTTTTTCCTAGTTTACTAGTAGTTGTTCATTTAAGCCATCAGTGGACAAATCGCCCCTTTATATTAATTTACTTAAATAGGTTATAGGATAATGAGCGTGTACATAATATAGCCGCACTCAAGCGCACGACCGCACGCATAAAGCTTGCCACAAAGAACCGGCAAAAGTATGAATGTGTCAAAAAAAGCAAGGAGACATTTAATTGTTTATTATACAAAACGAAAATCTTTTAAAAAGAGTCTTTCTACAAAACAAAACAAAACTCAATGAAGTGTTCAAAATCATGTCTTACCCACTCCATGTCTCCAGACATATTGCGCATCTCATGATGTATCTTTATCTTTCTCATGCTGCATGCTCACTTTCATAATCAACATTGATTAAATAAAAAAATAACATTAGCATATGTAGTGGGACGTACTGCTGCGTCTAATTAACCTAATGCGTTCGGGCGCGAGTTCAATCATAACGATGCGGGACCATATAAAAAGGGTTTCGAGTCACTGTTTACCTATGGCTGTCGTCTGCATGGTGCGTCATTGTCCGGGCACTGCCCCTCCTGGTTCCTCATCCGTCCTCGCTTGGAGGTATGTGTTTGGCTGACTAGTTAAACAGATGCGTGATGTCATGTAAACAATTGTTCCGTTTTAGCTTCGAGGATAAATCGCGGCTGTGGGCTGTTGGCAGCTGCTGCTCTCCTCTGGCGTTCCTCTTGTGTGGTTTCGCGTCTGGTGATGCGTTGAGCTGGAGGATAAATCGCAACTGTGGGGTGTTGGCAGTTGTTACTCTCCTTTGGCGTTCCTCATGGTGTTGTCTTGTGTGCGCGTGACGTGGACGGGCGACTGTTATGAAATTAAGGTACGTAAAACCTTCACTATTGTGTGGCGCTCCCTATTTAGACTGCAAGTATATGTTTTATGTTTATATTTTAGGAGGAATAGACTGCCAGTGACAACGCTGCTTGACGCTGCTGCTTTATACACTCAGATTCTTGCTGTTTGTACGTGCGGACTCTTCTCGGCAATAACATTTCTCATCAACACGTGCACTCAATTTATGGGTCTTGTGTGACGCCTGCTCTCCAGCGCTCGTCCCTGTGATCGCTGGGTTGTTTCTCCAACTAGTCTTTCAAATTGTTATTTGTGGTTTATATATATATTTTTTTCTGTTTATTTGTTTATGAATGTTTTGGTTTGTTTATGTCTGTTTTGCTTTTGAAAGTATTGTTAAAAGAATAGTTTTGTACTACATACACCTTGTGTTGGTACCAAATCTTGAACGTCATTCTTTGTGTTATTGTTTTCTGGTTTGTTGATTTAAATGTTTATTATTTGTTTTCTTTTGTAGTTGGTGTCTTTGTATGTTGAGACCAGTGCAGTCACTTTTGCTCTCATTACAGGAGCCGAGGCTTCAAGGCAGGCCGCTAGTAGTTCCTCACGTGCTGTGGTGGAGGTTTTGTCACCGAGTGCTGTGCGTTCATGCTTGACCGTATTGAGTGTGTGTGTGATACCTGTGCACAGGGTGGTAAGAGTGATTTATAGGAGCCTTGTGCTCGCTAAAGTAGTGTACCTGCCATTGTTAAGTCTCGGCTTCCTCCTTGATTTCTTGAGTGTTGCATGATAACCCAGTCTTTTAATGTTTTAAGATTGTTGCTGACTACAATAAAACTTTTGTATTTTTGTATCCACGTCTCTGGCCCTTCCTCGATAACAACGTTCCTGTGTGTCCTTTTGTAGGAAGTTAAATTTATTAATATTTCCCTGTTAAACAGGGTGGCGTAGTCGTGCATATGTAGAGGTAGTCGATCGAGCACCTCCCCTTGAGCGGCCTCCCGCTACACACGGATTCAAGCGGTTCAAAGGGAAAAGCCTTCAGGGCCGCTAGGACCAAGGACAGATCCCAGATAGGAACAGAGGGGGGCCGCGGGGGATTCATCCGTCTGGCTCCTCTGAGGAAACGGATAATAAGCTCGTTCCTTCCTATTGCCCAGCTGTGCGTCGTCTCAGCGAACGCTGCAATAGCCGCCACATACACTTTGAGCGTGGAAGGGGACCTGCCCTTATCCAACAGCTCCTGTAAGAAGGAGAGCACTCGCGGGACCCCACATGTACGTGGATCGAAGCTCTTAGTAGCGCACCATTTAGAGAACACAGACCATTTAGATGCATAGAGCCGTCTCGTGGAGGGAGCTCTAGACTGTGTGATCGTGTTCACAACCCCTTCTGGCAGGTCAACGTGTATCCGTTGATTATCCATGCATGCAGAGACCTTAGCTCCGGATGGGGATGCCAGATCGAACCGGCTTGGGATAAGAAAATCCTACCTCACCGGGATCGGCCATGGGGGTGAGTGCGACAGCCTCACTAGCTCTGGGTACCAGACTTGGTTCTCCCAACGTGGGGCTATGAGAAGCACTGGGTGGTGCATTTCCCTGATCCTCGCTATGACCGGTGGTAACAGGGAGATCGGAGGGAAAGCATACAGCGGGAGGCTGGGCCAGGTTTGGGACAGCGCGTCCTCGCTTTTCGAGAAAAATATCGGGCAGTGAGCGTTGTCTTTCGACGCAAAGAGGTCGACCTCCGCTCTGCCGAATAGGCACCAGAGGAACTGGACTGTCTGAGGGTGCAGGGACCATTCTCCCGGGGGAATAATGTCTCTGGAAAGTCTGTCTGGGCCGACATTCAAATGGCCCGGCACGTGCGCGGCTCTCAGCGAGCGCAACGAGCAGTAAGCCCACACAAGAAGGCGTTCTGTCAGGTTGCACAGGTTCCTGGACCTGACACCGCCCTGTCGGTTCACATAGGACACCACGGACATGTTGTCCGAGCGGACTAGCACATGGTGATCCCTTATGAATGGGAGAAAGCACTTGAGCGCGTTCTCGACCGCTATCATCTCCAAACAATTTATGTGGAGGCGTTTCTCTTGGTCTGACCACAGGCCAAAGACCGGTTTGCCCTCGAAAAGAGCGCCCCAACCTGAGGTGGAAGCGTCCGTCGAGATAACTTTGCGGTGTGAGACGGCTCCCATTGTCACTCCCCACTGGTACCAGTCGGCCGCCTACCAGGGTTTCAGTGCTGAAACGCAGCTCTGAGTCACTCTGATTCGAATGCCGCCGGAAGCCCAGGCTCTGTGAGGCACTCGGGCATTCAGCCAGCGTTGTAACGGGCGCATACGCAATAGACCCTGCTGAAGCACTGCTGCAGCTGAAGCCATACAACACAGCATCCTCTGAAATGTCTTGAGAGGTGCGGTGCTGCCCGGTTGGAAGGACGCAGCCAGGCGTTGAACGCAGCGCGCGCGCCGTGGCGATAGGCGGGCCGTCATTGCCACAGTGTCCAGATCCAAACCCAGGAAAGAGGTTGATTGACTGGGCACTAATGAGCTCTTGGTCCTGTTGACCGTGAGCCCCAGGCTTTCCAGGTGGCTGAGAAGCACTGTTCTGTGGGCGATGAGTTCGGCCTCTGACTGTGCTAGAATCAGCCAATCGTCCGGAGAGTTCAAAATTCGCATCCCCTGACCTCTCAGGGGAGCGAGAGCTGTGTCCATGCACTTCATGAATGTACGGGGTGCCAAAGACAGGCCGAACGGCAGGACGGTGTACTGATATACCTGACCGTCGAAGGCGAATCTCAAGAATGGCCTGTGACGGGGTATTATCTGGATCTGAAAGTATGCGTCCTTTAGATCGAGAGAGATAAACCAGTCCCTCGGGCGAATTTGCGCGAGGATCTGCCTGGTTGTGAGCATTTTGAACGGTCTTCTCATAAGAGCTTTGTTCAAATATCTCAGATCCAAAATCGGTCTGAGAGCTCCGTCCTTCTTGGGAACGAGGAAATATCGGCTGTAAAAGCCCGACTCGCTCATAGAAGGGGGAACCGGTTCCATAACCCCTTTGCACAGAAGTGTGGCTATTTCTGCTCGAAGTAGATGTGCTACTTCCCCATTCACTCTCGTCTCGGTACGCGCCCGAAAGCGCGGGGGGGCGGCGAGCGAACTGCAGAGTATAGCTTAGTTTTACTGTCTTATCTTGTGACGCCGTTTGCTTGCAGGCGTGCATGTATTTATAACAGGCTCGTATACTGCAATATGAACAATTCCAGTCGCCTGAACTTAAGAGGGGACTGAGAAATGTGTGAGAAATTGAGGTAGGTCCGCGCGAGGACGGAGTAGCTTTCTTGTAACGTAAAGAGAGCTCCGAGACCGTCCACTTCTGCCATCCCTTGTGAGCTGCGCAGTAGCGCGGCTCGAACAGAGGGAGAGTGTCTATCTCATTCGCCTCATCCCCTGACGCGCCGGCGGCGCGGGCGAGAGCCGGCGGTTGAGCGGCCGGGAGGGGGGGCGGAGAGAGCGAGAGAGTAGCTCGAGGGAGACGTTCCGGCGAGCTCCTCAGTCATACCAGTCTCCGGTGGTCACTGCGAGCGGCACTTCCTATTGCGCGGCCCGGCAGGGACAGGCGGAGCGACAGCTTGGTCGAAAACTTCAAGTCGAGCCCGCAGGGTCGACATTGAAAGTTCTTAGCACTCGGGGCAGCCGCCCGTAGAGAGTGCGGTGGCGGCTTGCTCGCGTCCCAGGCAGAGAGCGCAGAAGAGGTGGCGGTCTCCGTTGCTGAGCGGGGCGCGGCACGAGCCGCAGGAAAAAACAAAAACAAAAACGCCTCTTGCTCTTTAGGAATGAGAGATAGTGTGTGTCGCAGGGCGAGCACACACAGCAGTAATAAAAGGGTATGTCGCCGGATAGCGTAGCAGGCACGGATGGCTGAAGGCGGCGAAGGCGGCCGGCTTCTTCAGGCGCTGTCCTAAGCTTGCTGGTCGCTGGTTTCAACGGCGGTGGCTCTCAAGATCCAGCGATGCGAAGAGCTTCGCTGAAGACAAGAAAATCAGAATTTCAGCCTGTGAGCCCTGCGTATAGACCAACGCTACTTTTGCGTCATCGAAGGGTAACGCCCCTTTTTGGGGGAAAACAAACGGATTCCCCTGAGAACAGAACTCGCTCGCTCTAGACCTGCAAAGTTTCTTGATAGCAAAAATCGCACAAACATACACTCTCTTTGGACTATTCAGACATCTACCACTATCTCGTGGAATCACCAAGTAAGTAGCCTATTTTTGCTGTTGTCATTAACACACTCACAGTATGACAAACTAGACGATGAGGCCATGTCAAGAGGAGTCGGTGGTTTACTTGGATCATATTTCACTTGATTTAAGCTATTGACAGTTTTGTTGTCGACTAGCTATAACTTACTAGTTAGAAAGACGAAGCTGCTAGCAGCTAACTTACGTGATTACCGTTAGCTCTCACTAGGCACGCTACCTTGGCTGTTAACTGATTTTACTGTTGAAATAGTGGCAGGCTAGGACTAAAGTGGATTTGGCTGGTTTCTGCTTGTGTCTAGAAAGTGCTAGGACTTTGAAAGTTGTAAAAAGGTTTACAGTGTACGGCAAAATATGTATGGGACCTATGTATGGGGCATGTTTTTCATTGTCTCTAAGTTATCCCACTTAAGGTACGGACTATTTATGTTTTTAGCATCTGACATGATTGTTCTGATTACAGTGTTTGAGGGTTTCTTACTAGTATAGCTAACGTTAGTCGACAACAAAACAGTCAATAGCTTAAATCAAGTGAAATATGATCCAAGTAAACCACCGACTCCTCTTGACATGGCCTCATCGTCTAGTTTGTCATACTGTGAGTGTGTTAATGACAAAAAAATAGGCTAACGTTACTTACTTGGTGATTCCACGAGATAGTGGTAGATGTCTGAATAGTCCATATTTGGCCACTGCGTGGGGTCATTAATCCAGTTTTCGACCATTTCAAAGGGACACCTCTGTAACTCCCTATCCAGTAGCTTCTTTAAATACCGCTCACGGTCCTCGGCCGGCAAAGAGAGTGTATGTTTGTGACATTTTTGCTATCCAGAAACTTTGCAGGTCTAGAGCGAGCGAGTTCTGTTCTCAGGGGAATCCATTTGTTTTCCCCCAAAAAGGGGCGTTACCCTTCGATGACGCAAAAGTAGCGTTGGTCTATTCACCTTATTCCGCCCCGCCCACTTTTACTTCTGTCCAGTACTTCCGTTGTAAACCAACTTCCGGTTTAGCGGACCCTCATTCAATTTCGAGGAGAACTGCAGAGAAGTCTCACTGATAAAATGTCACATAAGATAAGCTAATTTGTGCCAAATGTGCTATGTACGTGTGTACCAACAGCACAGCAATGCACTGTTTCTCGGGGTAATTTTTAAACGACTTTTAGGTGTTTATATGACCCGTCTGCCTGTCTGATCGCAGCCCGGCCGATGTGTAGTGTTTAGCCTACATTAGCCACAAACATCTAATGTTGTAATGGTCTCACTACAGGACACATACACATGCTATACCTTGTTTGAAAGCTATGGTCCTCTAGAATTCAGTCGCTGGATTTATTTTATAGCCATTACTTGTGTTAGAGATCAAACCATAAGAAATTGCAGCTAGCAGTTAGCTAAGCTAACGTTACCCTCTTGTTCATCTAGTTGAGGCTCTACTTTCTTTCTACACCAGTTCGTGGCTATTTTTTTCTCATCTGTTGGCTATACACTGCAAATGTATCTGGTGATTAAGCAAACAAACTGTGGTGTAATAATGTTTCAAACTTTACATGTAGTAGTGTTTGTGCACATCTTCATAACTAAGAAATAGCTATTAGAAAGACACAGCTATTAAATAATTTGATTGTGGCATTGTTTCAAAAGCTTCAAGTGAAATGTACTTTAGTACGTTGCAGCAGTTGTTAATAACCATAGGCCAACGCATTTGGCTATAATATTATAGTCTATCGACTTATATCAAGACAGATAACAGATTTGGACCAGGGCAAACAAAGCGCTAAGTAGCTAAACCAGGAAGTGAGATTACGCGGATGGCGCCACCCAGTGCTACTTCCGGAATAAGGTGAATATACACACTGGCCACACCCATCTTGACGGTTAGAGGGGTGTGGAGGGCGTGAAGCGCCCTCATTGGATGTGACGTCACTCAGGGCTCACTGGTAGGCTTAAGCAGTTGCCGCCGAGCAGCCAATGAGCACGCTTATACAGCCTGCCATGGTCTGCTGGCTGCCGCACTGCGTTGACAATGAATACAAAATTAAGGATAATTTTTGGCTTCAGATCTCGAAGAAAGAAGACTTTCCCGATGCTTAAGCAACTTACGCAATACGAGAGAACCTCTCGTAAGAGAACACATTTTCATCTGTAGCTTCTTTAACTCTGCTGTGATTCTGATGATCTCCTGTAGAGGGAGACACGAGACTGCAGGACAGGGGCAAAGGGCAATCTGGAGCCGCTTTATTTCACGTTTAGTTTTATTTTCACTTAAGTTTATTTGTATAGTGCTTATACATACTGTGACAAAGTAACGTCCATACATCAGAAATACACAGATAATACAATCATGAGTTACAGTGGTTAACGGCTCATATTCATTTAGGCAGAAACAATGAACACATTAAAGATGATTACAGTATATTATCTTACAGTGTTATACAGTATTGTTCAGATTACAGTATATAGATGATGATGTGTTGATTCATCAGCCAATCAGTGATGACATGATGTCATTTCCCTGCAGCTCTAGAGTCGGTCATGTGACATTTCCAGCTCAGGTGATTGGCTCGAGTCAGTCCAGCATCAGAACTCTTTACAATATGCATTAAAGACAACATCCAAACACTATCAAATATAATGTTGCCTTTAATATGAGGTGAATATTACTTGCTTGTAGCTATTATTAAAAATATGTACAATATATAAAAATAAGTATAGTGTAAATAAATGATTATATACATGAAAAATAACAGGTGTCTGAGAGTAACACTGTTTCCTCACAGTCAGAAAATCTCAGTTTGAGTCCTGAAGTGTTTCTGTGGCTTCAGTAGATCAATACTATAGATTACTGATGGAGAACAATGAGAGTTCAGACTGAGAAAGAAGATCTTGATGAGTGTGTTTGTGTTCAGAAGAGTGTGTAGAATATTCCAGAAGACAGATGATGATGATGAAGATGATGATGAAGATGATGATGATGATGCTGATGAAGATGATGTTGAGAACATGATGATGAAGGGTTTGATGAGAATCTCTCCTCAGTTTTGACATCAGAATCAAACTTTACAGGCTCGTCTGGATCACAGGAGACTAGAAATATACATGTTAGATTATCATCATATACATTGCTTTGAATACATTTAATATGTTCTTAATCAATAACTATTCTGTCAATTAAACACAATCTGTAAATGTTTAATGATTGCAGAAAGTCAGTCTGATGGATTTGTCTGAATGTGACACTTTATAACAGGAGAGAAAACAACAGTAAATCTGACAGTAAAACTAAAATATAATGAAGGATTAAAGTTCAATAATGATCAAACACTCACAGTGTGGATTTAGTTTCTTCATACTGTCACATCTAACACGTCTCTGTCCTCTTTCCTCTGGTGATTCACTGGTGTGTGTCTCATTTCTGTCCTCCATTTTTCTCTCAGTCTTCTTGTTTTCTGCTGATCTGTGATTTCTGCTGATTTTCTTTCTCCTCTTCATTTGAATCTGTTCAATCACACAGACAGAGTTTCATTAAAGCGATATAACATCATATCACGAGACATCAGATCAACTCCTGATCAACATCTGCATGAGCTCAGTGTTATTACAGCATCTCAGATTAACTCTACAATATTCACAATAATCAATGATGATGACAAATGACAAATATAGAAATGTGAGTTTATGTGTGAGTCCTGATAATAAACATCTTTCTCTTCTCACCTCATGTTTGATCATATTTGATTCATCAGAACGACACTTTACAGCTCCGACTGGATCAACAGAACAACAACTGGTTATCATCATCATAACTTAAATACAGTCCCTTGACTATCTATTTCCATCTATACACAATGAAACAATGAATATACAGACAAATTAGTTTACAAGCTGCAGCAATTAAAACATTTCTGATTAAAGTAGCAAATAATCCAGTCATCCACATGAACAAATACTCCTCTGTAAAGTATAAGCTATAATGAGAGTTATTTTTATTTAAAGGTGCAGTCTGTAAGAATGACAACTAGGCTTAGTGGTTGAAATAAGAACTGCAGTCCAATTCAAAATATCACAGATTGTTGAGTCTCCCGTCTCCTCAGACTCAACACTCACATACTTGTCATCCCTCCCGTTTTTCCCGGGATTCTCCCGTATTTTACCTTGCTATCCCGCTATCATCCCGTTTAAATATCTTCCCGTATATTTCATCTTTCTATAAAAAATAAAAATAAAAATCCCACTGGGCACAGACCAGTTAAGCGTAAATCCGCCCTGCAGTAATTTCATTGGTTAAGGTCACAATGACGGGTAGGTTTAGGAATCAGTGTTTGGTGTAGGCAATCAGTACTGAGATTCACATGACCAATAACATCTTTAGAATCGGCTAAATCGGTCGCCAGTCTGAGACGCGCAACAGGAACGAGCGCAATGGACAATGAAAACTGGAAACGTGCAAAATCACAGATCAAAACAATAACAAACATTCCAGCCTGGAAACGCACATTTCAGAGTAAAATAACTGCTGTAGAAGTGTTTTTCAGAGATCTTAGCATGGTTCCTCAATATATGCAAACATATTATGGTATTTTTACGCTTTAGTAGAGTGAAAAAGTTATATACTGAACCTTTAAGATGTCTAGAGGTAATAGGGTGTGTAACATAGCCTATGTTGCCTATTAAAGTTTTTTTTTTCAGTTTTGTCGATGATTGACGTAATAAACAACCAATCGTGAAACCTAAGAATTGTGAGAGTTGAGAAAGGGGAAAATGAAAACACAAACAAAATACGATGCAGACATAACATGAGAAATTAAATGATGTATTTAGAAACCTGTTGTATCTCACCTGTGAGAAGAAGAGAGGTGTAGAATAATCCAGAGTGTTTGTAAAATCACACTGAAGATATAAAGATAGTCTTGCAGAAATAAAGAAGTGAGAATCCTAGAGTCAGTCGCCGCTGCAGAGTTCAGTTTAATCTTACAGTCTGTGGTTTAACTCGTGTGCTGCTGTTTATACTGGAGTTTGGTGACAAAACTAGTGTGAAGGGTGGAGACAATTACTGAGGCCACTCTAAATCGAGTAGTTTACTTTTATGAATAAATATAGCCTATTTACTACAGCGTCAGCTTGTACACCTGAGAGTTTAGTGAAAACCACAAAAACATGTAATTAGATAAAGAAGTTTTCCACATATTTCCTTTTTCTTTCCTCCCTACGCAGATCTGTTTCCATTTCATACTTTATGTACTGCTAAATACAGCGTCTGTTTGTGCAAGAATAGAGTTCAACATAAGTCTATAGTCTAGTTACTTTCAGTTAAGTTCAAGTTTAAGAAAATGTTCGGTGAGGAAGTGTGAGTGAGTTAGTGCTTGTGGGTGTCATGTTATCCGTTCTACTTCCTCTTTTTCCTCATAAGAAATGGAGAAATTGAGTTTGCCATTTCAACCATTCAGCTATTTATTTGTTTTTAGGGACCGTTCGGTATTTATGGAAGGGGCCACCGGAGGAAAATAGGGGAGGGTCATGTCTTTTTATTCTTTGTTGAGGGGAGGGTCATCCAACTTTTTTTAGTCTAGGGGGAGGGTCACCCAACTTTTATATTCATTAAAACAGCAACATTTCAAAGTGGCTTGTTTCGTGCTATTTTTTTCCATTTAGCTCCATGTTGATCTCGCGTTATCAGCCCCCCTTCGATATCAGATGGGTCTAACCCAACAAAAATCCAGTTTGGCGCTGTTTGACAGTGCGCGCGCACTTCAGTTCGTGCTTAGAAAAAGTGCATCATGTCAGAACAGAATGCCAAAGAAATGTTTACCCGGCAAAGACTTAAAACACGAGCAAATAATGAACTGTTGTTAAGTGCACAGTGTCCTGTGAGTGTAACTCTACCGCTGCATTAACATGTGATGTGAACGTACGTCGAGTTTAACAGTAGCCTAGGCTATTGGGACTGAGGCGCCAGAACTGCTGATAGAATGTGCGCTGTAGGGCGATACTGCATATTTTAGTTTCCATTCTTATTTTGTTTCCACGATGTGTAAAATGTAGTGCTACCACCAGCCGCGGCGCTACCATTGGGCATTTTAGGTCCGGGCCCACCCATTTTCTACTATGGTTTTGTACGTTTCTTCATTCGGATCTATTTGCGATGATCGATCCAAATTCTAAACAAACAGTTTACATGCTTCGTCCTTGTTACATTATTCATTAAGATAATAATTAATAAATGCACGCATAATTATCAGTGAACTTGATAAATGTTGCAGATATGTTTTGCATGCATGCACAAACAAATGCCTTTCAACTTGTGTGTGCAAAATTCAGAATAAAATGAATGTGCAGCAATTTGTACAAATACAGAGTCTGTAGGCCTACTGTGTTGTTACCATTAAATAAGCTCATTTAGTTTCATTTTTGTTAAAATATAATAATGTTATTTTTTCATCTATGTTGATTATGAAAAGTGAACCGCACACACGAGTACGCAATATCGAGAGACATGGAGCGGGTCAGACATGATTTTGACCACTTAATTAAGTTTTGTTTTGCAGAAAACGATTTTTTTAAGTGAATTTCGTTTTGTATAAATTGTATCTTAATTTAAAAAAAAAAAAATTATCAACCAATTGCCAAATACCAAATATAGCAGACAACACAATCATAGAGGCGCCCGCGTGGTCACTTGCACTGCTCGTAAACAGGAGCGCATCTCATCCTAACTTAACGAAACTCAGCATATGCCTCACAGACATTAAATATATCTTAAGAAAGCTTGAAATGTCTTTTTAACAATTTAAAACAAAAAGAAATAATGATGTGCATTTCTCTCTATAGGCGTGTTCACTACTACGGAGATGGCGATCGTCAACTTCATCTTTACAGCTGTTGTTGCTGTTAATAAACTAAAAATAATAGGCTTATAATTTTATTAAACAATAAATTAAATTAAATTTTTATTGTATTAAAAAAGCAAAAAAAAAAAAAAAAAAAATCCTGTTTATCAATATTGTGTGTGTGTGTGTGTGTGTGTGTGTGTGTGTGTGTGTGTGTGTGTGTGTGTCGAAATAATTTGTCCGCAGCTGCTCAAAAAAAAAACAAAAAAAAAACAGTCAAAAACCCCACTGTCAGTGTTTTGTAAGGAACAGGCAAATATGTTCAATATAGCAGGAGACATTTTAATTGTTTACTAAAACAGTTATTTTTTATGTCAGTGTCGGCTAGACAGATGAAGTTGACGACTCGCGATCTTCGCAGCGCTACCACATCTTTAAATTACTATTAGTATTATTTAAGTTAACATAAAATACATAGACCTACACCACAAAAACTAGTTGAGGATAAATTCGTTAAAATTGGGCGATTCCAGTGTTATGGACGTGACATTTGCAGTCAAAACTTAAAATAAAAATTCTCAGAAAATGCATTTATTTGAAACATCTGAAAGGAGTCAAACAATAGAAAAATATCAGTCTACACATGCGTTTTATATTTAATATGAGGGAAATACACATGTGACGCGACACAAAAAAAATCTTTAACTTTTAGGTGGCAAAATATTGTGCAAACCAAAAGATATATACCCACCGGATGAATAAAGATCGGCCTCCACAGAACATAAAATATTATATTATTTTTATTTTATTTTTCGTGTTCGCATTTATGTGAAGAAAAAAAAAAAAGAAAAAAAAAATGTTACGGGCGTGACAGTTCTTCATTACGGACATGACTGCTCTGAAGCGACTTTAAAAATTTCACAGAGACCTCAAACAGAAAGCACAAAGTCTTTCTTTAAAGTGAATTTCGTTTTTTTATTAATTTTATCTTAATTTTAATCAATGTTTCATCTGGATTTAATAAATAAGAAGTAGTCTAAATATAGTAGAAAATAGATAATCATGACACGGAGGCGCGGGCGAGTGAACTGGACTCTTGTCTCATAAATGAACCGAAACTCAGCGTAAGGTATGCTACTTGCCTCATAGACCTGGGAAATATATAGAAAGCTTGAAATGTCTACTTTTAAACAGAACAATTCATAACGAAAGAAAACAGACTGCTTTATGCTTATGAAATGTGCATTTCTCTCTGGCGCGTCCTGAGAAGATCGCGACGCATCGCCAACTTCATCTTTGCAGTAGACACAGAAAACACTTGTTTATTAATAAACAATTAAAATGTCTCCTAGCTATTTATGACATATTAATAATCATTACTTTTGCCGGTTCTTTGTGACAGCTTTTAGATGCTTTATTCGCAACGCCACCCACATGTTGAACGCGTCACACCGCATCAGCACCGAAAACATGATTTTTTTTTTTTTTTTCAAATCTAAAATCAAAAATCGTGATACGAGCCGAATCGTAGGTTTGGTCTATCGTTACAGCCCTAGTAAGATGAGAAAGCAAGAGTTTATGGTTTAAAAAACAAACAAACAATGGCTATCTGAACATCTTTGCCAAGCGCAAACCAGTACAGAAGTAGGCTAATCAATAAATTATCGGGGAGGGTCATGCCTTTTTTCACAATCATTTTGGAGGGTCATAGAAAAAATTATTGCTGGCGAAGGGAGGGTCATGTCTTTTTTGACAACAGATCTCAAAACTCCTCCGGTGGCCCCTTAAATAAATAACGAACAGTCCCTTAAGACACTTTGAAGCACATTTGGTCAGAAAAGGTTGCTGATTCCTTAATTCCTCCTACGCAAAAAAAAGAATGATGCTAATTATACACTCACAATTGTGAAAAGAAAAGTCACTATTCCCTTTATTTTTATTCAGGGGCGTAAACAACCTTCCATAGTAATTGTCACAATGTGGTTTTGTGTCCTGTCATGTTTAGTGGTTCCCTGTTTGTCATCCCAGGTGTTTCTGATTAACCACACCCCCTTGTTATCTTGTTTAGCTTGTTTGCCTGTGTATATAAACCTCTGTGCTTCAGTTGTTGGTTGTCGGTCGTTGTTTAATGTAGCTGTTACCTGTTCTTGTCCTGAGTTCCGTGTTCCGCCTGGATTACCTGTTTGTTTTATTAAATGTATGCTTGCATATGGATTCTCTCTCTGCTTCATCCTTGCCTCAGTGTAACAGTAATGTTTATATATTAAGTGTGTTAAATAATGGAGACATTCATGTGCCCTGGATCCTGTTAAAAACACTATTAATTAGTGATGGGCAGATCGAGGCTTCGTGAACCAATGAAACTATTGAACCAAATGTGCCATATTGTTTCGAGGCTTCGAATCAATCCGACACCCGTCTCAACGGTGACACCTAGTGGTCACTTGCAGGTGTTGATCTGAAAAAATCTTGACGAGCCATTAAAATTTTTAATTTTTATTTTTATTTTTTCTAATATGTGAAGCTTGTAACCTATAGGCTCCTCACTGTGCATAATTTTATTTTGGTCCTGCAAAATTAATATTAATAAAAGAAATCAAGCCACAATGTCTCACTTTTTTAGAAATTTGTATTCAAAAATTTTAATTTCTCTGCTGTGGAAGGACTTAGCCTACTTCCTTTTTTTACAGATAATTTCTCCAGCCTTTGAAAAAATCCTCTCACAAGGGACACTTGTTGCTGGCATGCAAAGATATTTTTTAGCTAGGACATACAAATGAGGAAAGATTACTGCTCTCTCTTTCCAGTAAGTTAGTGGATCATGAGTTCTGGGCAAAAAAAACAACAAAAAACAAAGTTAGGTTATGAACGTTTATGCTCAGTGTGCAGAGAAAAATGTAATGGAATGTATACCTACAACAAATAGGAAAAGCAAAATGATATCGTCACTGGCAGTATATTGGGTACCCATACGTAGACCATAAAATGTATATTCACACAATATTATATTATATTCACATTGAAGCTATTTTTAACATGATTGGCAGCTGTGATTGGGACATTAGGTTGTAGGGCACAGGGTTATGGACTTTCTAAACAGTGTCCCAAAAGTTTGTAATCTATATCTGTCTCTAGCCTATCAGTCAATGTGTTGTGTAAATTTAAATATAAGCCTACATAGCCTATAACTAATCAAATCGCACTATGTCACTATATTAACAAAAATCCGCTATCTCAAAATCAAACTCTTCTCACAAAAACCCACGAGGTCAAGATGCGTGGATTTCACTTTTATACAGATGTGCGATTGTGTGGTCTGTTCCCGACCGTGTCGATCAAACGCTGATTCGGCGGACCACACCTGATGAAACACTTAGGCCCGGTTTCACAGACAGGGTTTAGACTAAGCCAGGATTAGACCATAGATCAATTAGGACATTTAAGTCATTTTTATAAACATGCTTAGAAAAAAACATTACCGATGTGCATCTTAAAACTAAAAAGGCACTGATATATTTTTAAGATCAGTCAGTGCAAGTTTATTTCAGTGGAAACAGCTCAGACTTACATTTTAGTCTAGGACTAGTCTTAAGCCCTGTCTGTGAAACCAGGGGATTGTGAAACACTTCGAGGCTTCGTTTGGCCATAGTCACGTGACGTGAGTTTTGAATCACGCTTCGGATCAGTGTTTCGAAACATCTGCGCTTCGGGATCTCGCAAAGCTTCGGAACGACTGTTTCGCGTCAGCCATCCTTACTATTAATAGAGAGATGAAGATCAGTGTAATAATGAGGAAAATAATTTAGTGTACGTCTCAGATCACTAAAGGTGAAATCATCATCGTCACTGATATTAATTCTCTTCACTGTTTACATGAAATCTGAAAACATTATTACATTACACGATTGTTGGCATTCCAAAACATTTGAGTAATAATGTTATGCAACATCTTCTGTATATTTATTATACTGTATATATTCTTTCTAATTTAGTTTTTTTCCTTTGTGCCCCTTGTCTTTTTCTTACTGTAAATTATTATTTTTTTCTTTGTTAAAGTAGCACTAGTAAAAGCTGTGAAAAACAAAATCCTGTCCAGTCTCTTTCAATCAATAACCCAAATACATTAATATGTAAATAGTACTGCTGAAATTGATATATGCCATAGAAGTGCAGCCTTGTGCATTTTCAATACAGTAACTGTCATCCAAACTGTAGCCTAAGTTTACGTCTGGTAATAGTGTCAAAGTACACAGTTACATTGACAACATGCCTAAACATTTTGACGACCTTGTTCGTGAACAATGACTCAATGACTTATCATTCTGATGACACTGACATGATCATTGGCATGAATATTTACTTTTGAGAGAAATACTAAGGATTTTTAGTGACTGACTAGCTTTAGAAACATATCTATTGTATATTGCAGTTTGCACAAATTGTTCTGAGAAATGCACTTATTATTTTGCACATGTTGGATGATGTGAAAAACGCACCAAAGCGACTGAGAAAAACTGTAAGAGCATGTGTCCAAGTGGAAGGTACGCCGCAGGGGTTTAGTCTGAAGGTGAGTTGGGCATTGACTCTATTTTGCTAATATGGGGGTGGATGAGCGCTTCAAAGGTTCAAAACTGTGGAGTTGCTGTTTGTCACTTAATTTCAGGTTTTTAAAGTGTCTGTGTAATACTTAAGAGCATGAAGATAAATGTTACTGAGTGTTGGGTTAGAGTTTACTCTTTCAAGTGGAAGATTGTCTCGTTGTTGTTGTAGTTGTCGTCAATGGGATTCGTCTTTACTGTATCGATCAGTCTCGTCCATAAAGTCTATCTTAACGTCGGCCGTAGGCAAGTAATGGACTCAGATTATTAACAATTCTTGTATTAAGTGTTTAAGATATGTAAGTAAATTGAGGATTTTCTTGAAAATAATAATTGATTTGATCAGGCAACCTCTTTGTGTGTTTTCTTCAGCTGGGGTGACTGGACAGATATCCAATGGTGTTATTCTGGATACGTGACAGCTTTCCAGCTGAGAGTTGAATCTCACCAAGGAGACGGAGATGATACGGCCGCAAACAACATCAAGTGAGTGTGTGGTGCTATAAGTTATAACATCTCTTACCCAGTGTAAACCTCTTACACCATCTCTTACCCATCCTGGGTTTATTTTTCCATTTAAGTTTTCCCCCATCAATAGTTTAGTTAATTTCACACTCGCAGTCGTGCTGCTGTTCGTCGTGCTGCTGCAGGTGATCATGTGACTGACATTCAATCCGACAGCACAATTACATATCTGCGGCTTACAGACCCGGGTAGAAGAGCCACAGGGAAGTGGAGACGACACCGCTCTCAATGACGTGCGCATGTTCTGCTGTGATTAAGGTGATGTGATCACGATCAAACTCAGACTGACTCACTGCAGATCAACTAAATCTGTTTTCTTTCAGGTGTAAGAGGGTGACAAGAGAAGCAAGATCAAATGGATGGTATTTGATCATCATACTATGATAAATAACATGAACCATGTCATACAACACTTTTGTAAGGGATAATGCACAGTCATTAATTATCAAAAAATAAAGTCTAACCAAATGATCATGACATTTACATACCGCCTATTTTTGGAGTTGAAATTATTTTATTCATTCTTGTAGGTCAGTGATTCTTCTGAAGACTCCTGAACTTCTGCTGAAACTTGTCAAATATCAGCAATAAAGACTTTCTAAACAGAACCTTGTAGTTTCACATTGTTTTGCACAATACTTTGTACATCCGGCTGACTGCATCATGTGTTGTCTAGTCACAGGTCCTCAATCTGATCTGGATAGTTCCGTCTGACTTTGATGTGTGGTTTTAAGGTCAAAGCCTTAATTGACCCCATTGACTTCCATTGTAGGCCAAAACAGTTCCTCAAAATATCTGTGTTCCAGAAAAGCATAAAGGAAGTAAACTATCCAGAAGTAAACTGTCACGCCAGGTTTGATATCAGACATTGTTGGTTTTGATGTGAACATGATGTGGCGGTTTTTGAGTGTTTCGCCATTGATGCCAAACATGATGTGGCTTTTTGTGCAACATAATTGAATTTCTGAGAATGAGATTTGAAAGCTATAATATGTCACCAGGATACTTATATAGGGCCTATACTTAACTGATACATTTATGGTACTTTTTGTGCTTTTTTTAAAGCTAGAAATGGCATTTATTTTCGGAGAGCCACAATTCTCATTTTATGGTTCATGAAAGAAAGTTGTGCTGGTTTGAAACAGCATGATGGTGAGTAAATGATGACAGAAGTTTTGTTTCTTATTTTGGTGCACAGGCCACATGGTTAATACTGACAGATATCTGCTGTAATTAAACCCAGGGTTAAAGGAATCAGATGACAGAACAGGCAAATGTCACAGCTGTGATGCCCACGCTTACTAGCTTGTGCATCACTATAGACCTGTGGCAGTTATATTGCTAAAGATTAGTATTATTGATAATGTACTATATACTAGATAAGTTTATTAGATAGTGTTCAGTGCTGCTGACACTGCTTAATGTTCATAAATGAAGATTTGAATATGAGAATCAGTTACTCACTTTTCATGTTTCCTAAAAAACAGAAGGAGAACAATTTTTCTCTTAAAAGGAGAAGTTTAGCCAAATCTCTCTTTTTTTTATCCAATGAAAGGGGATGGACAGTGACAAACACAATTTTTTTGTTCACTGATTTACTGATATAATTCCCGTGTTGTAGCTTTCAAATAACAAACAAGAGTGGTTTAAAAGAAGATTAAAACTATCTGTGATCTCAGACAAGTTAAACATCCAATTATACTGAACAGCTTTTACTAAATACACAATTAAATACATGAAAGACAGCTGAAATTGAATTATTTTCATAACTGATTACTTTTGTTTCCTGTTTATAACTGTGAAGCTGCTATGAATCAATCTGTATTGTATAAAACACTATATTATAAGGGTGGATTCCTGCAGTGGTTCAGTCTGCAAGACTGCTGAATGACTAAATACATGTTATTAGCAAGATGGTAGAGAACTGTACATTTCTTGTCTATTCGACCCACTGCTACTTATACCAAGGACAGAAATAAGCACAGTTACAAGAGCTTAATATGTGGGAGAGCATTGCTATAGAGAGTGACGATATTGTATTGCAATAGGTAGCACTTCAAAGTCAATACCAAATCAAAACTAGTTAGCACATTAGTTGTAATTGAAAAGGTTTAATGACAAAATATGGTTATGGTTACACTTAAAATACTTACAAAATAGATGTATGAGATGATAAAAACTTAATTGTACCCAGCAAATATTTGCTGCATCTATAAGCAAAGACACACATTACAAAGAAAAAACTAAATCATCTTCAGAAACAACACACAATGCTCCATTACCTCACCAAATCATCTCAAAAGTAGACAAGTCTTCCATAGTTTTATAAAATTTAAAATCAATCACCACTCTCGATTTAGCCAGCATTGAAAAAACCTCAATGATACTTTGGCAAGGCTTTTGCTCTATTTTCTTTTTTCTACTACTTTTTTCGAGTTAGCTTGGGAGGTAATGCTATATGCTACTGAAAGTACCCTATGGAAAGTACCAAGTCTGCGACTGCACAGGGCCTTGCGCTAAAGTGACAGTTGATGATGAAAAGCCAATTAAAAGTTCCTGTTTTTGCCCTTCGAAATATTATAATAGTTAAAAGACATGGCTACAAGTGAGACTGTGTATCGTGATTCTGTGCTATTCTGCTAGTTGAAAATGTATTATGCAGTAACTATTACTCTGAGAGAGTGTGTGTGACAGTGATTTATGTGCATAACAGTTACATGTCAGTCACTCTTTTTTTTATAGTCTATGGTCCGTCAGCGGCATCGCTCGTCAAGTTCATAGAGCTTATTCAGTCCATTTTAAATTCTGATTTTGGCCGCCTCTCAAATGGGTTAAACCATAGATATATTACCTATGAAGTTCAAGTAAATGCGCTAGAAAATCCGCGCTCATTCAAGGATGTGCATTTATAGCATGGACGGAGAAAGCGCCGACGCCGGCAGGATTTCATCTGACGGTACATAAGCATATTATAATCTATCTGTTCCGTGAGAGCAGAACGAACGAGCCTTTATTGACGTTTTTAAATCTGATAACTCCAAAAACCAACGAAATTGTCAGACATCCATTAGTGCATGTTCACGGAGGAAAACAACTGAAATACAGCGCTGGTTGTTCTCTCGAACGACACTCGACGACAACGAGGGAATCCTAAGCCGTGGGCGAAGTAATGGGTGTATTAAATTGTATGAAATAATACCGAAAAAAGCGCAAACACTGCAGAGATGGCAAGTTCAGCAGCAACAGTTGCTGAGGTGAAGTGAGTAGTGACACGACTAACAGCAGACAAGGCTAGCATTGACATCAGCGGCAATCCACCTGTCACTCAAAAGTGGCCACACCCTTAAATGCAGAAATTTAAATATTAATCAACTAAACGGATGAGTTATAAAAAAATTCACCCCCCTCACAGTTGTTATGAAGGGTAAAATTAGCTGTATAGACCAAAGCCACACAGAGATCCAGGCTGTAAACATGTTTTTTTCTGATGTAAAGTTGGTAATTTTAACATGGGGGAGATACAGATTTGACTCACTTTTGACACCAGCCTCAAGCGGCCAGTCGATGAATTGCAGTTTAACTCACTTCCGTGTTGGTTTCAAGAGAGAGACGGGGAGGTTGCCGCTTGGTAAAAACTCTAGACAGGGAAAAAGGTCCTGAGCATTGGGAGTGTATGTCCCAGAGTTGTAATCTTTTAACATTTGGTTCTCTTCATCTGTGAGAGCTGATCTCAGTTTAAACAAAAACAAAGAAACAAGACGAACAAATCTAATACCCAAATGTTGGGATGCCATCTCTGCATTCTCCAAATTTGAGCCAGCCAAAGTCAACATCTGTCCTAAAGTGACAGTCCTGGATTTTTGGAGAGCAGAACTGAACCCATGTAAATTACAATTGTTCGTTATATCCAGACGTGCTCCAAATATCAAAGGTTCCTCTAACAATTCAATTCAATTCAATTCAATTCAATTCAAATTTATTTGTATAGCGCTTTTCACAATACATATTGTTTCAAAGCAGCTTTACAGAAAGTGCATTTCAGAAATGTACATTGAGAAATACAGTTAGTTAATCATGTATTGATTTAGGGCATAAACATCGCCAGCGTCGAGTCGTCTCTTCACAGGCGCCGAGTCGTCTCTGCACGGGTGTTGGAGAATCTGTAGTTTCCATGAGAGGCTGGATACAAACTGGAGCTGACGATCTGTATTTACCTCGGGACTAGCGTCCCGAGATAACAACAGAAAAGCATATGGGAAATAATTAGCGTAGCTGCTGTTCGCAATATTAATGCATTCAATCTTTTTTTTTTATTTATTTAACCTTTATTTATCCAGGTAAACTGTTTGAGAACCACTTCTCATTTACAAACATGACCTGGCCAAGAGGCTACAGGAATAAATAGGGACATACTGTACAACTGTACATAGTCAAACACATGACACACATAGAACAAGCAATTGAATTAAAAAAGGTAGACAACAAAGAAAAGAGAAAAAGAAAAAGAATAAAGTGCTTAAATATGTGTGTATAAATATGGTTCATAATTGTCAGCAGGAACAAGAGTCAACTATGTAATTTTGAAGGTTTTGCTTAAAGGTGGAGATTGGGATCAGAGATGTAAGTTTCAGGGTATTTTGTAGTATGTTCCAGTCGTGTACTGCTGCAAAGCGGAAGGCATTACGTCCAAAGATAGTAGAAGTAGGGGGGGTACTAAATTTAATCAAATCACTTGATCTTGTGTGATAGGCGTTATGAGCAGCATGAAGAAGAGATGACAAATAGAGAGGTGTCTTGCCCAGGATTGTCTTGTATATGAAGAGAAACCAATGATGGAGCCGCCGGGTATGAAGGGAGGGCCAGCCCACCAGTTTATACAGGTCACAGTGATGAGTGTGAAAGGGTGCATTAGTGGCAAAACGGATGGCTGAATGATAGAGTGTGTCAAGTTTTTTTAGGGCTGTGTTTGGTGCCATTCTGTAGATAATATCGCCATAGTCCAAAATTGGCAGTACTGTCATCTTAACGAGGGTGCATTTGGTAGCATGAGTAAAGGAAGCTTTATTGCGGAAAAGAAAGGCTAGTCTAGCTTTGACTTTTGTTTGAAGGTTATTGATGTGTGTAATGAATGACAGGGATGAATCCAACCATATACCTAGATATTTATATTTTTTGACATACTCCAGAGCCATACCGTTCATGCAGGTGATTGTAAGTGGAGTCTCGATGACTGGTTTTCGGCTAAAAATTATACATTTTGTCTTACTGGTGTTAATACGGAGGTGGAGATTGTCAAAGAACTGCTCTATAGAGGTGAAACTGAGTTTAAGACTGGAAGCTGCAGAATTGGGAGAGGAACCAACTGAGTACAAAATGGTATCATCTGCATAAAGATGAATCCTGGAGGTGCCAGCAGCTCTGGCTATATCATTGATGTAGATAGAAAAAAGGGTTGGGCCCAGGATGGAGCCTTGAGGCACACCTTTAGAGATATTAAGTGGGTCTGACATAATGTTTTCAACCTTCAATTGCTGGGCACGGTTGGTGAGATAATTGGCAAACCAAACACAGCTAGAGGAGGACAGACCAATACTGGAAAGCTTATGTAAGAGGATCCTATGGTCGACTGAGTCAAAGGCCTTGGCGAGGTCTATAAAGGTGGCAATACAGACCTGTTTGCTGTCTAATGCTGTAATTACCTCATCAAGGACCTTTGTGGTGGCTGTTATGCACCCATGTCCTGTCCGAAAACCAGATTGCATGTCAAATAATATATGATTTTTATCCAGGAAATCATTTAACTGTTTTTGGACGAGCTTCTCCAGAACTTTGGCAAGGCATGGTAGGATGGAAATTGGGCGGTAACAATTTGGATCAGATTCAGAACCCCCTTTGAAGAGGGGAAAAATTATAGCTGATTTCCAATCAATAGGGAACTCAGAGAGCTGTAGGGACATGTTAAATAGTCTTGTGACGGGAGCGGCAATAATGCGGGATGCTGCTTTTAAGAACATGGGATCAAGACCATCAAGGCCAGCAGATTTGTTTGTGTTCAGCTTGGAGAGTTCATCCTGGACTTCAGAGGTGGAAAGAGGCATAAAAGAGAAGCCATTGTTGCTTGATGGAGAAAGTTGGGCATCTGCTGAGGTTGTAACTGAAGTATCCATTGAGACAAGATTAGGGTTTGACATTGTAACTGTATGGGTTGCATTAATAAAGTGATGGTTTAGAAGTGAGGCCATCCGAGACTTCTCAGTAATAATGATGTCATTAAATAACATAGAAACTGGTAAATGAGGTGAAATAACTTTATTTTCCATTACCTTGACTGTTTTCCAGAATGCCCTAGCATCAGTGCCACATGTGGTGAGTTTTTCTTTAAAATGCGAGATTTTGGCATTTCTGATAGCCTGTGTTGCTTTATTTCTGCATTGACGGAAGGCCAGCCAGTCAACTGGAGTTTGGGTAGAGCGGGCTTTTCTCCAGAGAGCATTTTTATGATGAATAATCTCAGCCAGGTCATTGGAAAACCAGGGACTATATCGATTTTTTATTCTAATTTTTTTCAGAGGGGCATGCTTACTCATAATCAGACTGAAAGTGTTTTTAAAAAAAGACCATGCCTCTTCCAAGAGGTGGAAGGAATTAATTCTGTCCCAGGACACGGCCGCAACATCTTGGAGAAAAGCTTGCATGTCCAGTTTTTTCAAAGAGCGCTTGGTTACAATTACTGGGGGCCTTTTGAATGAAAGGCCAGAGCGTACACATGCAATAGCGCAATGATCACTTATTTGACTGAAAACTCCAGCTTGATAGTTAGATGGATTGTTAGTCAAAAGGAGGTCAATCAGAGTGGATGATGAGGAAGATTTAGGATTAAGTCTGGTGGGCTCAGATATCATCTGAGTAAGGTTTAGAGCATCAAACTGTTGCAAAACTGTATCTGGGGGATTGATCATATCCCAGTTCAGATCACCCATAAGGACAAACTCAGAGGATATGTATGGAGCTAGGAATTGACTAAAGGCTGTGAGTGCAGAAACTGGAGCTGAAGGTGCTCTATAGCAAACAGCAACAGAGATAGAGAAAGTGGTTGAAAGCCTAAGCTTTAGTACCAGTAGTTCAAGTTGTTTAGGAACTGACTTAGAAAGAACAACAGTACATTGCAGATGATCTTTAACATACATAGCTACACCACCACCCCTGGTAGCTCTGTCCTGACGAAACACATTATAGCCTGGTATGAAGATGTCAAGATCAGTGTTCCCTTTTTTAAGCCAGGATTCAGAGATAGCAAGAACATCAGGATTAGCTGTGTGCACCAATGTTTTTAAAGTGTCAAAATGCTTAGAATTCAACAGACTGCAGATATTTACATGTAAAAAACCCAATGATTTACGGTCACAAAATTCACCAAATGACAGCTGGGCAGTAACTGAGTTAGCTGGCCCAGGATTTGGATGAACATTACCAGAGATAAATAACATGAGAATAATTAACATGCGTCTAAGAGCAACACCAGAACAAATCGATTGTTTGTCTTTTACAAAGGGCAAAGCCAGTAACAAGTTAGAGTCAAACAGTTCCTGCAGTAGCATAATTGAAAAATATGGAAGGGTTCGAAATACCTGGGTGACAGAAAGTCCAACAGATTTAGTAATCCAATAGGATAGGACATCTCTCGATTGAAGAATGAAGTCTAATGTTCCTCGACAGTGAAATGCTGTGGCAGACCCTAGAGTGCGTTTACCAGCAGGCCCGGGGTCCTGATACTGTACATGCAGCAAAAAGGTGAATGACAAAATCCAGAGAACCAGTAAGATTTTTATAAAGAAAAGCATGATTCAGAAACTTTAGTAGTGTAGCACAGGCTTCAATGTGTGCTGGAAATAAGCCTTGATGTAAATCCTGATTCGAAAACCCCTGCCACAGATCTAGGCTGAAGGCAAGCCACACTGCAGCAGGTCCATGTAGGCCTCAGACCAGGTGGAGTAGGCCGAGATCCTCTCGAAAACAAGCAGGTAGGCCTCAGACCAGGTGGAGTAGGCCGAGATCCTCTCGAAAGCAAGCAGGTAGGCCTCAGACCAGGTGGAGTAGGCCGAGATCCTCTCGAAGACAAGCAGGTAGGCCTCAGACCAGATGGAGTAGGCCGAGAACCTCTCAGAATAGCTGTAGCCAGATAGCATAGGCTTTAGTGTGTGCTAGAAGCGAACCACAATGCAGCTGGAGATAGATGTTGTTATCTTGCTGTAAATCCTGTTTCAAGAACCCGTCACAGATCTAGGCTGAAGACAAGCCACACTGCAACAGATCCCTGGGCTGTAGCATGAAGATAGGCCTCAAACCAAATAATAGGCCAAGAGCTCACAAAAATAACAGGGTAGGATATCCATGACTACAAAAACTTAGTTAAGATTAAATGAAGGCACTGTCTGGATTATTTCAGTGAAAGGTGCACTAAAAACCTTTAAAAAAGTTAAAAATGGACAGACAAAGAGCAGACAGAAAGACATGCAGCCATCTTGGAAAGTGGGAGGCAAATCTGATTCAACTGTAGTATAAAATGTAAGTATTATGTGAATGCCTGGCTGAAGAGATGCGTCTTTAATCTAGTTTTAAACTGGGACAGCGAGTCTGAGCCTCGAACAATATCAGGAAGGCCATTCCAGAGTTTAGGAGCTAAATGTGAAAACGCTCTCCCTCCTTTAGTGGACTTAGATATCCTAGGAATGACCAGAAGCCTCGAATTTAGTGATCTTAAAGAGCGCGTTGGATTGTAGGGCGATAGAAGATCCGTTAAATACACGGGAGCTAAACCATTTAGGGCTTTATAGGTCAGTAGCAATACTTTGTAATTGATACGGAACTTTATAGGTAACCAATGTAGAGACGACAGAGTTGGTGTTATATGATCGTATTTTCTTGATCTAGTAAGAACTCTAGCGGCGGCATTTTGGACTAACTGTAGCTTGTTTATTGAGGATGCAGGACAACCAGCTAATAAAGCATTACAGTAATCTAGTCTCGAGGTCATGAATGCATGAACTAACTTTTCTGCATCAGAAACAGATAGCATGTTACGTAGCTTAGCAATGTTTCTAAGGTGGAAAAAGGCTGTTTTTGTAACATATGAAATATGATTTTCAAAAGACAAGTTACGGTCTAATATAACACCCAGGTCTTTTACTGTAGAGGATAAAGTAACAGGACACCCTTCTAAATTAAAGTTGTATTGTAAGAGGTTTTGTGGGCAGTTTTTTGGACTAATAAGTAATACCTCCGTTTTATCTGAATTTAATAGCAGAAAATTACATGTCATCCAGTATTTTATATCTTTAACACACTCTGTTAATTTAGATAATTTAGCGTTTTCATCTGGTCGTGATGAAATGTATAATTGAGTGTCATCAGCATAACAGTGGAAATTAATTCCATGTTTTCTTATAATATTTCCAAGTGGCAGCATATATATTGAGAATAGTAGAGGGCCTAACACAGATCCTTGCGGTACACCGTAGTTTACTGACGTTATCTTCGATTTTTCCCCATTTACGCAGACAAAATGGTAACGGTCTGATAAGTATGATCTGAACCAGCTTAATGCCTGTCCCTGAACACCAGTGTAGTTTTGTAGTCGGTCTAAGAGTATTGTGTGATCTATAGTATCAAACGCAGCACTAAGATCAAGTAAAACTAGTATTGAGATACAGCCTTGGTCAGAAGCTAAAAGTAAATCATTTGTGATTTTAACGAGCGCAGTTTCTGTGCTATGATGCGGTCTGAATCCAGACTGAAACTTTTCATAAGTGTCATTTTCTTGCAAGAAAGAGCCCAGTTGAGCGGACACAGCTTTTTCTAGTATTTTAGACATAAATGGAAGATTTGAAATGGGTCTGTAATTTGCTAGGTTATTATGATCTAATTGTGGTTTCTTAATAAGAGGTTTTATAACTGCCAACTTGAATATTCTTGGAACATGACCTAAGGATAAAGACGAGTTAATAATATTGAGAAAAGGCTCTTCCACTACAGGTAACACTTGTTTCAGTAGTTTAGTTGGTATTGGATCTAATAAACACGTTGTTGGTTTAGATGCAATGATAAGTTTATTTAACTCTTCCTGTCCTATAGTTGCAAAGCGCTGTAATTGTTCTTGCGGGGTGATAATTGAGGCTGAATCATAAGACATCATTAAAGATTGTACATTTACAATTGTGTTTCTGATGCTTTCTATTTTCTCAGTGAAGAAATTCATAAAATCATTACTACTACACTGTAACGGAATATTTTGCTCCGGTAACGTCTGTTTATTTGTTAGTCTAGCGACGGTGTTAAATAAAAACCTAGGATTATTTTGGTTGTTTTCTATTAGTTTGCGGAGATGCTCAGCCCTGGCTGCTTTTAGGGCCTTTTTATAACGTGACATACTGTCTTTCCACGCGATTCTAAAGACCTCTAGATTAGTTTGTTTCCATTTACGCTCTAAATTACGAGTTTCTCTCTTTAGAACATGCGTAACACTGTTGTACCATGGTGCTTTAGTTTTCTCTCTAACCTTTTTTAATCTAATTGGTGCAACGATGTCTAATGTACTAGAGAAAATGGTGCTCATAGTGCTAGTCATTTCCTCTAGTTCATCTGTTTGTTTGGGTTCACTGAGCAGCTGAGATAGATCAGGTAAGCTATTTGAGAAATGATCTATAGTTGTTGGAAGGATTGTTCTGCCTGGTCGATAACGCGGCGCAACATGACAAATTTCAGCGGTACGTAGTATGCAAGTGACCATGTAATGGTCAGTGACTTCATCACTTTGCGGTATAATATCTATATCGGTTGGATCGGCTCCATGTGATATAATTAAATCTAGCGTATGATTAAGACGATGAGTGGGACCATTTACGTTTTGCTTGACCCCAAAGGAGTTTAATAAATCTGTAAACGCAGCCCCTAAAGCATCATTTGAATTATCTACGTGTATGTTAAAATCTCCAACAATTAATGCTTTATCGACATTGACCAAAAGATCTGAGAGAAAGTCTGCAAACTCTTTTAGGAAATCAGCGTTAGGCCCTGGAGGTCTATATACAGTAGCCAAGGCTAGAGATAATATGGATTTCTTTCTTACATCTAAGAGAGTAACATTTAGCACAAGTACTTCAAACGAATTAAACCTGTGACCTGTTTTCTGAGTAACAGTAAGAATATCTTTATAGATTATAGCAACACCACCGCCACGACCAATCAGACGGGGCTCATGCTTGTAACAGTATCCAGGAGGAGTAGACTCATTAAGACCGAAATAATCATTTGGTTTAAGCCAGGTTTCAGTAAGGCAAAGTACATCGAAACTATTATCTGTGACCATTTCATTTACAATAACCGCCTTAGGTGTAAGCGATCTGATGTTTAAAAGACCTAGCTTTATAAATTGTTTTTGTTCACTAATATTGAGTTTTTCTGGTTTAATCACAATTAGATTTTTCTTAGATCCTGCAGTAGATTTATTATTTGATCTCACTAAACGAGGAATAGACACAGTTTCAATATAATGTTCTACATTGGTACTTATATCAATTAAGTTTGGACAGCAAAGAGTGTGATTTGGACTTTGACTTACTAGTCATATGGTGTGTAGCGTCTTGGAGATGTTGTCCGACCAGAGGCGGCCTTACCTATGTTTCACCCGTTTCAATTGAAACGGGCCCCGCCCTCCAAGGGGGGCCCCCAACAGAACAGGAAAATCCCATTCATTTTCTCCCTAGGATATGTATTTTCAGACATAATGTCTAAAGTGGTCTCCAACACGTTGCTCGCGAGAGTAGCTCGTGGCCTGATTGGAGGTCGCTCGCCAAGGGCCGTTCACATATCGCGTCTTTTGCGCGCTCAAGTTCATTATTTCAAATAATTGAAGCGACGCGCTAATTTTTTCCAGGCGCAGCGAGTCAATATGAAGGATGGGGGTGCACCCAAACTGGGTGTTTTTTTCTTCTCCGTAAATAAATCTTCTAGCAGAGCTACAGCAAGCGTTTTTCGGTGGTGGAAATCCATTAGCTATTAAAACTTCTCTGTCGTTGTGGAGAGCGCATGGTAGGAACGACAGACGGGACCGAATTTTACTATTAATAATAAAAGATAAGCTAATGTGCATTGTAAATGTCAGAATTTTGTCTTTTTTGAATTATTCTTTTTATAAAAATGAAATCCCTTTAAAGGCTGAAATATGCGAGGTTTATCTTTTTATAAAAACTTTTTTGTCAAAACTTTAGGCTATTTGAACTTGTACATGTTAGTAGATATTTATTTATTTTTATTTATTATTTATTTATTCATTTAGCTGACGCTTTTATCCAAAGCGACTTACAATTGCTATATATGTCAGAGGTCGCACGCCTCTGGAGCAACTAGGGGTTAAGTGTCTTGCTCAGGGACACATTGGTGTCTCACAGTGGATTCGAACCCGGGTCTCTCACACCAAAGGCAGGTGTCTTATCCATTGCGCCACACCACCCCTTTGTGTGATAACATGTTGCAAGACACTCCTTTCAAATTTGACCATCATTTTTAATGTTGCTATTTTAATGTTTATGTAAACAAAAAGTGCATATTGATGGTAAGTTTATTTGTTATTTGCTGGTTTTCGACATAAAACTGTGTATAGTATTAGTACTTTTTGAACAGGATTATGTGATAACCATGCTCATTTTGGTCACTATTATCATGAAATTACGTTTTCATACCATTTCATCTATGATGCACTATAAAATCAACAATAATTAGGCAATAACAATAATATGTGTTTTTACAGTAGGCTATAATAATTTTTTTTATATGTCAATTAAGGGTGACATATATAGGCCTACAATAACTCGTTTAGGTCTAAAACAGTTAGCATAGTTGTTAATATGAGAGTTATGAGACATTATTTAAGAGATTTAATTATTGCAGCTCTCGGCCACTTTCATTTTTAAAAAATAGCTAAAAAAGGTTGGAGACCTCTAAACCACCCAAGTTAGATTGACCACGAGCTACGAGGTTGTGAAACGAAAGTTTCTGCTCCTATAAAAGCCACAAAGTATAAAAATCAACCTTGTTATTTGCGATCTTCTGGAGAAATACTACACTACCCATAATTCTAAGCAAAACACTGACGTCTCTGATTGGTCGAACTTGAGTCGCGCCGCAGTTACCATGGCGACGTTTACCGCCCCCGCGAACGGAGATCTGAAGTAAATAAATACCGGTAGTTTATGTGTTTATACTTTGCCTTTTTTCCGTAAGGTTAAAACTTTGTTTTGTTTTTTTTTGAGCAGGGAAATAATTTGAATAGGAAATGAAACGTACATATGCCAGTGGTGCCTGTTCATGAAGCTGAAAGTGCGCGTAATAAAATAATATGATGCAAACCAACAAGAATCCTTGCTTTTTCTGCTCATGTTTACATTTTATGTGGGCAGGGCCCCATATTAGTTATTGAAACGGGCCCCCAGATGCTTAAGGCCGCCCCTGTGTCCGACAGAAGAGCCGCTCCGATTCTGCTGGGGTGAAGGCCATCAGCACGGAAGAGCCTAGGTCGCTCCCAGAAAAGATTCCAATTATTTACAAAGAGCAGTCTCTGTTCATTACACCATGACATTAACCATTCATTTAGAGCAAATAATCTACTGAACCTTTCGTGTCCTAGTCGGTAGGTGGGAAGCGGTCCAGACACGATGATCGTTGTTTCAGGCGATGTACTGCGTACCGTCTCGATCAGGCTCCTGTAGTCCTTCTTCAGAACCTCCGACTGCCGTAGCCTGATGTCGTTCGTTCCCGCGTGCAGCACGACAGCTCTGACGGGCTCGTCACCGTTCAGAATCCCGGGAACCTGTGCAGCGACATCGAGAACACGAGCACCAGGAAAGCAGTGAGTGCGAACCTTACCTTTACCTATGGTAGCACGGACATGCCGGACGATGGAACTGCCGATGATCACAGCGTCGCATTCCGTCTCGCGTAGAGGGGAGAAGCGGTTCCGGGTGGAGATCTCGAAGGCCGGGAGGGGCGGAGAGGTCCTAGCTCTGGTCCTGGCCCGCGTCTTCCGCTGTGGCATCACCCAGGGTCCATGTTGTTGTGTCGGTGCCGGAGTGAATGAAACCAGGGATGATCGCATCCTGGGCAGAGAAACACATGGAGTAGACGAGGTCGGAGTCAAAAGGTTACTAACCACTGACCTGTGAGCATCGGCGCGTGATGTTTCAAGCGCGAAACGTCGATCTCGTAGCTCGGCCTGTCTCTCTAGTAGGTCGCGGATCTGCTTCTCCACGGATTCCAGCTCTAACTGCACAGAATGCAGCTCGAAGGTGTCCTCACCTGCACTCAAAGGTAACGTTAGACACACATCCGTTATATTCGCCATTATAGCCGATGTGCTATAATGGCGAATTATAGCTTTCAGTGATACGGGTGTAAATAAGTCGATCGATAGGCGTGACCACGCGTGTAATGCTAGCGGGCTAAGGCTAGTAGCGGAAGTTCGAAAGGTTGGATATATGTAGCGATATCAGAGCAATCCGATTGTTTTTTAAGGAGAATAGTATTCCAGATATGTTCACACGCTATAAAAATGAGAAAAGTTCGTTTGTAAAAGAGTGTAAAGAAGAAAAACAAGGTTTCTGAATTAATTCGACGGAGCTCCAAACACAACAACGCACTCAGTCGCGACGCATTACTGAATATAAGCTTCAGTAAATCGAGGAAAAGGAGTTTCCCTACTGCGTATAGCTACGCAATACTCGTTCCCTATCTCAGGGAACTGAGGTTACGCTAGTAACCGAGTAGTATGATACATAAAAAAAATTATAATATTGATCACCCCTGTATGACCCCTGTCGAATGCGCATGCGTCGCGTCTGAACGCGTTGTTGTCTTTGGAGCTCTATCGATTTGATTATAATTCTTGATTTTACTCTTTAAACTTACTTACAACAAACATTTTCTACTTTTCCTCACTGAGAAGCACTACTGCTCAAACCTCATAGTTACAACGCGGACTGTTGAGCAGACGTGTCTCAAGCCTGTTAGTGATTCTACGCTGGATACTCTTATAGGTTACTCCCGGGGATCACGGCTGAACGCGTCTTCTCAACACTCACTTACAAACATTTTTCGCCTATCGTGCGTCTACTCTACACCCGTACCACTTAAAAGACGGATTATATCTAAGACGCTTGTCAGAAATTAGTATTAATTGATAGCATCACTGGTAGTGTCGTTGCTAACTTACTGTCCATCTGTTAAAATGGCGAATATATCAGATGCAAGTAGTCTACCTTTTGATGCAGGTGAGGACACATTTGAGCTGCACGCGGTGCAGTCCGAGCTGGAAGCTGTTGAGAAACAGATCCACGACCTTTTAGTGAGACAGGCCGAGCTGAGAGACCGGCGTTTGGCTCTTGAAACATCACGCGCTGATGCTCACAAATCAGAGATTAATGTTACTAACCCGCTGACTCCGACCTCGTCTACTCCGTGCGTTACTCGGCATCGGTCCCGAGCGCCAAGGTCGCGATCAGCCATGGTCTCGTTCACTCCGGCTCCAACACGCCACCACGAAGCCTGGATATTTCCGCAGCGGAAGACGCGAGTCAGGTCTAGACCAAGACCCTCTCCGACCCTCCCGGTTTTCGAGTTATCCACACAAAACCGCTTCTCCCCTCTTCGCGAAACAGAACGCGATGCTGTGATCATCGGCGATTCCATCGTTCGACACGTACACGCTACGTTAAATAAAAGTAAGGTGCACAGTCACTGCTTTCCTGGTGCTCGTGTTTCTGAAATCGCTGCTCACGTTCCCGAGATTCTGAACGAGCGCGTCGGAACTGTGGTCTTGCACGCGGGAGTGAACGACATCAGGCTGTGCCAGACGGAAGTTCTGAAGAAAGACTTCAGGAATCTGATCGATACAGTACGCAGCACATCGCCTGATATAACGATCATTGTGTCAGGACCGCTTCCCACGTACCGTCTAGGACATGACAAGTTTAGTAGATTATTCGCGCTAAATGAATGGTTAACGTCATGGTGCAATGAGCAGAAACTGCTCTTTGTAAATAATTGGAATCTGTTTTGGGAGCGTCCTAGGCTATACCGTGCTGATGGCTTACACCCAAACAGATTCGGATCGGATCTTCTGTCAGATAACATCTCCAAAATGTTAAATACCTTTTGACTAGTAACCAAAAGTCCAAATCATAGTCTCTGCTGCACCAAATTAACTGATATAAATACTAGTGTAGAACATTGCATAGAAACTGTGTCTATTCCTCGTTTAGTGCGATCAAATAATAAATCTACTGCAGGATCTAGGAAAAATCTAAGTGTTATTAAAACAGAAAATGTTGCTATTAGTAAACAAAAACAATTTCTAAAGCTAGGTCTTTTAAACATTAGATCACTCACACCTAAGGCAGTTATTGTAAATGAAATAGTCACAGATACTAGCATAGATGTACTTTGCCTTACTGAAACCTGGCTTAAACCAAATGATTATTTCGGTCTAAATGAGTCTACTCCATCAGGATACTCCTATAAGCACGAGCCCCGTCTGATTGGTCGTGGCGGCGGTATTGCAACTATCTATAGAGATATTCTCAATGTTACTCAGAAAACGGGTTATAAGTTTATTTCATTTGAAGTACTTGTACTAAATGTTACGCTCTTAGATGATAGAAAAACATCCCTATTATCTTTAGCCTTGGCTACCGTATATAGACCACCAGGGCCTTACGCTGATTTCCTAAAAGAATTTGCAAATTTTCTCTCAGATCTATTGGTCAATGTCGATAAAATATTAATTGTTGGAGATTTTAACATACACGTAGATAATCAAAATGATACGTTAGGGGCTGCGTTTATAGACTTATTAAACTCATTTGGGGTTAAGCAAAACGTTACCGGACCAACTCATCGTTTTAATCATACACTCGATTTAATTATATCACATGGAACCGATCCAACCGATATAGATATCATTCCGCAAAGTGATGATGTCACTGACCATTACATGGTAACTTGCATATTACGTACCCCGGTTATATATCATGCTGCGCCGCGTTATCGATTAGGCAGAACAATCCTTCCATCCACCATAGATAATTTTTCAAATTGCTTATCGGATCTGTCTCAGCTGCTGCCTGAACCTAAACAAACAGATGAACTAGACAAACTAACCAGCACTATGAGCACCGTTCTCTCTGGAAAATGGGATATTGTTGCACCTATGAGACTAAAAAAGGTCAGAGAGAAAATTAAAGCACCATGGTACAACAATACTACTCGTGTTCTAAAGAGAGAAACCCGTAATTTAGAGCGTAAATGGAAACAAACTAATTTAGAGGTTTTTAGAATCACTTGGAAAGACAGTACGTCACGCTATAAAAAGGCCCTAAAAGCGGCCAGGGCTGAGCATCTCCGCAAACTAATAGAAAATAACCAAAACAATCCTAGGTTCTTATTTAACACCGTGGCTAGACTAACAAATAAACAAGCGTCACCTGAACAAAATATTCCGTTACAGTTTAGTAGTAATGATTTCATGAATTTTTTCACTGAGAAAATAGAAAACATCAGATCCACAATTGTAAACGTTCAATCTTCAATCGCGCCTTATAATTCAGCCTCGATTATCACCCCGCAAGAACAATTACAGTGCTTTACAACTATAGAACAAAAAGAGTTAAATAAACTTATCATTTCCTCTAAAACAACAACATGTTTATTAGATCCCATACCAACTAAACTATTGAAAGAAGTGTTACCTGTAGTGGAAGAGCCTCTCCTCAATATTATTAACTCGTCTTTATCTTTAGGTCATGTTCCAAGAATATTCAAGTTGGCAGTTATAAAACCTCTCATTAAGAAACCACAATTAGACCCAAATAACCTAGCAAATTATAGACCCATTTCAAATCTTCCTTTTATGTCCAAAATACTAGAAAAAGTTGTGTCTGCCCAACTGGGCTCTTTCTTGCAAGAAAATGACATCTATGAAAAGTTTCAGTCTGGGTTCAGGCCGCATCATAGCACTGAAACTGCGCTCGTTAAAATCACAAATGATTTACTCTTAGCTTCTGACCAAGGCTGTATCTCAATACTAGTTTTACTTGATCTTAGTGCTGCGTTCGATACTGTAGATCACACAATACTCTTAGATCGGCTACAAAACTATACCGGTGTTCAAGGACAAGCATTAAGCTGGTTCAGATCATACCTATCTGACCGCTACCATTTTGTCTATTTAAACAGAGAAAAATCGATCATTACTCCAGTAAACTATGGAGTGCCGCAGGGATCTGTGTTAGGCCCTCTATTATTCTCAATATATATGCTGCCACTTGGAAATATTATAAGGAAACATGGAATTAGTTTCCATTGTTATGCTGATGACACTCAACTATATATTTCATCACGGCCGGATGAAAACGCTAAATTATCCAAATTGACAGAGTGTGTTAAAGATATAAAAGATTGGATGACGCACAATTTTCTTTTATTAAATCCAGATAAGACAGAGGTAATACTTATCGGTTCAAAAAACCGCCCACAAAACCTCTTACAATACAACTTTAACATAGTAGGGTGTCCTGTTACTTTATCCTCTACAGTAAAAGACCTGGGTGTTATATTAGATTGTAACTTGTCTTTTGAAAATCATATTTCATATGTTACAAAAACAGCCTTTTTTCACCTTAGAAATATTGCTAAATTACGTAACATGCTATCTGTTTCTGATGCAGAAAAGCTAGTTCATGCATTCATGACCTCGAGACTAGATTACTGTAATGCTTTATTAGCTGGTTGTCCTGCATCCTCAATAAACAAGCTACAGTTAGTCCAAAATGCCGCCGCTAGAGTTCTTACTAGATCAAGAAAGTTTGACCATATAACACCAATTTTATCATCACTACATTGGTTACCTATAAAGTTCCGTATTAATTACAAGGTATTGCTACTGACTTATAAAGCCCTAAACGGCTTAGCTCCAGTTTATTTAACGGATCTTCTATCACCCTATAATCCATCGCGCTCTTTAAGATCACTAAATTCGAGGCTTTTGGTCATACCTAGGATATCCAGATCCACCAAAGGAGGGAGAGCATTTTCACATTTAGCACCAAAACTCTGGAATAGCCTTCCTGATACTGTTCGTTGCTCAGATTCGCTCTCCCAGTTTAAAACTAGATTAAAGACGCATCTCTTCAGCCAGGCATTCATATAATATTTTAATCTTACAGTTAAATCCGGTCTCTACTTCATAAACGCCAGAGGAGAACTGGCCCCCGACTGAGCCCGGGTTCTCCCAAGGTTTTTTTTTTCTCCATTAGGTCCTGATGGAGTTTTTCGGTTCCTTGCCACTGTTGCCTTTGGCTTGCTCAGTTGGGGATACTTAAATTGATTAATCGATTCACCAGTGCTATTGATCTGCATTACCAAACGTGGATGTTTTACACCAGAAACAAACACTGATGTACTATTTTATTTAATACTGTGAAGCTGCTTTGATAGAATCTGTATTGTGAAAAGCGCTATATAAATAAAGTTGACTTGACTTGACTTGAATCATTAAAACTGACATTTAACCTTTTTTGTTAAATGTCTTCCTCGAAGCCATAATGATGAGTTAGTTGTGACGAACACTTGTTTGATTAACCGCAACGGTGAAAAGTGAGTTAGCTCGCCAGTGACCGGAAATGGACTCTCCGGAGAACCTCCTTTCCAGCTCATTGATGAGAGTGTCCAGCACTGGGAAATATAGTTTCTGCTGATAGCCAGGACTCTCTGCTGTTTCTTCGTGTGTTGTCTCCTTTGCCCTAAAGTACTGGGAATCAAGAAACCATCAAGGGAGGTGGGCGGATTTGAAACATGTTTCATTTTGGGTGCGGCGAGGCCTGCGGAGACGTGAATCTGACGATCAGTGTTTTCTTCGGGCACGGCAATGTTGTTGTCCAGGCAGAAATGTTTGACTGACTTCCACACATCGCTCCAGGAGTCTGCCTGCCTTTTAGACACGAAGTGTGCTTTCAGGCTGTCAGTAAGGCTGCAGCTTCGGACAGTGTGCAGTTGGATGACTGTAGTGCCTTGTGCGTAACGTGGATCACACGCAGTAGCTCCTCAAACACAACAAGGCTTGTAATGAATGACATTTTTGACATGAAGTCATGGATACCACTGGCTTGCGCTGACCACTTCTCTTCTTCTTCACTAATTTCTCTCAAACACTCCGTAATCGCAGAGTACTGACTTTTCACTGATTTCACACATCTCCACTTGCATGCCCATCTCGTGTCACTAGGCTGAACAACTTCAGTTACTTTCACGTTCAAGGATTTTTGGAGTTCAATAAATCTCTGGTGGTTTGACGGTTCCGAAAACAGTGAATACACATTGTCAATAATGCTCAGGAATGATTTCACACATCGGTTCACGGAACAGCACTCCACAAGCACTAAATTTAATTTGTGCGCTAAGCTGACTGCATACTTTCCACTGTCCACTGCATTGTCTAACAGCAGGTTTGCAGGGCTGACTCAATCGACGGCTGCCATCTCACTGAGATCATTTCAAAAAGAGGGAAGAATAAAATAAATTAACTCACATCCTCAAATCAAAGCATCAAAAATTTCAACATGTAAACCCATTCTATGGACATTAATTTTTCGTTTTGGCCATTATAGCTTTAAAGTTCTCTGACTTGCCTGTTACAAATAATCATGGTCAATGGGAACCTCCTCCAGGGCAGACACCTCTGCAGACAGCTGGTCACGCCAGGGAGCCCCACTGACCGTCTCCAAAACACGCTCCCCCTCATCCTCCTCATGATGTCACCAACCCCAAGACAGATGTTGTGGAGGATGGCACAGGCTGTGATGACCTGAAAATTAAAAAACAAAACAAAAATGTATATGGTCTGGAAGAAAGAAGTTAATAATGTTTTTTGCAAATGTATTTTTCATTTAACTTACATGAGGTACAAAGGTGTGGTGCACCTCCAGCGCTTGCAGGAAGATGGCCCTGAACCTGGTCTTCATCATCCCAAAAGCACGCTCTATAATGGAGCGTGCCCTGGAATGATGAAGATTAAAGCGCTGGGCTCCCACACCCCGTACTGGCCTTTTGTAGGGAGTGATGAGGGGGAGTGGGTGTTGGAGACACGGGTACCCTCCGTCTGCGAGGATGAAGTGCCCTGGAGGAGGGTACACTGACCTCCTGTACAGTGGGCTGTACCGGAGCACCCGTGCGTCATGCACTGACCCGGGCCAGCCCACGTAGGTGTCAATGAAGCGGCCCTGATGGTCACAAACAGCCTGGAGGATGATGGACGGGAACAGTTTCCTGTTCCTGTAGCATTGACCATCAGGGCCGCTTGGAGGCTTGATGCGGACATGGCAGCCGTCGATTGCTCCTGCAGCTTTCAAGAAAGCTCTGTGTCTGGCCAGCCCTGCAAACCCACGGCAAACTGCCTCCAGGTCTTCTGGGGTGTTGGGGAACCGAATGACCTGGTGGCGGATGGCCACCACCTTTTCAGCGACTCGGTGGACAATGCGGTGGACAGTGGAACGAGGTATATCAAATGCTCTGGAGACGACCCTATAGGATGTACCACACGCCAGCCAGAAAAGAAATACCAGGGTCTCTATTGTGGAACCCCATCCGTGTTGCCGGTCACTTCTCAACAGGTCCAGCAGCACTCTCAGGGCCTCCCTGCTCAGCCGAAAATCAGGTCGTGTGTCCATGTCATTAAAAAACCTGTCCAGCACTGGGACATTCAGGTTTATCCTGCAGTACAGGGGTCTGGTCTGATTTAGAGAAACAAACAAAAGAGAAATTATTTAGAGTTGTGACAATGTAATTGTTGGAAGATATTAAACTACTTTTAGTAAGTATTAATGGCACGTTGGGGAAATCTAAGTAGTTATATTTAAAACCTTACTTATGTACAAGTGTTATCTTGTATATTTGTATTCAATTTACTTACAATATTAAGAATAAAAGTACAGTTATGTATTCTGCATAAAAAAACTCCTTGTCAGGGTTTTTAGATATGTTGTTGCATTCATATTACTGCTTGGCTATGTGTATATTGCATTTTAATTCTGAATATGTTGAAGGTTGTTATATTTAAAGTAATTAACAATTTACTGTTGAGTAGTTTACTATACAAAATGCATCATATTGTAAAATACCATGGTTTTGTAGTGTTGCTGTCCTGTGAGATTAAAAAAAAAACTCATTACTTCACATTTGTATGTGAATACTTAGCGAATGTACTTGCTTACAGTCAACAACAGGTTATTTTGAAAATGAAACGAGCACAATTTTAAGGAATTGTTGCTATACAGATGCGTGCCATATAAAAGGTTGCATCCGAAGGCGAGCGGGAGTAGCCTACCATATATATATATATATATATATATATATATATATATATATACACACACACGCACATTTATTATATATACATTTATTATATATACATTTATTATATATAGGCTATATATATACATTTTTTAAATACATGTATTTATTTAAGAGGTATATTTCACTGTGTTTATGTATTGTTTTGTGTTTTATGCTTCAACTGCGTTAAAACAAAGCACGCGCAAACATGCCTGAATAAGATCACCATGTTCAAGAGAATAAACTCCATAAAAATTGCATCTTCGTAAGGTAGCCTATAACTAAACATTTGAACAGCTTTATGTGTAATTGTGTATTTTGTATTTGTAGCCTATCATAACATGACAGTACACCCAATACTTGTGTACTCCAGCAATTAAGGACGCAACTTCTGAATTGGGATGCAGCAAACCAGTTTACTTTACCTGGCCACGGTCTTGACAAAGCCGGAGATACATCACCCGGCGGTGCCGGGGATGAAACATCCCCACCATCTCCTCCAATAAAACATAAAATAAAAAAAATAAAATGACGAAATCTTGCTCCATTTTTATTTTTAATAAATGCTGCGTAGGATGGCAGCTCTCCTATCGCACCGTTGCTAGGCGACAGCATAATTGGGAACACCTGGTGGCATTTACAATCCTACTAAGGCTAGACTCGGAGCGTCCTTCGAATGCTGGGAAGGCTGGGTAGGCTGCGTCCTTCAACGGCTGGGAAGGCTGGGTAGGCTGGGTCCTTCGAAGGACGTGTCCTTCAAAGGACGCAGCCTTCACTTTGGGACACAGCTGAAGTGTGTGTGTGAGCTGGAGTTTATCATGATGAGACACACACCTGCAGATTACTCTGAAACTCTTCTGGGAAATATTCTTCTCTCACTGGGAAATGATGTTGAGTTTTTATCCTGTAAACAATCTGATAAAGTACATCACCATCATCATCATCATTATCACAGATCATGAGAAGGTGATTAACCTCATTCTCACAGCGGATTATTAGTTCATGAGTGAAATATTATTCACACTGAAGCTGGATGTGAAAGTATAGTCTGTCTTTAATTGAAGTTGAAGTTGTTAACACTGTTTCTGTACAGAAATAATTAGATTATTAGGAAAATGTATGTGAGACTCGTTGTAATGCATTCATCTCTAATCCATGATTTATGAATATTCTCCAGATAGGAGGTTATGGATATTTGATCATCATCATCATCATCATCATCATCATCATCATCATCATCAGATGAATCAGTCTCTGGTAAGAACATTAATTATTCACTTTATTTCCAGTTTGTAGTTTTAAAGAAAGTGATAAACATGATTATTGTGATGATAAATAATGAGAATAATCATAATTCTGTCAGATCATCAAAGCATGAGCTTCATCAACACACAGAATAAAGCTTTGATTGAGCCGTTAACACACGATTCACTACATTTATAAAACTATTATATATTTAATGAGCGCTTGGACTTAAATGTGACATCTTTGTGTTTAGTTCTGCTTTAATGAACTGTTCTGTTCCTGTTCGATTTCTAAGAAACTCTTCTGATCTTATTAAAACTCATAATGTGGATCATATTCCCTGATCAACTGTAAGATCTGTACATGTGCTTCATTAATGATGCTGTCAAATATTTGCATATGGAGATTTAGTAATTCTGCTGTGATCCTGTAGAGAAACACTGATTTACACGAGCTCTGAAAGAGGAATATTAGTTTATTTCATAAATGTCTGAATTCCTTCATTCATAAATCTGGTTTATTTCTGAGATGTTGATGACAGTGAAACTGATTCAGCTTAAACACATGAAAGATTATATATTATATTTTCTTGCTAGTTTACTTTATTTTTTTATTTTTTTATAATACACCATACTTTCACCCAAAATGAATTTAAAAAAAAAAATTTTTTTTAAATGGCTAAATCTTATATAACATTATCATGGACATTATCCACCAATAATAAAAACATCCCTGCAAAAAACATACATTTTCTTGTCACACCGAGCAGATTACAGTCATAAACACACACATCCATAAACACACCAGAACCACACAGGGTCAAAGGTCACATGGCATCATAAAACCCCCATATAAGGACATCCTGTCATAAAACCGAAAACAAATGGTCATAAATCATATATTTGACATAATCTACTTCATATAGCTACTAATAAATCACACTGTACAAGGTATTTTAAATTCTTATCAGTTGTTGCTTTCCCTGGGAATCCCTGGGATTGCATTTCAAGCCACACATTTACACTGTTATCCATTCTTGTAAATATCCAGTGAGGGAACAGCCACAAGTGCTCACTAATGTACCTATACCCTTTTATTGTGTCACAGTGATGATGAGTACTAATATAACCCATCAATATTCATAATGACACATGACACAACCACCTAACACTGAAAACAAAGCCGTTTTTGTTACCCGAGTATGGGAGAAAGAAAATCTTCACCCCCCCAAAAAAGTACCGCAAGTGAAAGCTGAGAGAGAAATTAAACCGAACACTAAAAAACAGAATAAACCTTGAACGTTTTGCATCATGATTTAGCAGCAAACTCAAGCAAAGAGATCTTTAGTCTGAAACACTACTCAAAAATACCTTCAAAAGCTGGATTGTAATTGTCTTGTCTCTATTTTAACATGGAATACTGCTTTAATTTAAAAAAAAAAATCAATTGGAAAAAATAGCTAATAAAACGTCAAGTGTAACAGTGCACTTTTGCATAGCTCATATATTTGCAGGGCTGATAAAAAAACAAAAGGGTATTTGGTCATAATCAGCTTTAAGAGTTGAGCTGATGCCTCAGTCAGTCAGAAAGTCTCAGTTTGAGTCTCTGTCTAGTCTTTTCTTGGTGAAGTTGGTCTATTCTTGTTACACAGCTCTGGGGAATACTCAAAGAACTAACAGAGGAACCAAATCTAGAAATATTGTGGTCATAATAATCCACCTGCGGTTTAAAGATTGAGTAAAATGGCAAACACATGCTTGCTGTAGCCTATGTACAGGGGTGAGTCACTGAGACAATTGAAGAAAATAAAAATAAAAATCAACATTTATCATCAGTAATGGAGCCCTTCAAACACAGTGACCTATACCAGTGTTAAAGCGCTATATAAATGAAGATGACTGACAGTGTCTTGACTCTTGTCAGCCCTGATTCGTCTCATGTTTCTTTGCTAGCTTTTCGTGAATAACTGATGAATTCATGACATAAAAAGAGATTACTAATACAGAACATCAAGACCGACAGCATGTAAATTACAAATCAAACACACATAGAAATGATTTAAACTAAAGCCCTATTCGGACAGGACTAGTGTAACATGGAGAGGTGAGGTAAAGAGTAATAATTACCAGAGCTTCTCTGTGATGTTAGTCCCGTCCGAATGTGCATCTCAGTGATCATCACGGACAATGTCAGTGAAGATTACAGCGACTTTTACCTCAGGTGACACTAATCCCATGCGAATAGACCCGCTGTAAATATATGTATATAAATATGCATGTAAATATTTCAGCATTTCCTGTTTAAAAGTAGTTTTCCGCAGTTTCCCCAAGTATGGAGACGCTTGAAGAAGCATCAGGTGTGTTCTAGATGCTGGAACGAGTCTGTGGCAAAACTCAAGTGTTTCACACACACCATCAGATCAGAAGAAGATCGACAGCACTCGTTAGAGGCACGACACATCTTTTAGCGTTATAAGTGCCTATTACCAACACAATCCAGTCTGAAGTTCATTAACACATCGTTCAACCGGACATAAATGTTTCATATATATATAAATATATGTTATATGTGTTTGCACACATGATATCAGGAAGCAGCGTAACACACACATGAGGACAGGAGTGACGGCGATGAGCAAATCGAGATAACCCTCTCACTTCTGCTGGTTTACTGAGATCTCTGATCCCGTGCGAACTGGCCGTTAATATTACAGACGTCCTGTGGTAAAGTACATTACTCCATCTAGCCTTGTAAAGTTAATCTTGTTAATTAAGTACATTTTGGAACCAACAAGAAGGGCATATTACAGAGATTATCAAATAATCATAATTTGATTAACAAAAATGTCAATGCAATAAAACGAAGACAGAACAGAGAATATTGAGTTTCTTTGCCGGTACATCACGTGATCGTGGGGAATTCCCTGATGTTGAGTAGCTACTTTTATTGTTCGCTATTGTTTTTCTCTTAGTGTTTTAATATACTATTCTTGTCACATGGCTCTGGGGAATACTTGATTCGGATTGGTCAATCACACCATCCAGCATGTTACTGTTATTCCCAGATAACAACCGCTGGAAAGGGTAAAGGCTCTTCAGCGCTGTACTCTAGCTAAACATGATTCTGTGGGGAAGTAAATACTACAGAAAAGCAAATGTAGTTTCTTCATGAAAAAGTGAGTTCAGGCAAGATAAAAAAAAAAAAAAAAACGGAAGTAAATCCTATATTAGTAGCCTACTCTATTCAAGCTTGTAGAAATTAAAGTGTAATTGAAACTTGCCGGCCCAGAAAGTTAGTAAAGGCAATGTTTAAAATAGTCCAAGTGTCTACAGCGGCTTAACCTTAAGTTTATCAAGCGACGAGAATACTTTTAGTGCGCAAATATATAATTTTCTTCTGTGTGGAGATAGTCCTCACTGCAGAACACGAAATCCAGGGGGAGGAGTTGGATCCAGATCCAACTCCTCCCACCTTACATATACCTAAACCTACCCAATCTCCACCCCCTAACCCTAACCCTAAACCCACCAATCTCCACCCCTTAAGCCTCGGTTATACTCCAGTTTGGACGCGTACACGACAGCTGCGCACAGCTCGGACGCGGACTACTTGTATTTATACTTTCTGCTGAGGTCCGCTCTGTGAACGCGTTCACCGCATGCGCAGTAGATCGGCCCGGACAGTAGCAAAATGGCGACGTCAATGCATGAGGAAGAACTGCTTTGCCTGCTAAAATAGGCTATAGAATATTTCGTTCTGTATTGACAAGTGCAGTATTTGAAAATCTATAATATTTTTTATATTTATATTTTATATTTGACCTATTTATTTTAGTTTATATATAACCTAATGAACGCGCGCCCTTTTGACCGCGCGGTCACAAAAAATGGGATGTCTGCAAGGAGCCTCTGCGCACGCCCCCGATGACGATTTTTACGTCACGCGGACCCTAGTGGACCCTCGCGCACTCGTGGTCGCGGAAAGTATAACAGAGGCTTCAGATGTGGATCCAACTCCGCCCCCTGGATCTCATCTGCTACTGTCTGTGTGTTTCTCTGAGTGAGTTCACATAGTGTAACAGCGCAGCGCTTCTGGGGTCCTGCATCACACATGACCAGCGTTGGCTAATAGTGAGACTATGTTGGTGATGAAGATGATGGTGGTGATGATGAAGATGATGATGATGAAGATGTTCAGGTCTTCAGCTGCTGATGGATGTCAGTGATGATGATGATTAAGATGATGATGATGATGATTAAGATGATGATGATGATGTTGTGTGATCTTGAGAACATGATGAAGGGTTTGATGAGAATCTCTCAGTTTTGACATCAGAATCAAACTTTACAGGCTCGTCTGGATCACAGGAGACTAGAAATCACAAATATATTGAGTTTATGGGATATTGTTCTCCATCACAACAATCACAAGCTTCAATAGTCTATAGCTTTAATAGTGCAGAAAGTCTGAAGAATCAGTTTGAATAGTCAATCTACTCTCTTAATAATGTGGGGTTAAAAATAACCCCAACAAGTAACCCAACTATGGGTTGGTGTAGCACTTTCCCAACTGTGGGTTATTTGTAAATCTAACAACAAGAATAAAATGTGATGAAGAGTTAAAGTTCAGCAATAATCAAACACTCACAGTCTGGCTTTATTGCCTCGAAACTGCTCGATCTCACAAACGTCTGTTTCTCTGGTGATCCACTGGTTTGTGTCTCATTTCTGTCCTCCATTTTTCTCTCAGTCTTCTTGTTTTCTGCTGATCTGTGATTTCTGCTGATTTTCTTTCTCCTCTTCATTTGAATCTGTTCAATCACACAGACAGAGTTTCATTAAAGCGATATAACATCATATCACGAGACATCAGATCAACTCCTGATCAACATCTGCATGAGCTCAGTGTTATTACAGCATCTCAGATTAACTCTACAATATTCACAATAATCAATGATGATGACAAATGTAAATATATAGATGTGATTTTGTCACAGGTCGGGGTGGGCCGAGCCAGACTGCACCCACCCCTGGAGACCGGGTACCGCCTCGAGGAGCGTGTCAAGGGACCAGACAAAGACAGAGGATAAAGGAATAACAATTTCTTTGAGTAAAAACAGGTAAATTTGAAAAGTCCTAATTAAAATCTCTTCTTTCTCCAGAAGCAATTCGATGGGCCCCCTGGACCGGGGCGGGATGGACGTTCGTGGACACCCTGCGGCTCGTCGGGGAGGAATCAGAGGAGGACGCACACCACTCAGGTAAGCCGCTGGGTAAGTACCCTTTACAAGGCTCTCAAGGAAGTCTTGGCTACCCGGACCCCATTCGGACTGGAACCAGGTAGGTATTCGCAGTGAGGATGGAACGAACGCCGGAGGCTGCCCAGAGGTAGGTATCCAGAGGACGGGGATCCTCGACTCAGACGGGTCACAAGGACGCAGGTGGCGAGCGGGCCGGGCCAGGAGGGGACCATGAACAGCAGACAACACTTTAATCGAGACACATGCCGTAGTTACTCTCCTTCCTTCGGAACAGTAGCAATGCTTTGCAGCACGGGCACAGAGGGCCACCCGGCAAGAGAACACTTCACTTTGGCTGTGCCCTGCAACGATACGACAGGGTTCAATGGTTCAACAAGATGTGACGTTCAACAGTGATACCTTCTCTCCTTCTGAACAGACGGAGGCTTCCAGTGGGGACAGGTGGGGACCACCAGGCGGAGAAGATGCTTTGAGGGAGACACTTCCCTTGACTGCACACTGTAACCGGTAACAGGATTTAACTTCCCAACAGCATATGGAACGTTCAATTGAAATACCTTCTCTCTTCTGAACAGGGCGGAGGCTTTCACTAGGGCATGCGGGGACCACCAGGCGGAGGGGACACTTGAGCGGGACACTCCACCCCGGCTGTGCACTGTAACCAGGTAACAGGGTTTAACCATTCAACAGCGTATCAAACGTTCATTTCAAATACCTCTTCCTTTTCCGAACAGGACAGCGACTTTCGATAAGGTCGTGTGGAGACCACCAGACAGGAAGGATGCTTTAAGCAAGATGCTCCAATTCAGCGATGCGCTGTAACAATGCAACGTGGGTTTGACCATTCAGCAGTAATGAAACATTCAGCTGTAATACCTTCTCTCGTTCCCACCAGACAGCGACTTTCAATAAGGACGTGTGGAGACCACCAGACAGGAAGGATGCTTTAAGCAAGATGCTCCAATTCAGCGATGCGCCGTAACAATACAACATGGGTTCGACCATTCAGCAGTAATGAAACATTCAGCTGCAATACCTTCTCTCATTCCAACCAGGGCAGCGGCTTTCGATCGGGACGTGTGGAGACCACCAGACAGGAAGATTGCTTTAAGCAAGATGCTCCAGCTCAACTGTGCGCTGTAACAATGCAACAGGATTTAATGGATCGGCAGCATTCACAGAGCAGGACTGTCTCAAATGGTAAGTTGGACGCTGGATGTAACAAACCCCGTTCAGAGACAGCGGGTGAAAGACTATAGAAGAGAGTGCACAGCAGACTATTAATACTTCTCCACACGATAAACTTCACTCCAGAACACAAACCGTGTGAATCGTCACTTCAGGCACTGCATTCCACTCGCACACCGTGCATTCGGGCCAGCACTCACCCACCGGTCTTTCTCCCACCAGATCGACTCTCGCCTCTCACACGGGCTCCACTTCTCTCAGAGACAGTCAAACGGATGTAGTAATCGTCACATTCAGTGCAGGAAGAACAAAGGTGGGAGACAGATCATTAATTCACTCGGTGTAATACTTCACTCGTGCCACACGCTTTCCAAACACTCCACACCACTTCAATGTCAGTGCATATAAACCACGGATCAAATACTCATCACTTTGCGTCTCTCCCACTGCTGACGATATCCCTTGGATTTTCGTTGACAAAACTTCACTCTCTCCTTTCCATTCCTCGGCTTCAATCTTCACCCTGCTTCACAGTCCAGCTGCAAATACAAGCAACCCGCCGACAAACACAGTATCTCACGGGAGGAGAACCACACTCACGTCTGTTTCCTCTCTTTTTTAAAGCCCCATCTTAATGCGCGTTCCTCTCACAACACTCTCTGTAATTCTCCTCACCTGCTGTCAATCAGGCAATTGGCCTCGCTGCCATGGCAACAGATTTCGCGGTGTGATGAAACGACCATCCACAAGAGGTCTCCAAATAATACTGCCTTCACAAGGATTTTACTCTCTCTCCTTATCTGGCTTTTGTCACACCGTGACAATTTTATCAAGAGTCCTGATCGGATACAAAACTAGTTTTCATCATAATTATAATACAGTGGCTGAACTGATGCTACAGGTTCAGATAACAGATTCACTAATGTTATTGTTTTATAATGTTATATCTTTTAAGAGGATCTTATTATAATATTATCGCCCCTTAATCTGTACGTTTCCACCCACGGCGCCGCCATTTGGTTTTGCAAGTGACACCAGTGTAACCAGTTCTAACACAATGGCAAAGTTCCAGCAAAGCATGAAACTGTTCTGTCAGACGAGCTCTGAACACTAGAGCACTAGAGTCCCAGCCTCAGATGAGAAGACAACAACTAGACCATCAGAAACATATAGAGTTTTTATTTATTTATGATGTGACTATATATGTCACATAACACGACCAAGGGAGCTGTTTTGCTGAATATGATCACAAACAAGTAGCCTATTTAAGTATCATTTTATTATCATAAACAAGTAGCCTATTTAATATTAAGTTACTTACATTTTAGACACATTACACATTAAATTTTAATTTATATTTCACCGACGAAAATAGTTCCAAAGGAAAACAACAATCAGCGCTGTGTTTTGTTACTGAATGATTATGATTCAGCGTTTTGAGTGAATCGTTTGAATGAATGATTCACTTATTAAGACGGCCACTTGCCACCACCAAGTTTCATGTTTAAAAGTATCATTGCATTTTTTTTCTTGTATATTCAAACATTTATTTCAAACATTATTCTCATAACATTAAGCTATTTATTGCAGTTGGAATTTTGCATTGTATATCATTGTAATTTGACTGTACAGCCCCGTTTTATTATTGTAACTGAATTTATTGATCAAATGTAAGAATTTGACATGAAATATGATGCATATATTTAATGAGGTAAAAATAAAAATCGGCCTTTATAAAGGTAAATAAAGGCCAAACACTGATCATGCATTCCCCTCAGCAAAAGTGCAGTTGGACCCATTGTGCGTTTATATAGGCTACATGTTGCTGCTGATTGGGCTGACATTTCTGACACACCCACAAAACAAGAGAAAACTTTTCTCAAGCCCATTGCACACCGTTTCCAGAAAACACACACTCATCTCTCTTGATCCTACTCACTATGAGTGTTGCAACACCAACTCCACTCTCATCATCATCATCATCATCATCATCATCATCATCATCAGCCATGGGAAAACATATCATCAAAGCTTCATTAAGGACACACATGGTCAGTGTGTGTGTGTGGGGTGTGTGTGTGTGTGTGTGTGTGTGTGTGTGTGTGTGACTCATTACAAGTAACTTGAGTTACATAATCAGAAAACTTTTTCAAGGAACTAGTAAAGTAACGCATTACATTTTCAATGCAACAAAATGTTACTTTTTCACATTTATTGACTGACAGCTCTCCTGTCCTCATGTTGAGAGAAATAAAGTGAGGTGTTGTGTGCACTGTGAAAACATTATATTAGTAGTAATATTTACTAATGATTTTATTAGTTAAATTAGTTAGTTGTTAGTAGTTATTTTAGTTCTAGACTGTGAACATGCATTTACTCATCTCACTTGCACGAAAGCATTCAGTATTCCTCAAAATGAATAAAAACAGTAAAATGCAATCTCAGAATTAAACTATATTACATTATTCTTACTTTATTAACCAATGTATTTGCTGCTGACCTTCAATGATCTAATTCAACCATACTAATAATCAAAAATGACTTTAGAAATAAGAAGTTGAACTTCCGTCTCCTGTATTCTATTGTTCTTTAATCCAGAATGGCAGCACAGCTGAAAGGATTGTTTGAGCGGCGCCCTCTACTCTACCTCTACTGCACTCTACCTCTACAGTACTCTACCTCTACAGTACTCTACCTCTACAGTACTCTACCTCTACTGCACTCTACCTCTACAGTACTCTACCTCTACAGTACTCTACCTCTACTGCACTCTACCTCTACAGTACTCTACCTCTACAGTACTCTACCTCTACAGTACTCTACCTCTACTGTGCTCTACCTCTACAGTACTCTACCTCTACAGTACTCTACCTCTACAGTACTCTACCTCTACTGTGCTCTGCCTCTACTGTACTCTACCTCTACTGTGCTCTACCTCTACTGTGCTCTACCTCTACAGTACTCTACCTCTACTGTACTCTACCTCTACAGTACTCTACCTCTACTGTGCTCTGCCTCTACTGTACTCTACCTCTACTGTGCTCTACCTCTACTGTGCTCTACCTCTACAGTACTCTACCTCTACTGTACTCTACCTCTACTGTGCTCTGCCTCTACTGTACTCTACCTCTACTGTGCTCTACCTCTACTGTGCTCTACCTCTACTGTACTCTACCTCTACAGTACTCTACCTCTACTGTACTCTACCTCTACTGTGCTCTGCCTCTACTGTGCTCTACCTCTACTGTGCTCTACCTCTACTGTGCTCTACCTCTACAGTACTCTACCTCTACTGTGCTCTACCTCTACAGTACTCTACCTCTACAGTACTCTACCTCTACAGTACTCTACCTCTACTGTGCTCTACCTCTACAGTACTCTACCTCTACAGTACTCTACCTCTACTGTGCTCTGCCTCTACTGTACTCTACCTCTACTGTGCTCTACCTCTACTGTGCTCTACCTCTACAGTACTCTACCTCTACAGTATTCTACCTCTACAGTACTCTACCTCTACAGTACTCTACCTCTACTGTGCTCTGCCTCTACTGTACTCTACCTCTACTGTGCTCTACCTCTACTGTGCTCTACCTCTACAGTACTCTACCTCTACTGTACTCTACCTCTACTGTGCTCTACCTCTACTGTACTCTACCTCTACTGTACTCTACCTCTACTGTGCTCTACCTCTACTGTACTCTACCTCTACTGTGCTCTACCTCTACTGTGCTCTACCTCTACTGTGCTCTACCTCTACAGTACTCTACCTCTACTGTACTCTACCTCTATTGTACTCTACCTCTACTGTGCTCTACCTCTACTGTACTCTACCTCTACTGTGCTCTACCTCTACTGTGCTCTACCTCTACTGTGCTCTACCTCTACAGTACTCTACCTCTACTGTACTCTACCTCTACTGTACTCTACCTCTACTGTACTCTACCTCTACTGTGCTCTACCTCTACAGTACTCTACCTCTACTGTACTCTACCTCTACTTTGCTCTACCTCTACTGTACTCTACCTCTACTGTGCTCTACCTCTACTGTACTCTACCTCTACTGTACTCTACTGTACTCTACCTTTACTGTACTCTACCTCTACTGTACTCTACCTCTACTGTACTCTACCTCTACTGTGCTCTACCTCTACTGTACACTACCTCTACTGTACTCTACTGTACTCTACCTTTACTGTACTCTACCTCTACTGTACTCTACCTCTACTGTGCTCTACCTCTACAGTACTCTACCTTTACTGTGCTCTACTGTACTCTACCTCTACTGTACTCTACCTCTACTGTGCTCTACCTCTACAGTACTCTACCTCTACTGTACTCTACCTCTACTGTACTCTACCTCTACTGTGCTCTGCCTCTACTGTGCTCTACCTCTACTGTACTCTACCTCTACTGTACTCTACCTCTACTGTACTCTACCTCTACTGTGCTCTGCCTCTACTGTGCTCTACCTCTACTGTACACTACCTCTACTGTACTCTACTGTACTCTACCTCTACTGTACTCTACCTCTACTGTGCTCTACCTCTACAGTACTCTACCTTTACTGTGCTCTACTGTACTCTACCTCTACTGTACTCTACCTCTACTGTACTCTACTGTACTCTACCTTTACTGTACTCTACCTCTACAGTACTCTACCTCTACTGTACTCTACCTCTACAGTACTCTACCTCTACTGTACTCTACCTCTACTGTGCTCTGCCTCTACTGTGCTCTACCTCTACTGTGCTCTACCTCTACTGTGCTCTACCTCTACAGTACTCTACCTCTACTGTGCTCTACCTCTACAGTACTCTACCTCTACAGTACTCTACCTCTACAGTACTCTACCTCTACAGTACTCTACCTCTACTGTGCTCTACCTCTACAGTACTCTACCTCTACAGTACTCTACCTCTACTGTGCTCTGCCTCTACTGTACTCTACCTCTACTGTGCTCTACCTCTACTGTGCTCTACCTCTACAGTACTCTACCTTTACAGTATTCTACCTCTACAGTACTCTACCTCTACAGTACTCTACCTCTACTGTGCTCTGCCTCTACTGTACTCTACCTCTACTGTGCTCTACCTCTACTGTGCTCTACCTCTACAGTACTCTACCTCTACTGTACTCTACCTCTACTGTGCTCTACCTCTACTGTACTCTACCTCTACTGTGCTCTACCTCTACTGTACTCTACCTCTACTGTGCTCTACCTCTACTGTGCTCTACCTCTACTGTGCTCTACCTCTACAGTACTCTACCTCTACTGTACTCTACCTCTATTGTACTCTACCTCTACTGTGCTCTACCTCTACTGTACTCTACCTCTACTGTGCTCTACCTCTACTGTGCTCTACCTCTACTGTGCTCTACCTCTACAGTACTCTACCTCTACTGTACTCTACCTCTACTGTACTCTACCTCTACTGTACTCTACCTCTACTGTGCTCTACCTCTACTGTACTCTACCTCTACTGTACTCTACCTCTACTTTGCTCTACCTCTACTGTACTCTACCTCTACTGTGCTCTACCTCTACTGTACTCTACCTCTACTGTACCCTACTGTACTCTACCTTTACTGTACTCTACCTCTACTGTACTCTACCTCTACTGTACTCTACCTCTACTGTACTCTACCTCTACTGTGCTCTACCTCTACTGTACACTACCTCTACTGTACTCTACTGTACTCTACCTTTACTGTACTCTACCTCTACTGTACTCTACCTCTACTGTGCTCTACCTCTACAGTACTCTACCTTTACTGTGCTCTACTGTACTCTACCTCTACTGTACTCTACCTCTACTGTGCTCTACCTCTACAGTACTCTACCTCTACTGTACTCTACCTCTACTGTACTCTACCTCTACTGTGCTCTGCCTCTACTGTGCTCTACCTCTACTGTACTCTACCTCTACTGTACTCTACCTCTACTGTACTCTACCTCTACTGTGCTCTGCCTCTACTGTGCTCTACCTCTACTGTACACTACCTCTACTGTACTCTACTGTACTCTACCTCTACTGTACTCTACCTCTACTGTGCTCTACCTCTACAGTACTCTACCTTTACTGTGCTCTACTGTACTCTACCTCTACTGTACTCTACCTCTACTGTACTCTACTGTACTCTACCTTTACTGTACTCTACCTCTACAGTACTCTACCTCTACTGTACTCCACCTCTACTGTACTCTACCTCTACTGTGCTCTGCCTCTACTGTACTCTACCTCTACTGTACTCCACCTCTACTGTACTCTACTGCACTCTACCTCTACTGTACTCCACCTCTACTGTACTCTACCTCTACTGTGCTCTGCCTCTACTGTACTCTACCTCTACTGTACTCCACCTCTACTGTGCTCTACTGTACTCTACTGTACACTACCTCTACTGTGCTCTACCTCTACTGTGCTCTACCTCTACTGTACTCCACCTCTACTGTACTCTACCTCTACTGTGATCTACTGTACTCTACTGTACACTACCTCTACTGTGCTCTACCTCTACTGTGCTCTACCTCTACTGTACTCCACCTCTACTGTACTCTACCTCTACTGTACACTACCTCTACTGTACTCTACCTCTACTGTGCTCTACTGTACTCTACTGTACACTACCTCTACTGTGCTCTGCCTCTACTGTACTCTACCTCTACTGTACTCTACTGTACACTACCTCTACTGTGCTCTACTGTACACTACCTCTACTGTACTCTACTGTACACTACCTCTACTGTGCTCTACTGTACTCTACCTCTACTCTACTGTACTCTACCTCTACTGTGCTCTACCTCTACAGTACTCTACCTCTACTGTGCTCTGCCTCTACTGTGCTCTACCTCTACTGTACACTACCTCTACTGTACTCTACTGTACTCTACCTCTACTGTACTCTACCTCTACAGTACTCTACCTTTACTGTGCTCTACTGTACTCTACCTCTACTGTACTCTACTGTACTCTACCTTTACTGTACTCTACCTCTACTGTACTCCACCTCTACTGTACTCTACCTCTACTGTGCTCTGCCTCTACTGTACTCTACCTCTACTGTACTCCACCTCTACTGTACTCTACTGCACTCTACCTCTACTGTACTCCACCTCTACTGTACTCTACCTCTACTGTGCTCTGTCTCTACTGTACTCTACCTCTACTGTACTCCACCTCTACTGTGCTCTACTGTACTCTACTGTACACTACCTCTACTGTGCTCTACCTCTACTGTGTTCTACCTCTACTGTACTCCACCTCTACTGTACTCTACCTCTACTGTACACTACCTCTACTGTACTCTACCTCTACTGTGCTCTACTGTACTCTACTGTACACTACCTCTACTGTGCTCTGCCTCTACTGTACTCTACCTCTACTGTACTCTACTGTACACTACCTCTACTGTGCTCTACTGTACACTACCTCTACTGTACTCTACTGTACACTACCTCTACTGTGCTCTACTGTACTCTACCTCTACTCTACTGTACACTACCTCTACTCTGCTCTGCCTCTACTGTACTCTACCTCTACTCTACTGTACACTACCTCTACTGTACTCTACTGTGCTCTGCCTCTACTGTGCTCTGCCTCTACTGTACTCTACCTCCACTGTACACTACCTCTACTGCACTCTACTGTACTCTACCTCTACTGTGCTCTACCTCTACTGTACACTACCTCTACTGTACTCTACTGTGCTCTACCTCTACAGTACTCTACTGTACTCTACTGTACTCTACCTCTACTGTACTCTACTGTACTCTACCTTTACTGTACTCTACCTCTACAGTACTCTACCTCTACTGTGCTCTACCTCTACTGTACTCTACTGTACTCTACCTCTACTGTGCTCTACCTCTACTGTACTCTACCTCTACTGTGCTCTACCTCTACAGTACTCTACCTCTACTGTACTCTACCTCTACTGTACTCTACCTCTACTGTGCTCTACCTCTACAGTACTCTACTGTACTCTACCTTTACTGTACTCTACCTCTACTGTACTCTACCTCTACAGTACTCTACCTCTACTGTGCTCCACCTCTACTGTACTCTACCTCTACTGTACTCTACTGTACTCTACCTCTACTGTACTCTACTGTACTCTACCTTTACTGTACTCTACCTCTACAGTACTCTACCTCTACTGTGCTCTACCTCTACTGTACTCTACTGTACTCTACCTCTACTGTACTCTACCTCTACTGTGCTCTACCTCTACAGTACTCTACCTCTACTGTACTCTACCTCTACTGTACTCTACCTCTACTGTGCTCTACCTCTACAGTACTCTACTGTACTCTACCTTTACTGTACTCTACCTCTACTGTACTCTACCTCTACAGTACTCTACCTCTACTGTGCTCTACCTCTACTGTACTCTACCTCTACTGTACTCTACTGTACTCTACCTCTACTGTACTCTACTGTACTCTACCTTTACTGTACTCTACCTCTACAGTACTCTACCTCTACTGTGCTCTACCTCTACTGTGCTCTACCTCTACTGTACTCTACTGTACTCTACCTTTACTGTACTCTACCTCTACTGTACTCTACCTCTACTGTGCTCTACCTCTACAGTTCTCTACCTTTACTGTGCTCTACTGTACTCTACCTCTACTGTACTCTACTCTACTCTACCTTTACCGTACTCTACCTCTACAGTACTCTACCTCTACTGTACATTACCTCTACTGTACTCTACCTCTACTGTGCTCTACTGTACTCTACTGTACACTACCTCTACTGTGCTCTGCCTCTACTGTACACTACCTCTACTGTACTCTACTGTGCTCTGCCTCTACTGTACTCTACCTCTACTGTACACTACCTCTACTGTACTCCACCTCTACTGTACTCTACTGTACACTACCTCTACTGTACTCTACCTCTACTGTACTCTACCTCTACTGTACACTACCTCTACTGTACACTACCTCTACTGTACACTACCTCTACTGTGCTCTGCCTCTACTGTACTCTACCTCTACTGTACACTACCTCTACTGTACTCTACCTCTACTGTACTCTACTGTACACTACCTCTACTGTACTCTACCTCTACTGTACTCTACCTCTACTGTACACTACCTCTACTGTACTCTACTGTGCTCTACCTCTACTGTACTCTACCTCTACTGTACTCTACTGAACTCTACCTCTACTGTGCTCTACCTCTTTCTTTCTTTCTTTCTTTCTTTCTTTCTTTCTTTCTTTCTTTAACTTTTCTTTCATTCTTTTTTTAACTTTCTTTTCTTTTAACTTTTCTTTCTTTCTTTTTTAACTTTTCTTTCTTTCTTTCTTTCTTTCTTTCTTTCTTTCTTTCTTTCTTTCTTTCTTTGTCTTCTATCTTCCTTTCTTAACTTTTTCTTTCTAAATATTCTCTTTATTTTGTTCTTTTTTAACCTTTCTTTCTTTCTTTCTTTCTTTCTTTCTTTCTGTCTTTCTTTAACTTTTCTTTCATTCTTTTTTTAACTTTTTTTTCTTTTTTAACTTTTCTTTGTTTTTTAACTTTTCTTTCTTTTAACTTTCCTTTGTTTCTTTTTAACTTTTCTTTCTTTATTTTTGAACTTTTTCTTTTTCTTTTTTAACTTTTCTTTCTTTCGTTTTAACCTTTCTTTCTTTTTTTACTTTTCTTTCATTCTTTTTTAACTTTTCTTTCTTTTTTTAACTTTTCTTTCTTTCTTTCTTTTTTAACTTTTCTTGTTTCTTTCGTTCTTTTTTTAACTTTCTTTCTCTTTAAAATTTTTTCCTTTCTTTTTTTACTTTTTTTAACTTTTTCTCTTTCATTCTTTTTTTTACTTTTTTTCTTAACTTTTCTTTCTTTTTTTTCTTTCTTTTTTAACTTTTCTTTCTTTCGTTCTTTCTTTTTTAACTTTTCTTTCTTTCTTTTTTTTACTTTTCTTTCTTTCTTTTTAACTTCTTTTTTTAACTTTTTTTTCTTTCTTTTTTAACTTCTTTTTTAACTTTTCTTTCTTTCTTTCATTCTTTTTTTTAACGGTAACACTTTATAATAACGTTCAGTTGTAAGTCATTTATAAGTGGTTAGTTAATGATGAACTAGTCATTTACAGAACATTCATAAATGAGTAGCAAGTGATATACTAACATTTTATGTATGTTTTGTAAATTCCGTTACAAGTCATTTACATGTGATTAGTAAATTATTAACTAATTATTTACGAAACATGACTATGCGTTCATAAATGATTAATAAGTGATATGCTAATTATTGGATGTATGTTTTGTAGATTCAGTTATAAGTAATTTACTATTGATTAGTTAATGATTAACTATATACAAAACATGAATATGCGTTTCATAAATGTTTAATAAATGTTTGTTTTTTTGTATATATGTAGCAATTAGAGGGTGCAAAAAGTGTTGTAAATGCCTTGAATACACATACAGATCATTTGTAGGTATATGTAACACATTTACAAGTGATAGTTTACACTTTAGATTAGGGGATGCAGAAAGTGTTGAAAATGATTTACAACACTTTCTGCATCCCCTAATCTAAAGTGTAAACTATTCATCACTTGTAAATGTGTTACTTATACATTCGTAGATAACATTCGCAGACCTTATGCCTTTTTGATTCTTGAAGTGGTAATCTACAAATGAAGTGTAAGACATTTACAAGTGATGAATAGTTTACACTTTAGATTAGGGGATGCAGAAAGTGTTGTAAATGATTTACAACACTTTCTGCATCCCCTAATCTAAAGTGTAAACTATTCATCACTTGTAAATGATTTATTCATGCGTTTACACATCTATAACAGGTGTTGAACACTGTAGTGTGTACTGCAGTGTAAGTGCTGACTGGTGAGGGTATAGACAGCTTCTCTGAAACACATGGAGTCTTTAACCACTGTGCACCTGATGTGAGCAAAACATGCAAAAAAAATTAACATCATTTATTAAACATTTATGAAACGCATAGTCATGTTTAGTAAATGATTAATCATTAACTAATCAATTGTAAATGACTTATAACTGAATCTACAAAACATATAATGAACATATCACTAATTAATCATTTATGAATGATTAGTCATGTTTTTAAATGATCAGTTAATCATTAACTAATCAATTGTAAATGACTTGTAACACAATTTACAAAACATACATAAAATGTTAGTATGTCACTTGCTACTCATTTATGAATGTTCTGTAAATGACTAGTTCATCATTAACTAATCACTTATAAATGACTTACAACTGAACATTATTATAAAGTGTTACCCTTTTCTTTTTCTTTAACTTTTCTCTCCTTCTTTTTTAACTTTTCTTTCTTTCGTTCGTTTTTTAACTCTTCTTTCTTTTTTAACTTTTCTTTTTTTCGTTCTTTTTTAACTTTTCTTTCTTTCTTTTTTAACTTTTCTTTCTTTCTTTTTTAACTTTTCTTTTTTTCGTTCTTTTTTAACTTTTCTTTCTTTCTTTTTTAACTTTTCTTTCTTTTTTTAACTTTTCTTTCTTTCTTTCTTTCTTTCTTTTTTAACTTTTCTTTCTTTCTTTTTTAACTTTTCTCTCCTTCTTTTTTAACTTTTCTTTCTTTCGTTCGTTTTTTAACTCTTCTTTCTTTTTTAACTTTTCTTTTTTTCGTTCTTTTTTAACTTTTCTTTCTTTCTTTTTTAACTTTTCTTTCTTTCTTTTTTAACTTTTCTTTCTTTCTTTCGTTCTTTTTTAACTTTTCTTTTTCTTTTTTTAACATTTCTTTCTTTCTTTTTTTAACTTTTCTTTCTTTCTTTCTTTCTTTCTTTCTTTCTTTCTTTCTTTCTTTCTTTCTTTCTTTCTTTTTTAACTTTTCTTTTTTCTTTTTTAACCTTTCTTTCTTTCTTTTTTTTTCTTTTTTAACTTCTTTCTTTCTTTCGTTCTTTTTTAACTTTTCTTTCTTTCTTTTTTAACTTCATTTCTTTCGTTCTTTTTAACTTTTCTTTCGTTCTTTTTTAACCTTTCTTCCTTTCTTTCGTTCTTTTTTAACTTTTCTTTCTTTCTTTTTTAACCTTTCTTTCTTTCGTTCTTTTTTAACTTATTTCTTTCTTTCGTTCTTTTTTAACTTTTCTTTCTTTCTTTTTTAACTTAATTTCTTTCGTTCTTTTTTAACTTTTCTTTTTCTTTTTTTAACTTTTCTTTCTTTCTTTTTTAACTTTTCTTTCTTTCTTTCTTTCTTTCTTTCTTTCTTTCTTTCTTTCTTTCTTTCTTTCTTTCTTTTTTAACTTTTTTTTCTTTCTTTCTTTCTTTCTTTCTTTCTTTCTTTCTTTCTTTCTTTCTTTTTTAACCTTTCTTTCTTTTTTAACTTTTCTTTCTTTTTAACTTTTCTTTCTTTCTTTCATTCTTTTTTAACTTTTTCTTTTCTTTCTTTCTTTCTTTCTTTCTTTCTTTCTTTCTTTCTTTCTTTCTTTCTTTCTTTCTTTCTTTCTTTAGCCTTTCTTTCTTTTTTAACTTTTCTTTCTTTTTAACTTTTCTTTCTTTCTTTCATTCTTTTTTAACTTTTTCTTTTCTTTCTTTCTTTCTTTCTTGCTTTCTTGCTTTCTTTCTTTAGCCTTTCTTTCTTTTTAACTTTTCTTTCTTTCATTTTTAACCTTTCTTTCTTTTTTAACTTTTTTTTTCTTTCTTTCTTTCTTTCTTTCTTTCTTTCTTTCTTTCTTTCTTTCTTTCTTTCTTTCTCTTTTTTAACCTTTCTTTCTTTTTTAACTTTTCTTTCTTTTTAACTTTTCTTTCTTTCTTTCATTCTTTTTTAACTTTTTCTTTTCTTTCTTTCTTTCTTTCTTTCTTTCTTTCTTTCTTTCTTTCTTTCTTTCTTTCTTTCTTTCTTTCTTTAGCCTTTCTTTCTTTTTAACTTTTCTTTCTTTTTAACTTTTCTTTCTTTCTTTCATTCTTTTTTAACTTTTTCTTTCTTTCTTTCTTTCTTTCTTTCTTTCTTTCTTTCTTTCTTTCTTTCTTTCTTTCTTTTTTCTTTCTTTAGCCTTTCTTTCTTTTTAACTTTTCTTTTCTTTCTTTCATTTTTAACCTTTCTTTCATTTTTAACCTTTCTTTCTTTTTTAAATTTTCTTTCTTTCTTTCTTTCTTTCTTTCTTTCTTTCTTTCTTTCTTTCTTTCTTTCTTTAGCCTTTCTTTCTTTTTAACTTTTTTTCTTTCTTTCATTTTTAACCTTTCTTTCTTTTTAACTTTTCTTTCTTTCTTTCTTTCTTTCTTTCTTTCTTTTCTTTCTTTCTTTCTTTCTTTTTTTTAACCTTTCTTTCTTTTTTAACTTTTCTTTCTTTTTAACTTTTCTTTCTTTCTTTAATTCTTTTTAACTTTTCTTTTTCTTTTTTAACTTTTCTTTCTTTTTAACTTTTCTTTCTTTCTTTAATTCTTTTTAACTTTTCTTTTTCTTTTTTAACTTTTCTTTCTTTCATTCTTTTTTTTACTTTTCTGATAAAAAAAGTTACTGATTTAAAAAACAACATTTTGAGCGAATTCTCCGCATGGTGACTCTAAAACGCCTCTGATTGGCCACTGCGTCCATGCGCTTAATATACATGTCTGTGATTGGCTACAATGCTCACCGCTGAAACAACACAATGTGAGTAGTTTCATTTCGTTTTTGAATAAAACTGCACTTGGCAAATTTTCCGAATCTAAAATGTCTGAGTCCGTGTCAAGTCCGAGTACAAATTCACCCGAGTGCGTGACAAGTCCGAGTTCATTCGAAATTGGACTTGAGTCCGAGTTCGAGTACCCCAACTCAGTTATTACTTTTTGTATTTTCAGGATGAGTTGCTACAACATACCATTTTAAATCAATGAAAATCAGCCTATGTAGAATACATGATTTATTACTTTCATCTTCACTGAAACATAACTGATGATATAATGCATCAGAAGATGTCATCATCACACACGTCACTTGATAGACGCAAATGGAGGCAGGTGAATGGCAGCTGGATGCCGAAATATCAGTATTCATATCCAGACTATACACTTTTACTCCAGTACTTTTGTTGTTATTTGATGTTGCAACTCAGAAATTGCAATACATTGAGGTTAAAACACTGTTTGCGAAGTTGTTTCAGACATATAGTTTACAAATTTGAATGTGAATGTGATTAAAAGGGTTAATAGACAGAGTAGCCTACTCATTTAGAAATAAGGAGGTGTCCATGTCACGATCCAATCTGTTAATGGTTAATCGTGCATACATGTGTGGCGCCCCTAATTGTACAGCTGACTATGCCACCCCTTGTAGTAGGGCGGTTAAGCGCAAAAATCGATCACTTTGCGATAAAAGCATCAAATTTGGTAGGAAGGCTCACATTTTTCAAAATGGCCGCCAAATATGGATTTCGTAATGGGAAAATGGATTAAAAGCTGCCAGAAACATAAAATGCAATAACATATTTCACCATAAATACATGTAAATATGAGCACACTTTTACAAAGAAGGTCTTTAAACTTTAAAATATAAGATATGTTTTAAAATTGGCTCCTGTAATACTAAATATTACTATACATGGGTTAATGAATTATCTGTAATTTCATGTTATGTGATCAAAATTAGACATCACAGTGACAAGTGATTAAGAGCTGATCTTTGTCTGGTCTCTACCAAAGCAATACACCAATGGTGATACAAAAAGGTTTTTAAACAGCTGACATGGAAAGAGACATGCAAGCTAATCCACCTGGGGTGCGTTTCCCGAAAGCATCGTTGGCCAACTATGGTCGCAAGTTCATCGCAATGTCCATTGAACTCTATTGGTAACGAGGGAACTTGCGACCATAGTTGGCTAACGATGCTTTCGGGAAACGCACCCCAGGTCTACTACTAACTTAAAAGATGTGTGCTAATACCTTAAAAAAAATATTGGCTACTCTATTTCACTTAACTGGCACAAAAAAGATTAAATCGATTGACTAATTGTGGTACTCATGCTAATCGTAAAACCAATCAGAGCGATCGTCATGTGAAAAGCCCGCCTCAACGTTTCTGATTGGTGCCGCGATTTCGACGGCATGGAAATGGACTTGAATGAGCTCTTTGCCAGACTACTTGCAGAGCAAATCTAAATTTGCCGGAAGTTGTCTGGGTTTTCCCAGGCTATTTGGGTGGTATAAACTAGCCGTACAAGAGCACAGATTTACAATGAAATAAATAGGATGAATTGCAGCTAGTTTAGATAACCAGCCTAAATGAAATTCTGTGGAAATGTACACCTACTTTATTTCACAGAATCCTAACTCTAAATTCCTGCAGACTAAAATCTATTTTATGCTATATTTGCCTGTCTGAGTTATGTTTGCTTACTTGCAGTATTAGCCTACACTATTTTTACTGAGTAACAGTGAGAAACACATTCAACTGACTTTGCCTTTATCTCACTTGTAGTCAAGAGTAAAACATCCCACCAGTTCCCTAGATTTTAAAGAGAATAATATTTAACCACCACAAGTGGAACCTACTGACTGAATAAGGAGGAGTCACTGACAAACTACCAAGTAAAAATGATGCGTATTAGTATATGCTCAATATTTAATATTAAATATACAGTACCAGTCAAAAGTTTGGAAACATTACTATTTTTAATGTTTTTTGAAAAAAGTATCTTATGCTCATCAAGCCTGCAGTTAAAAAAAAAAAAAAAAAAAAAAAAAAACAGTAATATTATGAAATATTATTACAATTTAAAATAATGGTTCTCTTTTTTAATATATTTTAAAATGTAATTTATTTTTGTGATGCAAAGCTGAATTTTCATCAGCAAGTACTCCAGTCTTTGGTGTCTTATGATCCTTCAGAAATCATTCTAATATGCTGATTTATGATCAATGTTGGAAACAGTTGTGCTGCTTAATATTTTTTTATAACCTAAGATACTTTTTTCAGGATTATTTGATGAATAAAAAGTTAAAAAGAACTGTATTTATTTAGAATGGAAATATTTTGTAACAATATACACTACCGTTCAAAAGCACTACCGATAATATCCATTATGACATTATGAAATCCATATTTGGCGGCCATTTTAATTTTTGGTCTGATTGGTCTGAATGACAGCTCAGGGTTGTCGTCATACAACCAAGAGGCGTATAATGTGACAAGAGCAGTGTTTTCAGTTCTCAAGTTCCTCCAACAGTTTTCTGTAACGTCTTTTTCTTCTAGGAAAGCCACAGTTGCAGCACAATAGACATTTGATAGAGCCGTTGTTGTAATGGATAAAGTAAGGTAAATTATCCTTTTTCCTGTAGCCTATATGCAATAAATGAAAAGTTATAGTTTAGAATTGATTTTACACATTCAGACACCAGAGAAGGTGAAACTGATGATGATGATGAATTATAAATAACAGTGTTTGATCTTAGTTGGTTTGGCTTGGTTTGTCTCTATTAAATGATGTTTTATTAACAAAGTTCCGGAGGAGCACGTTCAGATAATTAAACCTAATTAAACACATGTGGAGCTCATTCAGACAAACAAACCTAATAAAACACGAGTGGACCACACTCTGTTAATCAACCCAATCAACGAGGTAAGAGGTGTATATATAATATATATACAGCAAACTTACCTCCGTTCGTTGACAGTTTAACAGCATCCCTCCACCACCCCATCTCCTCACTTCTAGTCCTAAATACTCTTACAACAACAGGGGGTACTCTGGGTTCGGGCAAAATTTCTGAGCTCGGAGCCCTCCCCCAGACAGCACGTCAAATACGCATAATCTTTACTCTGATTAATTGATGTAAGGGTGAACTTGTGAATGCTGTTTTGTCGACTATCAGCGCCTTTTTGGTTTGTTTTTGGTTCAATATATTGTATTAGATCATGTTTAGCATATTGAGTCTTTTTTTGCTTGCCATTTTTCTCTCTCTCTTCCGTATGTGTCTGTGGTTTGTGATATATGTGTTACAACCTATATTCTCAAATGCATTCATTTCTCATGAAAAAGCTCCACTTCAGTTTCACTAAAATATAGAAAGACAAATGTCCAGATTTAAATACATGAATAAAATATTTTCTCAAAATGAAAGAGAAAGTGTTTTAGTCACCTTGTGTAGAGCAGAGGAAGCGTCCAGAGAGAAACACAGCTCAGAGTGACTGAGAGCTCTTCCCCTCGCTCAGCGCCTCGCACTGCCGGCGCCACCCCAGCGTCACCCCAGCGTCACCCCAGCGTCACCCCAGCGTCGCGCACTGCCGCCGCCCACCCCAGCGTCGCGCACTGCCGCCGCCCACCCCAGCGTCACGCCCTGTCGGCCCAGTGTCGCGCACTGCCGCCGCCACCCCAGCGTCACGGACTGCCCACCCCAGCGTCGCGCCCTGTCGGCCCAGTGTCACGGACTGCCGCCGCCAACCCAGCGTCGCGCACTGCCGCCGCCCACCCTAGCGTCGCGCACTGCCGGCGCCACCCCAGCTCACGCCCTGTCGGCTCAGCCGCCGCCCCCCCCCAGCATCGCGCACTGCCGGCCCAGTGTCACGGACTGCCGCCGCCCACCCTAGCCTTGCGCACTACCACCCCAGCTCACGCCCTGTCGGCCCAGTGTCGCGCACTGCCGGCGCCACCCCAGCTCACGCCCTGTCGGCTCAGTGTCGCGCACTGCCGCCGCCCACCCTAGCCTCGCGCACTGCCGGCGCCAACCCAGTGTTGCGCACTGCCGGCGCCACCCCAGCTCACGCCCTGTCGGCCCAGTGTCACGGACTGCCGCCGCCAACCCATCTCACGCCCTGTCGGCTTAGCGTCGCGCACTGCCGCCGCCCCCCCCAGCATCGCGCACTGCCGGCCCAGTGTCACGGACTGCCGCCGCCCACCCTAGCCTTGCGCACTACCACCCCAGCTCACGCCCTGTCGGCCCAGTGTCGCGCACTGCCGCCGGCCACCCCAGCGTCACGGACTGCCCACCCCACTGCCGCCGCCCACCCCAGTGTCGCGCTCTGCCGCCGCCCACCCCAGCATCGCGCCCTGTCGGCCCAGTGTCACGGACTGCCGCCGCCCACCCTAGCCTTGCGCACTACCACCCCAGCTCACGCCCTGTCGGCCCAGTGTCGCGCACTGCCGCCGGCCACCCCAGCGTCACGGACTGCCCACCCCACTGCCGCCGCCCACCCCAGCGTCGCGCACTGCCGCCGCCCACCCCAGCATCGCGCCCTGTCGGCCCAGTGTCACGGACTGCCCCCGCCAACCCATCTCACGCCCTGTCGGCCCAGTGTCGCGCACTGCCGGCGCCAACCCAGCGTCACCCCAGCGTCGCGCCCTGTCGGCCCAGTGTCACGGACTGCCGCCGCCCACCCCAGCTCACGCCCTGTCGGCCCAGTGTCGCGCTCTGCCGCCGCCCACCCCAGCGTCGCGGACTGCCGGCGCCACCCCAGCTCACGCCCTGTCGGCCCAGTTTCGCGCTCTGCCGCCGCCCACCCTAGCGTCGCGCACTGCCGCCGGCCACCCCAGCTCACGCCCTGTCGGCCCAGTGTCGCGCCCTGTCGGCCCAGTGTCGCGCACTGCCGCCGCCCACCCCAGCGTCGCGCACTGCCGCCGCCCACCCCAGCGTCGCGCCCTGTCGGCCCAGTGTCACGGACTGCCGCCGCCCACCCTAGCCTCGCGCACTGCCGGCGCCAACCCAGTGTCGCGCACTGCCGCCGCCCACCCCAGCGTCGCGCACTGCCGCCGCCCACCCCATCTCACGCCCTGTCGGCTCAGTGTCGCGCACTGTCGCCGCCCACCCTAGCCTCGCGCACTGCCGGCGCCAACCCAGTGTCGCGCACTGCCGCCGGCCACCCCAGCTCACGCCCTGTTGGCCCAGTGTCGCGCACTGCCGCCGCCCACCCCAGCGTCGCGCACTGCCGCCGCCCCCCCCAGCATCGCGCACTGCCGGCCCAGTGTCACGGACTGCCGCCGCCCACCCTAGCCTTGCGCACTACCACCCCAGCTCACGCCCTGTCGGCCGCGCTCTGCCGCCGCCCACCCCAGCATCGCGCCCTGTCGGCCCAGTGTCACGGACTGCCGCCGCCCACCCTAGCCTTGCGCACTACCACCCCAGCTCACGCCCTGTCGGCCCAGTGTCGCGCACTGCCGCCGCCCACCCCAGCGTCGCGCACTGCCGCCACCCCCCCCAGCATCGCGCACTGCCGGCCCAGTGTCACGGACTGCCGCCGCCCACCCTAGCCTTGCGCACTACCACCCCAGCTCACGCCCTGTCGGCCGCGCTCTGCCGCCGCCCACCCCAGCGTCGCGCCCTGTCGGCCCAGTGTCACGGACTGCCGCCGCCAACCCATCTCACGCCCTGTCGGCTCAGTGTCGCGCACTGCCGCCGCCCACCCTAGCGTCGCGCACTGCCGCCGCCCCCCCCAGCATCGCGCACTGCCGGCCCAGTGTCACGGACTGCCGCCGCCCACCCTAGCCTTGCGCACTACCACCCCAGCTCACGCCCTGTCGGCCGCGCTCTGCCGCCGCCCACCCCAGCATCGCGCCCTGTCGGCCCAGTGTCACGGACTGCCGCCGCCCACCCTAGCCTTGCGCACTACCACCCCAGCTCACGCCCTGTCGGCCCAGTGTCGCGCACTGCCGCCGGCCACCCCAGCGTCACGGACTGCCCACCCCACTGCCGCCGCCCACCCCAGCGTCGGCCCAGTGTCGCGCCCTGTCGGCCCAGTGTCGCGCACTGCCGCCGCCCACCCCAGCTCACGCCCTCACGACTGCCGCCGCCAACCCATCTCACGCCCTGTCGGCTCAGTGTCGCGCACTGTCGCCGCCCACCCTAGCCTCGCGCACTGCCGGCGCCAACCCAGTGTCGCGCACTGCCGCCGGCCACCCCAGCTCACGCCCTGTTGGCCCAGTGTCGCGCACTGTCGCCGCCCACCCTAGCCTCGCGCACTGCCGGCGCCAACCCAGTGTCGCGCACTGCCGCCGGCCACCCCAGCTCACGCCCTGTCGGCCCAGTGTCGCGCACTGCCGCCGCCCACCCTAGCCTCGCGCTCTGCCGCCGCCCAACCCAGCGTCGCGCACTGCCGGCGCCACCCCAGCTCACGCCCTGTCGGCCCAGTTTCGCGCTCTGCCGCCGCCCACCCTAGCGTCACGCCCTGTCGGCCCAGTGTCGCGCCCTGTCGGCTCAGTGTCGCGCACTGCCGCCGCCCACCCCAGCGTCGCGCACTGCCGGCGCCACCCCAGCTCACGCCCTGTCGGCCCAGTGTCGCGCACTGCCGCCACCCACCCTAGCCTCGCGCACTGCCGGCGCCAACCCAGCGTCACGAACTGCCCCCGCCCACCCCAGCGTCGCGCACTGCCGCCGCCCATCCCAGCTCACGCCCTGTCGGCCCAGTGTCGCGCTCTGCCGCCGCCCACCCTAGCCTCGCGCACTGCCGCCGGCCACCCCAGCTCACGCCCTGTCGGCCCAGTGTCGCGCTCTGCCGCCGCCCACCCCAGCGTCGCGCACTGCCGGCGCCACCCCAGCTCACGCCCTGTCGGCCCAGTGTCGCGCACTGCCGCCACCCACCCTAGCGTCGCGCACTGCCGCCGGCCACCCCAGCTCACGCCCTGTCGGCCCAGTGTCGCGCTCTGCCGCCGCCCAACCCAGCGTCGCGCACTGCCGCCGCCCATCCCAGCTCACGCCCTGTCGGCCCAGTGTCGCGCTCTGCCGCCGCCCACCCTAGCCTCGCGCACTGCCGCCGGCCACCCCAGCTCACGCCCTGTCGGCCCAGTGTCGCGCTCTGCCGCCGCCAACCCTAGCCTCGCGCACTGCCGCCGGCCACCCCAGCTCACGCCCTGTCGGCCCAGTGTCGCGCTCTGCCGCCGCCCACCCTAGCCTCGCGCCCTGTCGGCCCAGTGTCGCGCTCTGCCGCCGGCCACCCCAGCTCACGCCCTGTCGGCCCAGTGTCGCGCTCTGCCGCCGGCCACCCCAGCTCACGCCCTGTCGGCCCAGTGTCGCGCTCTGCCGCCGCCCACCCTAGCCTCGCGCCCTGTCGGCCCAGTGTCGCGCTCTGCCGCCGGCCACCCCAGCTCACGCCCTGTCGGCCCAGTGTCGCGCACTGCCGCCGCCCATCCCAGCTCACGCCCTGTCGGCCCAGTGTCGCGCTCTGCCGCCGCCCACCCCAGCGTCGCGCACTGCCGGCGCCACCCCAGCTCACGCCCTGTCGGCCCAGTGTCGCGCTCTGCCGCCGCCCACCCCAGCGTCGCGCACTGCCGGCGCCACCCCAGCTCACGCCCTGTCGGCCCAGTGTCGCGCTCTGCCGCCGCCCACCCTAGCCTCGCGCACTGCCGCCGGCCACCCCAGCTCACGCCCTGTCGGCCCAGTGTCGCGCACTGCCGCCACCCACCCTAGCCTCGCGCACTGCCGGCGCCAACCCAGCGTCACGAACTGCCCCCGCACACCCCAGCGTCACGCCCTGTCGGCCCAGTGTCGCGCTCTGCCGCCGCCCAACCCAGTGTCGCGCACTGCCGCCGGCCACCCCAGCTCACGCCCTGTCGGCCCAGTGTCGCGCACTGCCGGCGCCAACCCAGCGTCACGAACTGCCCCCGCACACCCCAGCGTCACGCCCTGTCGGCCCAGTGTCGCGCTCTGCCGCCGCCCAACCCAGTGTCGCGCACTGCCGCCGCCCATCCCAGCTCACGCCCTGTCGGCCCAGTGTCGCGCTCTGCCGCCGCCCACCCCAGCGTCGCGCACTGCCGGCGCCACCCCAGCTCACGCCCTGTCGGCCCAGTGTCGCGCTCTGCCGCCGCCCACCCCAGCGTCGCGCACTGCCGGCGCCACCCCAGCTCACGCCCTGTCGGCCCAGTGTCGCGCTCTGCCGCCGCCAACCCTAGCCTCGCGCACTGCCGCCGGCCACCCCAGCTCACGCCCTGTCGGCCCAGTGTCGCGCACTGCCGCCACCCACCCTAGCCTCGCGCACTGCCGGCGCCAACCCAGCGTCACGAACTGCCCCCGCACACCCCAGCGTCACGCCCTGTCGGCCCAGTGTCGCGCTCTGCCGCCGCCCAACCCAGTGTCGCGCACTGCCGCCGGCCACCCCAGCTCACGCCCTGTCGGCCCAGTGTCGCGCTCTGCCGCCGCCCACCCTAGCCTCGCGCACTGCCGCCGGCCACCCCAGCTCACGCCCTGTCAGCTCACGCCCAACACAACAATAATTCAATTCAATGGTTAGTTATAAAGAAACAATGTAAATGTTGACTTCCTTCTTCTCTATTATAATTAAAACATTTCGGGGATGAACTCATTCTAATATATACTTTGGAGTTGAATCTGGGTCGAGGCAGACTATAATTTCTTTTAAAACTGTTGAGAAAATTGAAAAACTTTTGTCCAGCAATTAGTATGAGTGGCAGAGCTGCAAATATGGCTCTTTTATTAATAAGGTAATTACAGTGCAGATGATAATGCATCATCCAGAGGAGCTCAGCTGATCCTCAGACAGTGGAAAGGTCTGTAGATCTCTATCAAACACTGGTAAAAACTGATCACATAAAGTACGAGTTGGTTGGTAAAGTTTCCGTGTCAGGTGAATGTAAACTCTTTGAAATGTTAACAACTGAAACTTGTTTAAATGCATTATTCATGACTCAAAAATGTGCATTACATCAGTTTTTAAAAGATAAACACCTTTATTTGCTTTCCATATTTATATAGAGCTTTGCACTGATTTAGCACAATGGATTTATAAATGTCTAATAAACTGCAGGTTGTCATGTACTGCGGTGTATCTGCACTTTTTCACAAAGACCAACACAGGGAAGTTTAATGATTATAAAAGGTTTATTAAAAATAAGGAGCAAGGAAAGGCTTGAGAATCCAAGGATCAGAAACTGAAGGAGAAGGAGTCCGTCTCAGGATCCACTGAATCCCCTTTGAGCTTCTGTGTTGAAGAGAGATAAAGGAGACAAAACAGGAGAAATTATTAGATTATATTATAGTATAGGCTATATAATATAGTATTTAATATGATTCCCCATTTAGCCAGTATGATTTCTTTCATAAAACGGCTTGCTGCTTTTAAGCATTGTTTTTTTTTTTTTAAATCTCACTTATAAACTTCCATATCCATAAATCCAAAAACCAGCTGTGCTGAAACATAATATAGACAAGTAATAGTCAACAGAATCACAAGCCTAAAATACTCCACCCATACGCCTTTGCTGACTCTAATATGCATTCTAAAATAAAGATTTTAAAGTTATTTCGGAATGTAAAAACTCCATGATGTATCCGACATTTTTACACACTTCTCCTTTCTCAGCAGTTCACATGTCTTCATAACAGCATCTCTGATTCATTTCACTTTATCATTAATCATTGTCAAATCATTTTCAGTGCTGTTTGCCAAACTCATGCGGCGGTGTGACACTGGTGGCTGGTGTTGCCAGATTGGGTGTTTTTTCCGCTACATATTAAGGCCTGTTTACGGTGTGTTTTAGCCGGGGTTTCGCCTGGAAGACTCTATAGAAATCTGGCACTCTAATGAACGAAGTTAAACTGAGAGTGGCGTTCACAGACACCAGAATGAATGAGTTCACAGTAACGTTAATCAGGCAGTAATACAATACGTTCAGTTTACGTTCGCCCAAAATATGAACGATTTCATGAACTATCGTTCAATTAACGTGTTCAGGCACAACAGTGCTCAAAGATACTAATCCAGAGAGTATACAAATCAACATCATAAATGACAATAAGTCAGTCATCACTCATTAATCACTTAATTATCTCATTAACTTTAACACCGCTTCAGTGTTCCTTTATCACTCTATATTGATAATATTCTTTAGTTTTGAGATGCCAGATAAAGCAACATGTCGAGTCAATAAGGATTTAATTTGATTTTTTTTTTTCATGTAATTTAACAGCAGTTTCATAGATCAAGGAAGATCACATTCAGTTATCAACTCACAAATGAAAAAATGTTGTTCAAAATAATTCATAATTCAAGTAATTCTTAGATTGAGAAATTTTGTTGTAAAGATGACATTTTGATTAAGAGACAGAAAGAGTTCTGAAATGTAGAGTTTAGATCATGACAAGAATGTCATACATGTTTCATTGGAGACTTTTTATTTTCAATTTAAATTAAAATGTGCATATCTTCTGAACAGAGATGATTACATTTCGAAATCTTTCAGAAGCTTTTTAAATAAGAAAAATGTTTTGCTTGTACTGTATGATTGTGAAGGGCTGTATTTCTGGAGCTTAGGGAATATATTCAAGAGCCATCAGGACTAATAGTGTTAACACAGGGAGACCGGTTAATAACAGAACTGTTTAATCACTAAAATCTGTTAAACATCTTAAAAGCAGCAAAATCTCAGTGCTGAGATTATACAGTGAGTTTAGCTATCACAGCGTTCATTCAGTGTACCGCTACACGCTAAAAAATACAGGGTTGTTTTAACCCACAGATATGGACAAACCCGACCCAACTGTGGGTTAAAACAACCCTGTGTTTTAGACTAGAGCACTGTACATCTGTAGCTGGAGCCATCAGTCCTGGAGACAGAGAAGTCAAAATAAACTACTCAAAAATATCCCTTCTATTGTTTAAAGTCTGTATCATTATTTTACAGACTTCTTTAAAACATTCACATATTCTAAATGATTTTCACAAAGTTTCTGTTTAACTTTAGTCACACTTTGTCCAAGAAAATGATCCCCAATCCGCTTTTTGTAATAATCGTGAGCAATATGAGGCTAAAAATGATCATTTTATCAGTTGTAGTTTATCTTGCCAATCGTAATAAAACCCTGGCTACCTGACAGAATTATAAAAAATTTAAGTTTTACTAAAGCTGAACTTCTGCTGATGAAACTGCAAACTATCTTCAGTAAAACTTTTCTTTAATTTATTATAATTCTGACTCTTGTCTGTAAATCCCCTTACAATTGATCTGTGATTTTATTTATTTCTTCAATTATGAGATTAAAGAGATTTAAAACATCATCATTAATCGTCCTGGGCATCATAATTGATGACACATTACATTTTAATTCGCACATTAATTACTTGAAACAAAAATTAAAGAAGAAGCTATGATTTTATTTTAGAAATAAGTCTTGCTTTTCATTTAATGCAGGAAGAAGCTTGTCTGCGACTTTCCTACCGATTCTTGACTATGGGGATGTACTCCTTCTCTTCTTGCCTCCCTGGATGCTGTGTATCATTGTGCCTTAAGATTCATTACGAATTGTACATTTTCTACACATCATTGTGCATTATATAATATAGAGTTGCTTGGTCTTCTCTTGCTGTTAGAAGGAAAATGCATTGGTACTTATTGATATACAAAGCAATTTTGTTTTTTTACCACCTTATCTTTGTTGTATGATTCAGCAAAAAGCAGTTGGTAACTAAACATTGCATTCACAGTCTTATTACAATCTACATGTACCTCCAGCTAGAACTAATTTAGGTAAAACAGCTTTTAATTTCGCTGCACCATCAGAATGAAACTCTCTCCAGATGAAATTGAGGATAATCATTTGGTGTCTTTCAGCAATTCTAGAACTCTAATGCATGCACTGGAAAAAGATTTAGTGATTTGCAAATGCTTCTAAGATTGTACTTTTAATGATACCTTATTGTGTGTTGTATTGTTTTATTGTCATGTGTATTTAACTGGGCCACACATCTTGGCCAGGACACTCCTGTAAAAGACATTTTAATCTCAGTGAGGTTCTCTCCTGGTTAAATAAAGGTTAAATAAAGTAAAATTCAAATAAATACTCATATAATACCATAAAAAATAATCAGTTTAATAAAAGTTATGAATTGTTCTCACTTTGGACAACAAAATGGCTCTCTGTGTGAAAGTGTTTTTTCTTTTTTTTTTAATGTAATACTGTTTTTTATTGCCTTTTCTTGAACACTTACACAACGTAACAACACATATAATGTACAAAAACAATCAATCAAACACCAGAGCTCATATTACATGAAAAGTGCAATAGCACAAACCAACATTGGATAATACAGTATTTACTTTGGAAGTCCGAGTTATCAATACATTGCAATCAATAATAGCCACAGATATAAGCAATAAAATAGGGTTAATATAGTGCAAATTAACATATATTTTCATAGGAATATAATAGCATTTTGTTGCTCCTCTATTATATTGTTTATATCCGAGATATAAGCAATAAAATAGTGATATAATAAATTGTTCTTTTTACCCTTAAGAATTTTTGTTATCTGAAACAGTATTTTTTAGATGATTCTGCGCATCACGTGATGTGGTAAACTTCTCTCAGTATCTCTAAACCAATGTGTGCTTTAGCAGTTAAACGGTTGAACAGGACACAGATGTTCAAGTGTTTTTATTTTAGCAGTTCCTCTGTGTTCCTCTTTTTTGCTCCTGCACTCGAGCTGTTAATCTTTGTGTTCAGGAAGAGTTCATTATTCTGTTCACTGCAGATAAATTATGTCCGCAGTTTCTTGACTTCTCAACATTAAACCAGTGATTTGTTAACAGCTAAAAGTGGACTCTCCGTGTTTAGAGTGAACTCTTGGTATTTCTATAATCTATAATGTGATCCTGATGATCTGGGGTGCGTTTCCCGAAAGCATCGTTAGCCAACAGCAAGTTCCGTCTTTATCAGCAGTTCAACGAGTCGGTGTTTCCCGAAACCATCATTCCAACCAACATTAGCAAACAGCATTGTTACAGGGTATCCTGTTGTACTGCTTAGTGCTTAGGCAGAAGCTCCACCTTGTGGAAAATTGGGTATGTTAACAGGTAACAGGAAGTCGGCAGTGTTGTGCTACGGGTGCATGTCAGTTCTGCAATACTCAATACACGGATCTAACATGCAACAAGCATCGCAGAGTTGTGTGGTTGGAACGACAGATCTCGACCTGCGGTTAGAAGCATAGTTTCTAGATTGCATGACATGTGGACTTAATAAATGTGAGGAAATAACAGGAGGATGCAAGATGCAAGTAAAACTCAGTTTATTTAGATGTGGTCAGATGTAAAGACACAGGTCGGGGACAAACACTCAGGTGGCAAACGCAGCAGGGACGAGATGGCGATCCGGTGGTGGTGCGGTGGTCAGCGTGCTCGAGTGAAACCCAGGAATCGTGGAACATCCAGACGACACGAAGAAACTGACGAAATCCAGACGAAGAACTTTGCAGACAGACACACGCCGAGCAACCACAACGATCTGACAACCTGAGAGGGAAATTACTGGGCATATAAAGGGAACTGGGATTAATGACAGCTGGTGACACTAATCAACACAACGAGTAACCACACCCACACAATTACACTCACGCAGACACATCAGCATGAGATAGCCGATTCATGAACCGTGACAATAAATCCTTATCTTGAGCAAAATAAACAAGATGACATTCAGTACAACCTGTTTCTTTTATTTAGTCAAGTCATCTCCATTTATATAGCGCTTTTAACAATGTAGATTGTTTCAAAGCAGCTTTACAGAGATAAACGTATAATTTAAGGTAACAGAGATTGTTTTGGCTTTATAGCGGTTCTTTAATAAAGTTATTTCCATCTAAAGTTAGTTTTGATTGATTTGCTTCCGTCGCAACGATCATTTGTTATTAAATTAGGGGCCGCTGAGACGACACCATTCCCTCTACACAGACTTTAAACGCGAACCTGTGAGAAACACTGATGGCGCTCACATGCGCATTAAGAACTGGTTCTATACTTATGTGCGTTTGAATATATGCAGGTTTGTAATTCCCTACAAACCAAGCCTAAATAAAGTACTGGTCTTTACTTATAAATTTTGATACAGAATTTTATTTTATTTTGTCGCTTCGGGGTAGGAACGCGAAACGGAATTCCGAAAACGCTTTATCTGTAGAGTGGTAGTGGGATCCTCCACAGGGAGAGACTAGTTGGCACTTCAGCACTGCGTTGTCATCGGGTCCAGGCGAAGGTCCTTCGTCATCAGATCTGGATACGGCCTGGATCCGGCAGGCTGCGGGAAAACCTCGGGATAAACAAAGACACTAAAATTAGCGTAGACGCCATTCTTCTCATGATGTAACGAGTACATCAGGATTTATGGGAAGTGTTCCCAAGTGTATTTAGAATACATACAAATGTCATTTACGTCTTTGAGTTTGTCAAGAGATTTAAAGCACCATTTTTGAAGAGTGTGCATGTGCGAACGTGCTCTATAAGTAAGAACGAGCCTATGATTGAATCTGGAAATAATTGATAAAAATGAGAAATAGTCCTCAGATGCCATGTCTTAATATATAGCAAAATATCTTGCGTTAATTCGATCTCAAACAGATTCATTAAAAGAAGTTATTACTCGACCATGTGCGTGACGTCATGAACCTACGTCATGAACCTACGTCATGAACCAAACGACCACTTTGCAACAATATGGTTTCGGGAAACAGTCGTGACTAGCTAGTTGATTTCTTCAACGATGCATCGTACTATGGTAGTGAAGCAGCGAGTTACAGCGCTGTTCGGGAAACGCACTCCTGTTAGGGTTATAGAACATCTGAAGGAAGTAAACGATAACAGACGCGTTGCAATGACACTGCGCATGTCTGGTCCTGAAGCTTTACCGATTTTTAAATCACAGAGATGTCGAAACAAAATGACTAGCACATACTTTTTAAGTCTAGCTTAAACAGAACAGTTAAAATATTTGAAAAATTTAAATAGACGATAACGTGGAATTACCAGACCCTTTAAATCAAACGTAAAACATTTACCTGAAGTGACGTATCCAGACGTATATATATATATACACAGGTCAAAAGTTTGGAAACATTACTTTTTTTAAGTTTTTGAAAGAAGTTTCTTCTGCTCATCAAGCCTGAATTTATTTGATCAAAAATACAGAAAAAAATGTAATATTGTGATATATTATTACAATTTAAATAATTGGTTTTCAATTTATTATACTTTAAATGATCATTTATTTCTGTGATGCAAAGCTGAATTTTCAGGATCATTACTCCAGTCTATCACATGATCAGAAATCATTCTAATATGAGGATTCATTATCAAAGTTGGAAACAGTTCTGCTGCTTAATATCTTTTCATAACCTGTGATACTTTTTTAGGATACTTTGATGAATAAAAAGTAAAAATTAAGAAAAAGAAGCAAATTTTTTAAAAGTAGAAATATTTTGTAACAACAATACTGGTCAGTAATTTGAGGTCAGTCATTTTTTTTCTTTCTTTTTTTTTAAAATAAATAAATACTTTTATTCAGCAAGGATGTGTTAAATTGACACAAAGTGATAGTAAAGAAGATTTATATTATTAGAAAATATTTTTTTTTATTTTGAATAAATGCAGTTCTTTTTAACCTTTTGTTCATCAAATATATTAGGCAGCAGAACTGTTTCCAACACTCATAATAAATCAGAACATTAGAATGATTTCTAAAGGATCATGTGATCGACTGGATGTCACATGTGACACTGAAGACTGGAGTAATGATCCTGAAAATTCAGCTTTGCATCACAGGAATAAATTATTTTTTAAAGTATATTCAAATAGAAAACTATTATTTTAAGTTGTAATAATATTTCACAATATTACTCTTTTTTTTTCCCTGTATTTTTGATCAAATAAACGCAGCCTTGATAAGCATTAGAGACTTCTTTCAAAAATATAAAAAACGTAATGTTTCCAAACTTTTGACCTGTACTAGGTGTGTGTGTGTGTGTGTGTATATATATATATATATATATATATATATATATATATATATACACACACACACTTTAATATCACTAATCATGCATGTAATTAGTCCCTACACAGCCATATACTTAAAAGTAGTATTCTTAAAGTTGTTCCAATTTAGTAGCCTATAGAACTAAATACACTTAAAGTTATGATTTACTACAATTTAATTACAACTAAAATATACTTAGTACAAAATTAGTTGTTTCAAAACAGCACACTTCAAGTTAACTAATCATTAACATACTTGAAGTATAATAATTAAGTAATTGAGTAAAAATCCCATTAATGTTAATAAAAACAGTGGTTGCTTGTGTGAAACCACTGTCCATAATTGAATTAAGTTAGTTTAAAGAGTTATTTTTTTAAATGAAATGTGAAAAAAGTTGTCGCTGTAATCCTCCTCACACAATGGACAGATGAACAGGACAGTGTCTTTGTTGGACATTACTGTATATCGAGGGAACTTCTCGTATGCATGGATCCAATGTCAAGACTATGAAATTATAGCATGCTGATTTTTATATTTTTAACTTTTTTTTTTTTTTTTTTTTTTGTGTGCAGGTGTTGGGAGTTTCCCCCCAAAACTTTTCAAACCTTTTCTTCCCCAGCCATGAGATCTAATAAACAGGTTGTTTTTGGCAGGTACACTGTATGGATCTATGTTTACTGATTAAGGAATTATTATTTATTAATTCATATATTACCACACACACTCGCCTGCAGCTGTGTTTGGTGTTTTGCAGCACCAGAGCATCAGTGTGATGAATGCTTTAGTGAGTGACAATGTGTGTAGAGTTTTGCAAAAAGAGTGCATGAGATTGAGCGTACAGAAACCAGACCGGAAGTTCTTTAAGGAAGTGTGTCTCTGTGTGCAGTTTTCATCTCTTGTTATCGGGTCTTGTGCAGGTTTAGGGTTATTCTGTACTATTGAAAGGTTGTTGTTGCTCGACACTGAAAATAAGCTGTTAATGCTACATTTGGCTGATCTGGCTCCATACCGGTCATGCCTCAGACAATTATTCCCCAGGTCTTAGTGTCCCCTCCAAAGTGCGTTTCTGGAAATTAACATTTGAACTCTCTTGAGAAAATATCACCATCCAAGACGAAATCACACTGAATCAATCACCTTTCAGTATTTCTTTCTCTTCACAAACTCACGAGTTCTGACATTGGTCAGAGACTGCAGTGCGATCTTATACCTTTAAAGGAGAACTTCGGTCAATTTTAACATTGAGCTAATTTTTTTGTATATTTGGAGTGCTGTCAATACAGAGAACAACGACAAAAATCGGTGTTGCCTACACCGTGTTATCCTCTTTTTAAAATTTGCACCCTGTTGACTTCAATGGGGCAAGTACTAAACCAAAAGACTCCAAAGTAGTCGATTGCCGAGTTCACGCGCGTGATCATAGATAACTAAACCTATGCGCGTGAACTCGGCAATCGACTACTTTGGACTTCAACCGAAAAACAGGATGTAATACAGGTATTTGCGCTGGCTGAAATAACATCATTTTTATACATTTCTTTCACATCTACTGCAGTCAGATTCACCCGTGTTCACTCTGAAGGAATCACTCACATGACCTGTGCACTTGTAATGACACATCAAGGATGTTAAGAGGCTAAAAGCAGGTTTAGTACTTGCCCCATTGAAGTCAACAGGGTGCAAATTTTAAAAAGAGGATAACACGGTGTAGGCAACACCGATTTTTGTCGCTGTTCTCTGTATTAACAGCACTCCAAATGTACAAAAAAATGAGCTCAATGTTAAAATTGACCGGAGTTCTCCTTTAAGGGTCTTTGCTTACTCATATCAAAAGGTAACGCTTTATATTACAGCCCGGAAAGTACTGCATAATTGCGGCGGGGGGTGGGGGTGGGGGGATTGGAATCCACTGCTGCTTCAATGTATGTAATGAGTGATTATAATCAAGGTATTAATCAATATTTTTCCTTCTAAATATCAAATGAGTTGAATGACTTCTCTGGAGATTTTACTTTATTATAGAAGTTACCCATGTGATTACTGAACATGTATTCTTTCATATCTGTATTTGATATCTGAATGCAGTAACAGTGATTGCTCATTTAGCCCGGCTTCCAGAAATGAAATAGGTAAATGGTTTTGTGTTTGAGAAAGGTCTTCAACGTGTTAAAACATATAGGGGTCATTGAAGCCAATAGTTTAAGGAACCAGTTAAAGCCTTGCTTTCCAATTAGACTAAAGTTTCCTATCCTTGAGAGAAAGAACGCATTATCTTGATGTTTTGAGATGAGACTCCTGTTTATGAGCCTGGCCAAATCCAACCTTGGAAATGGCTGTGTGTCTGTGTGTGTGTGTGTGTGTGTGTGTGTGTGTTTGTGTGTGTGTGTGTGAGTCTTCTTGGTTACAGGTTGAGGAACCACTGGTATAGTTGGAGATTGACTGAGTTGTTGTTCGAGACATGCTGGCACTTCAGTGTCCGAGTGTCAGCCGCAAAATCTATGGAGATATGCTTCAGTCTGTATATGTGTTGAAAATTACTATGTTTATCATTTTCTTAGCCAATGAGAATCATTCAACCTGTAAGCAATGACATAGCTTAGACCTTGGAAATGGTATAACTGCTGTAATCTTTGTAACTGTAAGCGGGGTTACGGCCTACGAACTCCTGTGAGTCTTGAAGCTGAACTTCTGCTGATGAAACTGCAAACTATCTTCAGTAAAACTTTTCTTCAATTTTTTATAATTCTTCTTTCAAACATCTGGTCATTGGGTCCTAAACTGTTAATCCCTAACACCTTCTGTCATTAAAGTGTACCTATAAAGTGTAAGACTGCAAGAAATGCTGAATGACTAAAGAAATGTTATTAGCAAGATGGTAGATAACTGCACATTTCTTGTCTATTCCACCCACTGCCACTTATACTAACGATGGAAATAAGTGCAGTTACAAGAGCTTAATATGTGGGAGAGCGTTGCTATAGTAAGGAAAAAAAAAGTCCCGAAGAATCCCATTAGGGGAAAGTTTAGAAAAAGACCCAAATATAGTCTATTCATACGCCTATTCGTTCTCTTTCTCACATGCATAGGATCAAAATTGTAACCTTTAGATATCACCATGAAAATTACTGAGTTGATTACTTACATCAAGACAAACAAAAAATGTATTACAAGTTTTTTTAAATTGTTTGTTAACATGGACAAACGGTGCATAATCTAATTACATATGTGCTAATTTGCATAAATACCACAACAGATCTAAACATTGGGTATAGCCGGGTGAACATGTCTTGTTGAATCTTGTTGACACATAACAGTAAAATACTGAATGTTAAGGTCTGAATGAACCCATTTAGGCTACCCAGAAACCAGCCTTTATTAATTATTATTGCAGAGATGGGGTTTGGGTTTGGGTCCGTGGGACTGTTTCTGGGTGACGAGTCTGAGGGAAGAACAGGAGACAATGGTAAGGAGAATGCAGAAGACAAAAGGTAAGTAAAATAAAAAGTGAATCCCCAGAAACAGTCCCACAGACCCAAACCCCATCTCTGCAATAATAATTAATAAAGGCTGGTTTCTAAAGTACTTCTTCCTGCCTCTATGTATTGATGCTCATGGGTAGCCTAAATGGGTTCATTCAGACCTTAATATTAAGTATTTTACTGTTATTTGTCAACAAGATTCAACAAGATATTTTCACCTGGCTATACCCAATGTTTAGATCTGTTGTGGTATTTATGCAAATTAGCACATACTGTACGTAATTAGATTATGCAAAGTTTGTCCATGTTAACAAACAATTTTAAAAAACTTGCAATACATTTTTTGTTTGTCTTGATGTAAGTAATCAACTCAGTAAATGAATAGGCGTATATGAATAGACTATATTTGGGTCTTTTTCAAAACTTTCCCCTAATGGGATTCTTCAGGGCTTTTTTTTCCTTACTCGGGCTTTCAGAAAATTACAAGGTACATATCTATGCATTTATACAGTATCCTTTCTAACAAAAGTGCACTGAAAACTAAAACAAATGCAACTTTTGCTTAAATATTGGGGAAAGATACTCTTGTTTCATGTAGTGGTGCTTGTTACCCTCTTGTTTCATGTAGTTACAGGGTAAGTACAATACAAATACATACACAATCTAATATCACTGAGTCTGAAACCTTTATTTGAAAAACAACTTAATTCAAAACAGATTTACAACACTTCTTTTTCATTTAAAACTGCTTAAGTCTTGACAGAAAGTAGCACATCCTTTTTTTGTCTTGCTTGGCTTCTTCCTTTTGTTCCTCTTCTTTTTCTTTCTTTCCACTGATGACTCTGAAGAATAAACTATGTCTCTTGCTATTCTGTATTCTGTATTAAAAGAAAATGCAATACACCCAGAAATATGTCCTCGCCATTTACTCCTCTTTTACCCTCATGCCATCCAAGATGTATACAACTTTACTTCTTCAGATAAACACAAATGAAGGTTTTGAGAAAAATAAAAAAAATACATATTTTGGAATACATATAATGCAAGCTCATGTGTTCCTAAAAGTTGGAGCATCAAACAGCACATACTGCAATAACTACAGTACATCCATACGCCCCCAATGGATGGACCAGTGTTTTCTGAAGTGAAATGATAGGTGTTTGTAAGAAAAATTACAATATTTTAAACTTTTTAAACTGTAGACTATCGCTTCAGACCAACTGTAATAAGTTCAAATAAAGGTTTCAGAGTCCGTGATATTAGATTGTGTATGTATTTTTATTGTACTTACCCTGTAACTACATGAAACAAGAGTATATTTCCCAGTATTTAAAAATAAATTGCAATAGTTTTAGCTTTACTTGCCTTGAAACATGTAAGCCCAAACTTAAATATCTGCACTTTTGCTATCAAAAACAAAAAACAAAAAAACCTGTATAAATGCATAGATATGTACCCTGTAATTTCTTAAAAGCCTATACAGTATGTATTGGTAGGTACACAATTATTACAAAAAGGTACGCAGTGTATGTTCTCGCTAAATTGCTCACAAATGTAAGATTGTTGTATCATAATAGTAGAATAAGTAAGTACCCCTTATTCTATAATACATACAATATAAATATATATTTTATTCCCCAAACTTTACATATTGTTCCCTTATACTTACATGCAAGTACTTTATAGGCACACTATAATTACCGAAATGTATGCTGTAAATTCGTCTTAGTTACGCAGTACTTTCCGGGCTATAATCTAAAGCGTTACCCAAAAGTGTAATTTAGTTACGAAACTGCAACTTGTTACAGTAAGTCAGTGATAATCAGAGATCAGAAGGTTTCTGAATGATGTGCTCCTGCTCCATTCATTAGACCTTCAGTTTGATCTATCAACACCAGACTCCACATTAATCTATACTAGAAATTATGATTTCAGAATAATACAGAATAAATCAAATATAACATTTTATTTGTCAGGTAAATCATGCCAATTACACAAGTAAACGATGAAAAGCCAATTCAGAAATAATAAATACACAACATCAATTGCTCAAAGATGACATCTATGAGTCAGAAACGCACCTGATAGAGACACACAGTGGTGTATGAGTGTGTGTGTGAGTGTGTGTGAGAGTGTGTTGAGTGTAAGACACTGACTCAGCACTGCATGGGGGTTTTCCTGGTTACAGATTCACAAAGTCTGCTCTGCCACTTTCCCTTTTTAGGAGTCATCGTGAGGAGGCAAAAAATAACGCAAGAAGTGCTCAAAATACGAAGTTCAGGCATTGTTCAGAGTAGCATAAGCCAGATAAGGGAGGATTTAAAGGAAAAGGAAAGATTATTATTATTATTACTATTATTTTTTATGAGTTAGAGCTGATTATGAGTTATGATTTTATTATGGTTAAGTGCTCACGGAAGAGATGGGTTTTCAGCTGTCTTTTGAATGTTGTCAGGGATTCTGCATTCCGGATGAGGGTGGGGAGAGCGTTCCACCAGCAGGGAACTGTGAATGAGAACGTTCTGGAGAGTGATTGTGTGGTTTTCTGTGATGGAACATGAGACGTCGCTCTTTGACCGATCGTAGGCGTCTGGTTAGGGATGTAGACTCGTAGGAGTGAGTGAAAGTAGGAGGGAGCTGAGCCTGTGATAGATCTGTAAGCAAGCGTCAATGCCTTGAACTTGGTGCGAGCAGCGAGAGGTAGCCAGTGCAGAGAGATGAACAGAGGAGTGACGTGTGCCCTCTTGGGCTCGTTGAAGACAAGACGAGCTGCAGCGTTCTGAATCATTTGTAGAGGTTTAGTTGCACATGATGGAAGTCCAGCCAGAAGAGCATTGCAGTGATCAAGCCTAGAGATGACCAGGGCCTGGACGAGGAGTTGTGTTGCATGCTCATTAAGGAAAGGCCTGATCTTCCTGATGTTGTGCAGTGCAAACCTGCATGATCGAGCTGTCTTTGAAATGTGGTCTGTGAAGGTCAGCTGGTCATCAAATGTAACTCCAAGATTTCTGACCGACCTTGATGGGGTGATTGATGCTGGATCTAGCTGGATAGTGAAGTCGTGCTGTAGGAATGGATTGGCAGGGAGGACGAGAAGCTCAGTCTTTGCCAGGTTGAGCTGCAGGTGATGTTCCTTCATCCATGTGGAGATATCCGCCAGACAGCTTGAGATCCGTGCAGCTACTGTGGGATCATCTGGTTGAAACGAGAGGAACAGCTGTGTGTCATCAGCATAGCAGTGGTAGGAGAAACCATGTGCCTGTATGACGTGTCCCAGTGATGTGGTGTAGATGGAGAAGAGGAGGGGACCAAGAACTGAACCCTGGGGAACCCCTGTGGTCAGTTGATGTGCTCTGGATACCTCGCCTCTCCATGCGACCTTGAAGGACCTACCTGTGAGATAGGACTCAAACCAGTGGAGGGAAGTTCCTGTGATGCCCAGTGATGAGAGGCTGGACATAAGGATCTGATGATTCACAGTGTCGAAGGCAGCAGATCCAGGAGAATGAGGACTGAAGATTTGGAAGCAGCTTCAGTAGGGCTTCTGTGACTGACAGTAATGCAGTCTCGGTCGAATGCCCTTTCTTGAAGCCGGATTGGTTGATATCCTGCTGGTTGTTCAGAGACAAGAAGGATGTTACTTAGGGTTGGGTACCGAAACTCGGTTCCAATAGGGAACCGGTTCCGACGTAAACGGTAGTAACCAGACCGAATAAGAACGAAACTTTCGGTGCCTGATTTCGGTGCCTGACGTTTTTTACCGCCCCCTATAAAACATCTCGCGGCACGAATGATCCAATAATAAAACATCTCCAGTTAACCAGCAGAGCATTTAGTTCGTTTGTTAAATAAGAGACGATCTAACGCTGAAATGTGTTTTTTAAATCAAGTGATCAAAGTGCTCGTTGCCGCTGCGATCAGTGGCGCGGATACAGTGTTTTCTCTTGGCTCGCGCACACACTTGGCTTCACTAGGACGCGCGCTTCAATACGTTGCGGAGATCGATCTATTTATGAGGCGCCGTCTATATGATTATGTGCGCGGAGAGTTTGTGTGTGCGTGCTCGCGTCTCAGATGAGTGTGTGTGTGTGTGTGTGTGTGTGTGTGTGTGCTCGCGTCTCAGATGAGTATGTGCGCGGAGAGTTCCGCGCGTCTCGTGTGTGTAGAGTTTGCGTGTGTGTGCGTGAGCGACTTTAGAAGTTGTGCATTTCATATGTATTAGTTTGAGCATTCAGTAGTATACATGTATGTGTGACTACCTAGTACATGTGTATGCAAGGGTTTCATATGTGCGTGAATGAAGTTTGATTTAAGCCCTAGACGGCGCCTCATATCTACAGTATTCGTTCTGGTGAAATCTCAAAATATAATGGACACAAAGTGTCCCTGCTTGATATACAACCACTGATGAGCATAATCGGTTTAAAAAAATAAATAAAAAAATAAACAAAAAACTACGAATGCGGATTAGAACCCAAAACCTCTGACACGCTTGACTAAAGTTCAAGTTCAGCTGCCAGTGTTCCTCTTCGGGTAAGTCTAGTATTTTAATGCCAACTGCAAATCTTGAATATCAAGTATGAAGTATATCAATATCAAGTATATTTATATGGCTATACTGTGTGTTAAATATTTCTGCTCAGTGTCAGATATTTCTCTGTTTTGTAAAAGTCATAATATGAGAAGACAAAATTTTGATCTTAACTCAAGTGTTTTGTGCTACATCAGTAGCCTTTTAAAGGGCACAATTTTTCATTTAATCAGAAATCAGAAAATCTTTTTCAGAAAATCACACACACACACACACACACACACACACACACACACACACACACACACACACACACACACACACACACACACAGAGGTATTATTTTTTTTGATAAAGTGTGTGCGGTTTAGTTTTCTTAAGTACCGTTTCAAGAACCGTTTAAAGGCCATGTTGCAGGTTAACAACCACTGTCGATTAATGGGTACATAAATCACTCAAGATATGTATATCATTTTTAAAATGTCCCAAAAATGGCCTTAAAGACCAGTTTTTTACGTTTTTGGTATTAACGGTTTTTTTACGCAACTCGGTGATGATGTCACGTTGGGGAGAAGTGGAGGAAAGCTAGCCTCAGCCTAGTATTATGGTGCGTTCAAGCCATCTCGTATAGATCGTATTTACGAGTTGAACGCAATTAAACGCCACCACAATGTCGTAAATACTTAATAATTAAATGCATGGTCCGAGGAGAATGAGTGGAGAGTTGGTGAAGTGTTCTGGTGAGTTGCTATCATTTAACAACGCAGCAATGAGCACTGGAGGTATAGTCTACGAGCAGCAGTGCACAATAACCACACTTTTTTTTTCTTTTCATCTAGAAATAGAAGGCATCATGCTAGCTATATGGGTGTTTCTAAGCGTTTATCTCTTCCTCCGGTGATAATGTTGTTGCAAACGTAGCCGCCGCGTGTCTGTCGCTGTGTTTAGCAGGTGTTTGTGTGGGCGCCGGCGGCGGTGCCGTCCCATGGAAACTGCGTTGGAAAGCTTGTTGTGCTGTAGGGAAGTGAGTGTGTTTTGGTCGCTGGTCGAGCTCACCCCGCGACCAGATGTGACGTGCCTCACTCAGCATCCAGAGTTTTTACACCCAGCACAAACAGTAGTTCACCATTGTCAATCTACCTAACGTTATATATTTCTATATATTTATCTATCTAGCTGCTAGCTATCTATGCTATTGCTAACGTTATGCTATCTGGCTGTCTGCCTATCTCTCTATACTAGCCTATCTATCTATCTATTTATCTGTCTGTCTATCTATATCTATTTATTTATCTATAATCTGCGCTAACGTTATCTGAATACTCTCGTCTGCTACTCGTCTCTCTAGTCACTCTCAATGCGGGCCGCGGGCTTTGGTAAATTCTCTCCCCAACGTGACGTAATGGCATTGTGGGGGAAAGGAGAGTCGTTGCAAACCGCTCTACTTTTTCGTATTATATTCCGCTTTGTGATACCCAACGACATAAAATACAATGGATAACAGTTTAAATGTTTATTACCAACAAGTAAATAGCACAAATTCGATGAAAAAAAAAACCTGCAACACGGCCTTTAAGCACCGGAACCGTTTGAAAAATACCGAGTAGGTACTGGTATCGGATAAAACCTAACCAATACCCAACCCTAATGTTACTTGGTTGAAAACAGCTCTTTCAAGTGTTTTCGCAATGAATGGTAGGAAAGAGATAGGTCTGTAATTCTCTACAAATGTTTAACAGTTCAACAAATGTTTAAATGTTTAGTGTTGGTTTTTTAAGCAGTGGAGTAACCCGAGCCTGCTTGAATGCTGTAGGGAAAACGCCAGTATGGATGAGTTGATGATGTGTGTGAGTGATGGTAGAAGTGTGGGAGAGATGGCTTGTAGAAGGTGTGAGGGGATGGGGTCAAGAGGACAGGTGGTACGATGACTGGAGAGGAGAAATTTAGATACTTCTTCCTCGGTTAGCGGAGAGAAGGAGGAGAGAGGGTTATTGGCTGTGGAAGGGGTCGGTCTGGGTTCCTGTGTGTGTGGTGCTGAGAACTGACTGCTGATAGTTGTTGTTTTGTTCGTGAAGAAGTTAGCAAAATCGTCAGCAGTTAAAGAGGAGGCGGGTGGAGGTGGACAGAGGAGAGAGTTGAATGTCTTGAAGAGTGATCGTGTGTTGGAGGAACTGTTGATCTTGTTGTGGAAGTATGAAGATTTTGCAGCATGAACATCCACAGAAAAGGAAGAGAGGAGAGATTGATACTCAGGTCAGATGTGTCTTTTGATTTGTGCCATTTCCTCTTCGCTGCCCTGAGTTCTGTCCGTTGTTCACGAAAAACCTCAGATAACCAGGGGTTAGAGGGAGTAGCGCGTGCTGGCCTGGAGGAGAGAGGGCAGATATTGTCTAGAGAAGAGGTTAGAGTGGAGCATAAGGTGTCCGTTGCGGTATTCACATCCAGAGATGAGAATTGTGAGGGTGAGGGAAGAGAAGAAGACACGGCAGAGGAAAGATGGGAGGGAGAAAGTGATCACAGGTTTCGTCTGAAAGTGACTGGTGGGGGGGTTGGTGGAGCACGGGTAGAGAGTTGTAGACTGAAAGTAATGAAGAAATGATCTGAAACATGGAGAGGTCTCACCAAAATGTTGTCTGTGATGCAGTTGCGTGTGTAAACCAGGTCCAGTTGGTTGCCTGATTTGTGAGTACCTGTGGTGATGAGTCGTTTGAGATCGAAAGCTAGGAGAGAGGTGAAGTCTGTTGCATACGGCTTTTCGAGATGAATGTTGAAGTCACCAAAAACTACAAGTGGGGTGCCATCCTCAGGGAAAGAGGATAGCAGCACATCCAGCTCCTCTACAAAGTTTCCCAGCTGACCTGGGGGGCGATAAATGACTACAATATGGATCTTATTGGGAGTTGTAAGTGTAATAGTATGATATTCAAACGAGTTGTTGTTGCATAAAGAAGAGTGCGCCAAGTAGTTCCAATTGTTAGAAATGAGAAGCCCTGTACCCCCAATAGGGTTGGGAACCGAAAACCGGTTCTTATCCAGAACCGGTAGTGTTTTTTGAAAAATACCGGAACCGTGCGAAATTCCTAAGTTTCAGTTCCAAAAACGGTTCTGGGCCGATGTGTGGGCGAAGTGCTGGGAGCTTATCCTTTAATAGCGACGTCTCACACTCACCTCATGAATATTAAAATAGTAATGAAAGCACTTGCGCTACTCATATACGTTTTGAGAGAGAGAGAGAGAGAGAGAGAGAGACAGACAATCTCAATTCAAACACCCACGCAATCTTATTCCTAAATGTAAACAACTTCACACTGGAACATTCAAATCTCTTTGCGCTGTCACTGAGAGAGCAGTTGTCAATATGAAACAGCTTTACTTACTTTACTTAGGAGTAGCACAGTGCCTGAGTGACTCACCCGCGTCATAGAAATAAACATAGAGAAGTAGCTCCGGCTACAATGTCTTACAATGCAAGACGCATGGAGTTCTGTTTATTTAACTGCTAGAGAGCTGATTCACCCAGTAATGAAGTGAAGTCTTTATGAATCAATCATTCAAATCGAAATATTATGAGAGGGTATTCTCCACTGCTGGAGATACAATAAGCTATAGGAGAGGTCCCAAATTATCCTAGAGAATGCAGTAATATTTATTTTCCTTTAGAAAAATTAATTATTTTTTATAAAAATTGCTAAATAATATGTTGAATTTGTTGACATTACCAGTCTGTTAAACTCATTTGACAAGTATAAGAAAAAAACACAAAAAGGATTGTGCATTTTCCCCATTGTTGTGTATTGAGTTACGGCTTAACCAGTAGAGGGCTCTGTAGATCACAATACATTGTACTGGATGTTGGTAAGAACTGTGAAGAAGAAGAAAAATAAAGTAAAGAAGTTAAGTTGGTGCTAGCTTGTTGCTCTCGTCTGTTCTGCTGTGAATTATCTAAACATAAGAAATTTGGCGACGAGGATGGCGACTGGCCTCTTCCTGCGTTGTTCCTGCCATGCAGTGGACAACCTACCATTCCGTTCGATATGTGGATGAAAATGTTCGGGAATTACCTGCTTGCTATTCACACGGAGGGGGACAACTGGCCCGACACGAGGAAACGTGCAATTCTCCTACACTGCCTGGGCACCGAAGGCCAACGTGTATTTTATACACTCACGAATGTAGGTACATCCTATGATTCAGCAGTGGATGCACTGCGTGCACATTTCAGTCCAGCAATAAATGTTGTGGTGGAACGACACAAGTTTAGACAAAGAGTACAGAGACCGCATGAGACTGTAGCCGAGTATGTGGGTGTGCTACGTGAGTTAGCTACAACGTGCGGGTTTGCTGGGAACACAGATGAAATGATACGGGACCAACTGATTGAGCATGCTAGCTGTGTAAAAATACGTGAGAGACTGTTAGTACAAACTGAGGCAGATTTCACTCTGGATACAGCAGTAAAGTTGGCGTGTCAAGTGGAAGCAGCTATCGGACATGCCCAGACTCTAGCTTCGGAGCCGCATGCTCCAGTGCACGTGGTGAAGGCGAGACCGAAACGTCCATTCAGAACCAGAGCAAAGAGCAGGTACTCCGCAGAGCCTGCAGCAGCACTTAAACAGGATCAAAGCTGTTTTAGATGTGGATCAGCAGCTCACCTGGCAAATGCTCAGGACTGCCCTGCAAGGAAAGTGACTTGCCGAAACTGCAATAAGGTCGGACACTTTGTCCGTGTATGTAAGTCCAAGCAAACCACGGCCAAGGTAGGAGAAGTAGTTATTCTGGAAATGAATACGGTGCGAATGATAGAAAATGGACAACTAGATGACAAAATTACATGCACAGTAGCCATAAATCCAAAGGCAACTTCCCGTACTGTGGAGCTAGTGCTGGATACGGGATCGGCTGTGTCAATCATACCTGAGCACCTCTACAGAGCGCACTTCAGTGGTGTGCCGCTTGCTAAGCCAGAAAAAAGGTTAGTGACTTACACCAAATCTGATGTTCCAGTGCTGGGTTGCCTGCCAGCTACAGTGCAGTAGAAAACAGCTGGTGGACCTGGCACATGAAATTCACCAGGGTGTTGTGCGCACCAAGCAGAGGCTGCGTGACTTATACTGATGGCCCGGCATGGATATATGGGTGCAGGACAGCATTAGTGCATGTGTGACCTGCCAGATGAATGATAAAAGTGCTAAGACGCATGCTGCTCCACTTCAGCCAGTTTCACTGCCAGACGGTCCATAGCAGAAAGTAGGAATTGACATCGTCGGACCGTTCGAGTCAGCGAACTGGGACTGCCGCTATGCAGTGACACTGATTGACTATTATACAAAGTGGCCGGAGGTGGCTTTTACACACTCAATCACAACCATGGCTGTCACCACCTTCCTGTCTACTGTGTTTGCCCGCTTCGGCAACCCCACAGAACTCATTAGTGATAATGGGACACAGTTTACCTTGAGCAAGTTCGCAGAATTTCTGGCAGTGAGGGACATTACACACAGGAAAGTGTCTTTGTATTATCCACAAGCAAATGGAGCCATTGAACGCTGGAACTGCGTTCTCAAAGAGACACTTCTTACTGCCGAGCAGGAGAGGAAACCATGGAAACCATTCATACAGGACTTCTTGCTCACGTACCGTGCAACTCCACACAGTACAACAGGAGTGTCACCATATGAACTCATGTTCAATAGGAAAATGCGCACAAAGGTGAACATCAGTCCAGCAAGCAAATCTACTCTGCTGACAGAGAAGCAACTGTGCAACCATGTCATCTCTAAACAAAATGCATCAAAAGCTTACACAGATGTGAGGAGAGGTGCACAAGCACCAAAGATCAAAGAGGAAAGCCTAGTAAGAGTACGGAAACCCTTCCATGTCAAGAAAGGACTTTCAAAGTTCCATAGACCTGCCAGGGTGGTACGGAGAGCTGGTGCAAATGCATATGTGCTGGAAGATGGACGCACCTGGAACACAACTCATCTCTCTCTGGTCCCTGACAGGGTAACAGACACCATTGACAGTTCTGTTCCAGTACCTGAGTTCTGACCTGCACAACGGCTGGATGGTGACGTGCGGATGTCTTCCAGGGTCAGGTAAAAGCCTGCATGGCTTAGTGATTATGTACATTAATCCTTCTCATGGCCTTTGGGGGGGAAACTAAGAGGGAATGACAATGTAAGTCAAAAAAGCAAACAAAAAAAGAGGACATTGAAAACGTGACTGGAAGAAAACTATAATTGAAATGCTGTTTTGCTTGTGAAATTGTTTGTTTAATTCCGCTTAAGTTTAACGCTTCTGTTAGAAGTGTGTTCAACATAATGTTGCATGCTATAACTGTTAAATTGATACTATTATTGGAAAGAAAAAGATGCTAATGTTAAGTATGAATAAGGAAACATTTAAGTTTGCATTATAACTCAGCCGGGGTCTAAGTGATTTAAGAGATGGCGTATTAATTTTTATTTTACCTGGTAAGCTTCCTAAACAAGAGGGGAAATATGTTGTGTATTGAGTTACAGCTTAACCAGTAGAGGGCGCTGTAGATCACAATACATTGTACTGGATGTTGGTAAGAACTGTGAAGAAGAAAAATAAAGTAAAGAACTTAAGTTGGTGCTAGCTTGTTGCTCTCGTCTGTTCTGCTGTGAATTATCTAAACATAACACCCATACTACTATTCTTTTTTTTTTATTAGTTGTTTTAATAATTTGTATTGAATGGGAACCGGAACTGAAACCGGACACCGGAAAATGTCTTATGATTCCCAACCCTAACCCCCTCCCCTCCCAGACTGGCGAGAGGAGTGCGAGAAAGAAAAAGTGTTAGAGAGAGAAGCGGGGGTTGCTGAGTCTTCTGGACGAATCCAGGTCTCAGTCAAGCCCAAGATATTAAGAGTAGAATGAGATGCAAAGGCTGGAATAAAGTCAGATTTATTGACTGCTGACTGACAATTCCATAGACCCACAGAAAGAGAGAAAGGTGTGTGTGAGGATGAGAGAATGGGTTGCAGATTATCAGTATTGCGCTGCCTTCTGCGCGTGATGAAAGGGCATTGTCAAGACATAACAGGAATGTATTGAAAGCACATGTTGAGTAAGGGGAAAATAAGATAAAAGTGGGAAAGGAAAGGGAGAAGGAGATACTTGCTCAGTGGAGTCGCGCAGGTAGAGTCGATGGTCTTTACCCGAGTCGGTCTTCACACGAGGAGACTGAACACGAGGGTTGAACGCTTCCGCTGATGCTTCCGCGACAGTGCGTCATTTAAACTAAATTCCAAAAATGAAGTGAAATGTGTTGTGTTCTTCTGTGCATATTGGCCAGTTGGTGGCGGTAGAGGTTTGTGATATGTGATATTGAGAACAGAAGAATAAGAGAGTCTGAAATGTTACACCAGCTGCTATCTGCGCTGTTCTATTTTGCTACTTCTATTGTTCATTAAAGAATTCCATATTTAAGAATGCATTTCATTCCTTCTTACTGAGGATATAACAAATTGGCGATGAGGTACTTTTCTTTTTGGAGATGGCAGCTGTTTCTACTTTTTCCATGCCATTTTTGCCATGTCCTGGTGAACCAACTATTCCTTTCGACACATGATGTTTTATTAACAAAGTTCGGGAGGAGCACGTTCAAATAATCAAGCAATCAATCAATCAATTAACTCATCAAACAATTACCATGTCTACCCTATCAGCATGAGAGGAAGCATATATATTCACTCTGTCAACTCGCCTAACTTCCTTGACAGTTTTCAGCATCCCTCCACCACCCCGACTCCTCACTCTTGGCTCAATCTTTCACAGCCAGGAATACGGGGGGAGTACTCTGGGTTCGGGCCAAATACCGAGCCCGGAGCCCTCTCCTCGGACAGCACGCCAAATACGCATTTATTCTATCTGACTTATTTGTAAGTGTGAACTCGTGAAGTGGCTATGGATGTTCCAGAATTATTTGCTTGTTGTTGGTGCTTCTGGAGATGCATGGCCGGTTGAGCGCAAACGAGCACTTCTGCTACATTGTCTGGGGACTGAAGGACAAAGATTGTTCTATTCCTTGCCGAATCAAGGTGATACGATGGAAGATCCGATTGCGGCCTTGAAAGCGCATTTTACCCCTCGACGGAACATAGTGGCTGAGCGCCATGCTTTCAGGAAACGTGTTCAGGCACCAGGAGAAACTATAATTCAGTATGTAGCTGCTCTATGGGACTTAGCGGTTACTTGTGACTTTGCAGCTACTTTGGACGACATGTTGCGTGATCAGCTGGTGGAGAATGTGTCCAGTCATCGGATTCGTGAGAGACTGCTTTTGGAATCTGAATTGATTCTGGAAAAAGCCATTACTATAGCCACCCAAACAGAAGCTGCTGGTGAACAAGCCAAATTATTATCGAATACTCGTTCAGTTCCTGTGCAAGTGATACATGCAAAGCCTCCACCTGCAGCTGGATGTTTCCGTCATAGACCACCTTTAAAGCCACCGTCTACAATGCGTTCTTCAAAGCCTTCATCAACTACTGCACCTGCTTCGTCCTCCCGTGAATGCTATCATTGTGGATCTAAGAAACACCTCGCGAATGATCGTAGTTGTCCTGCTGCATCGGCACAGTGTAATAACTGTCAAAAGATGGGACATTATTCGCGGGTGTGTTGTTCAGGACAAGCTTGCTCAGTGTGTGAAATTGACTTGCCTGAAGTTCAGATCCTTTATATGCATGACTCACTAACTGATTAAATTTGGTGCACTGCTCTCATTGTGACCGCAACTATGTCTGTGCCTATCGAGCTTACCGTGGATTCTGGGTAATCTGTTTCTATATTGCCTAAAATTGTGTATGATACACACTTCAAGAAAGATGCTCTGCTGCCTCCTTCATTGAAACTGGTGACGTATTCTCGTGCTCCGATTCCTGTACTTGGCTGCTTACCTGCCACTGTCTCTATGGATGACATCACCTGCTCCACGTCATTCTTTGTGGTGGAATCTGGCACAGCTCTGCTTGAGATGGATCTTATTAATGGCTTACATCTTTGTTTTGAAGGCAATTTAATTTTGCCAGCGCAGTCATCAACACCTGTGCTGCAATTGTCTGCGTTGACGCCTTCAGCTGCTTTGGAATGTGCAAAAGGCTTTGTGCACAGAGTAAAGACTTCTCCAGCTGTTGCTCCTGTTGCTTACCATTGTCTGTTAGAGCCGCAGTCAGTGAGGAAATTCATCGCCTTCTCGAGTCTGACATTATAGAGAGAGTTGACGCTTCGCCGTGGGTCTCCCCAATAGTAGTAGTACAGAAAAAGTCGGGTACCATTCGAATGTGCGTGGATCTGAGAGAACCCAACAAGGCTGTAATTACGGATAGCTACCCACTACCACACATTGAGGAACTGTTGTCTTTGTTAAGGGGAGCGACTGTATTTTCCACTATTGATTTGGAGAGTGCTTATTTTCAGTTGCCCTTACACGAGGAGAGCCACGATCTGACCGCCTTCATTACTCACGAAGGACTTTTCAGATTTTGCTGCGTACCGTACAGACTTGCTTCAGCACCTTCTGCTTTTCAGAAAATGTTGGTAACAGTTTTGCAGGGACTTCCGAATGTTGCCAATTACCTTGATGATATCATTCCTTGGGAACGTATGCAAACTGAACATGATCACATGCTCAAAGCCGTTGTTCAGCGCTTACAGGATGCTGGACTGAAGCTGAATCAATCGAAATGTCGGTTCAACAAAACCAGTCTGCGCTTCCTGGGCCATCTGGTGAATGTGCAAGGAATTCAACTAGGGCTGGGACGGTATGGATTTTTTCTGAAAAGCAAGTAATTCCCGCGGTATAGCTGTAAAGAATTTAGAACAGAAATGGAATGATGTCTGAAAAAAAAAAGTGCTGGCAAAACGAAATATAGGCTAGGCTATGGTTTACATCCCAGCATTCATATTTTTTGCTAGAAAAACTAGCATGTTCACATTGTCAGGTTTAAGGTAGGCCCTGAAAGACGTAACGACGTTACCTGCAGCACTGAACACACGTTCTGAGGAAATGCTTGTAGCGCAAATGGTCATATATTTTCGGGCTACTTTTGAAAGCAGAGAGAATCGGACACGATTGTCCCGCCACCAGACAAGAGGGTCTGCGTGGGAATCCAGGGCTTCCTCCTGCAAATACCTTCTGATCTCTGTGTCTACACGAATTCTCTTGGGGGTCGAAGTAGATGTTTTTTCTTTTCTTTTCCCAAGTAAGTCAGCCAGATTCGGTTTTCTGGGAGGGTTGGGTGTTCTTGCTCCCTCTCCATCACCGTCATCACGCTGCTCTTCGGGCAAATCCATCATCTCCTCCATGAGCTCATCCTTCACCTCGTCAGCAGTGTCAATGTCCTTATACCTAGGGTCGACAAACGCGGTCTTTGCCAATACCTGTTGAGTTGTGGGTGCACTGTATTTTTCCATCAAAATGGTAGACATTTTTTCTTTCAGGTTGCGCGTCAATTGGGTGTCCTCCTCAGCTGGGAGCAGCATATCCTCGGTGACTAGCTGCAGCACCGGTAACATTTTTCAGGGCTGCATTCACCAATTCCATGACCTCCATGTCCTGCCACGTCGTAATTAGGTGTTGAGTGCGCCGGTCATCCAAAACCCTCCGAATGGCAGGGCCTTGCTCAAGAATGCGCGCAATCATTTTTTGCTTCGTTCCCCACCTGGTGGGGCAATCCTGTGAACAAATTAAAACACATTTAGGATAGACTTTGCTTTAACATTATTTAAATTTACATATTTTTATATTACTTATATATGATATAATATAATATATGATTTATATTTAATATGATTTATATTTTTATATTTTATATTACATATTTTTACATGTTTATATTAATTTACATATCTCGTGTGCGCTTTTGTCTCAATGGTTAATGAAGGCTTTTTAACGAAGGCTATTTAATTTAGCAAAGTGTCGTCGCTGCTCACACTACCGTGATTGTATATTACTTATATAATATATAATATAAATATTATTTATATTTAGAATTTTATATTTTATAACATATTTACATATTTATATTAATTTACATAGCCTATCTCATGTGCGCTTTTGTCTCAGTGGTTCAAGGCTATTTAAAGAAGGCTATTTAATTTAACAAAGTGTTGCTGCTCACAATACCGTGATTGTTTTTTACTTATATATAAATATTATTTATATTTATATTATTTATATTATATATTTTTACATATTTATATTAATTTATATATCTCGTGTGCGCTTTGGTCTCAGTGTGGTTCAAGGCTATTGTCGTGTCTTTTCTTCCTTAACAAGCAGTAATGACCACTGACGACTTTAATTAAAATAAACGAACTCTTTACTGAAGTTTTGAACAGGAGAATACATATACAGCGAACACACATGGAGTCAATCTCATTTCACTTCTATCTTTTTTTTCTATCTGCGCGCTCTCGCCCACTAAGCATTATGGGTAGACTTTTCTTAAAGCTGAACAACCTTATAAATGACAAACTGTTTCTGTTATTATTAAAGATAATTAATTAAACATTTCTATTCTAATTAATTCACAACATCCTCCCCCCATTAACAACTGTTCATCAATTTAAATCTCTAATGCGTAAAGCAATTGAATGGGTCTCTTTAACACAGTCCCTGTGGATGTGCGAACAGCACAGGATCTAACTTTGCCATCTCGGCCTCGGAACAGCTCTTCAATTTTTCCTAATTTCCAGGTTTGTCTCGGCATGTTGGCATCTCCTATGAGAACAATGTCACCCATCTTCAACTCAGTAGGTTTTTGTATGTTGCAGGAATGTGCAGATTTCAGGTCCAGTAGATAGTCCTTCCTCCAGCGATTCCACAGGTTGGTCATGAGTCGGTTCCTGTATCTCCACCTTTTTGTCATATCCTCTTTACTCACAGTGGGATGACCATAGTCTGCAGGAAATGGTTTTGGAGGCAGTGAAGTGAGTCGTTCACCCACCAAGAAGTGTGCTGGTGTTAGTGGCTGCGGCTCGTCAAGCTCATTATGGACAAAGGTGAGGGGTCTGGAATTCAGTGTGGCCTCTACTTCTGCAAGGAGTGTAGACATTTCTTCAAAGGTGAGTGATGCCTTTCCTAGCACCTTCTTCAGGCTCGTTTTCACAGACCTTACAAGCCTCTCCCAAAATCCACCCCACCAGGCTGCTCGTTCTACAATGAAACGCCAAGTGATGCCCTTCCCTGAGAAGTATTCCCGAATTTGTGGATCTTTGATGGCTTTCCACAGCTCACTAAGGTCTTGGTTTGCTCTCTTAAAGGTTTTGGCATTGTCCAAATAGATGACTCTGCACAGCCCTCTTCTGGAAACAAATCGTTTGAGTGCTAACAAGAAACTTTCTGTTGACTGACTTGAAACCAGCTCCAAATGCACTGCTCTAGTGACAGCACATGTGAACAGAGCTACATAAGCCTTGCATAGTGCACGATCATTCTTCACATACAGTGGACCTGCAAAGTCTATGCCAGTTATTTCAAATGGGGGGGTCTCTGATATTCTGTCTCGTGGTAATGGAGCAGTGTCCTGCTGTGCGGGCTTTGCTTTAAATCTTTTGCACACAGTACATTTTGACAGAATAGTTTTCACAATTTGTCTGGCTCGCAAAATCCAGTATCTACTTCTAATTTGTACTAGTGTGTCTCTCAGACCAGAATGCATGATAAATTTATGATTGTGCTGAACCAGCAGCTCACAATATCTGTCTTTGTTGGGCAGAATCCAGGGATGTTTTTCTCTGTAACTGAAGTCTGACTGTTGCAGTCTGCCTCCAACACAGAGCAATTCATCTTCGTCAAGGAAAGGTTTTAAGTCTCTGATTTTTGAATCTGCGTTCAGGGTCTTACCAGCTTTCAGCAGATTGATTTCATGACTAAAGCTGCTATCTTGTGTCAACTTTATCTAGTACTTCTCGGCCTCAAACATTTCCTCAGCAGTCAACTCACCTCGCATCTTGGAGCTTGAACTTGCATTGTGCACAAACCGCTTGATCCAAGCGGTGACTCGCAGAACTCGCTTCAGCTTACTGTACTTCAGTAAATCCAGCACAGGTTCCATTCCCTTTTCATCACTGCCGCTACTGAGTTGCACGATGATCTGCTGACCTTGCTTTAGCTCACTAGTTACATCTTCATCGCTTTGATCTTCATCGCTCTCTTCCAAAAGATTCGGTGCAGTCAGAAATGAAGGTCCTTTCCACCACAGTTCACTTTCCTTTAGGTTAGCTGCAGTCTGACCTCTGGTGGGAAGGTCTGCAGGATTGAACTTGCCTTTACAGTGAGACCACATTGCAGGATTGGTTAAAGACTGGATTTCTGACACTCGGTTTGACACAAACTGTTTCCATTTGTAAGCTGGACTGCGAATCCACTGCAACACAATCATCGAATCCGTCCACATATGAACTTGATGGAGCTCCATATTCAGAGGCTTTAACAGACTGTTTCCTAGTCTTGCTCCAATCACTGCTCCCATCAGCTCAAGACGAGGCAGTGAGATCTTCTTCAGGGGGGCTACCCTGGACTTTGAAGCAACAAGGCATGTGGTCTTTGTTCCATCATCAGCTACTCGCAGCAGGTAAGCAACAGTACTATAAGCTTTCTCGCTTGTATCACAAAACACGTGGAGTTGATGTGCGTCGTGTCTTTATTCCATACCAGCGAGGAATGTGTATGTGGTGGATCTGTGGAAGTTCTGAACACCATCCTTGCCATTCTTGTGCAAGATCTGTGGGCAGCTCCTCATCCCAGCCGAGGCCTCGTATCCACATCTGAAAGGCATTTCACTCGCACAGTGAATGGGGTAAGAAAGCCTATTGGGTCGAATATGCGAGCAGAGAGCTTTAGAACACTTCTTTTAGTATTCTCTCTTTTAGCTACAGCATCCAGCAATGCAGTCAGGTCAAAGACGAACTCATCTGTTTTAGTTCTCCATACCAAGCCTAGTACCTTCAGCACTGATCCATGCATTTCTGTCTCCTCTGCAGGTTCACTCATTGTGGTCTTCCATTTCTCCTTCAATGCAGCACAGTTGGTTGTCCACTTGCAAAGGTCCATGCCAGATGCATACATAATCTCCCTTGCACCAGTAGTTATGGAGAAGGCATTTTCGACATCACTTGCACTTGAGATTAAGTCATCAACATAAAGTGATTCTTTTATTATCTTTACTACCTCAAGAAGTTGGTCTTCGTATTCCTTCAGATGCTTTCTCACTGTAGCTGCCAGGAGGAAGGGCTGGGGGACACTCCAAACACCACTCTCGTCATCCGTAGCACACGCAGCTTCTCACCTGCGTCTTCATGGGGTGGTGCAGTGAGCCAGAGGAACCGCACTGCATATCTGTCCTTCTCAGCAAGAGAAATCTGCAAGAAAGCCTTCTTGATGTCTGCGGTAAATGCAATCTCATTCAGTCTGAATTTTATTAGTATGCTGAGCAGATCTGGATTCAGGTTAGGACCAGTAAGTAGACAGTCATTTAATGATGGAAAGCCAATGTCATGTGATGAAGCATCAAACACTACTCTGAGCTTTGTTGTTACCTTGTCTTCTCGAAGAACAGCATGATGAGGCATGTAATACTTTACAGCGTTTGGAGATGATCCATACTCCATCACGTCTTCGACGATGCCTTGCTCAAGATAATCATTCACAACTTCATTATATCTGTGAATACAGCACTACATCTGACTGCAACTTTCTTTTAAGCCCTTCAAATCTTTTCCTTGCGATTCTGTAGTTATCTGGGAGTTCTGGTTTGTCAGGTCACCATGGCAGCTCAACTTCATATCGCCCGTTTTTGTACTGAGTTGTTTTTTCAAACATGTGAAGAGCCTCCTCTTCTTCAGGGCGGTCTGCCTGCTGCATGGTAATGCCAAGGGACTCTATTTCCCAGAAGGCTTTCAGACGTTCTGAGACCAGTGTGTCTTCATTAATTTGTATGTGCATGCATGCTGTGTCAGAAAGACTGGACATTGTGACTGGGCCCTGCACTGACCATCCAAAAATGCTCTCAATGGCCACAAGAGCATCTGTGATTCTTTCCACTTGGCCTGACACTATATGCCAATAATAGTCTGCACCAATCAGCATAGACAACTCTGTATCACAAGTGCTGGGGTCTGTATAGTCTGCCAACTGCAAGCCTTTTCGTTTCAACTCTGCTTGGATGTGCTCACCTGGAATCTTCATCACAGCACTGCACACTTGGGGGGTCTCGAGTGCTTCTACTTCCACCTTCTGCTCTTTGTTCCAGATGCTTTGCAGAATGACTTTAACTGTATTGCGCTTTGATGTTACTGGTGCTGCAGAGCCAAAAGTATGAAGAGTGAACGTTTCTTGCTTTGTCACAGGCAATTTTTTTTTCTTACTGTGTTCTCACTGATGAAGCTCCTCTGACTGCCCCCATCCAGTAAGCAGCGAATGCTTTTACGTCCACCAGGTCCTTCTGTCCATGCTCTTACAGTCTGAAGAAGCACAGCGTTCTGTTTATTGGGCTGGATCTTAACAGAATGTGAAGCAAATGAGGAAACTACATCATCTTTGTAGTCAGTGTCTGAAGCGTTTGTTTCTCCTTTCTCACACACAGCACTATGATGTCTGCCTCCACACACATTACAGCACACCTTGGCTTTACAGAATCTTGCAATGTGCTTTGGACCAAGACAAACAAAGCATCGTCCCAGTTTCATCAATTTTACCTTTCGTGCAGCAATATCAGTTCCTGGACACAGTTCTGTTTTGTGTGTTGCACTGTCACAGAAAAGACAGTTCTGTATTCTTTGACTGGTGGTTTGCAGTACTGCAGCTGACGGCATGTGATGCTTTTTCTGCTTCATTTCAATTGATGTGTCTGGTCTTTTAAATGGTTTATGATAGCTCTGGCTGTCTTTGGAATTACCTGGCTTAATCAGTTGCATGGCTCTTTCTCTGCTCAGAATCTCTTTCTGTAGAAATTCCATAACTTCTGAGACCTTCCATTCATCACTGGTTCCTCTTTGGCGACTGTGCTGAAGAGCAATGTCGTCTGGAATCATCTGTAGCAGAACAGGGCATAGCAGGCTGCCGTATGCCTCTGATGCAACACCCAGCGAGTCTAAGCTATGGATCTGTACTTCACATTCATCGTAAAGTTGTCTCAGAGCACTGACATCGTGTGATTTCTTTACTGGGCAGAGATTCAACAACTTGGTCATATGCGCATTAATAAGCAGATCCTTCCTTCCGAACCGGTTCTGAAGCAGATCAATCGCGTGATCATAATTGCCATCTGTCAACATCAGTCCCGCTATTGCCTTTGAAGCAGCGCCGGTTACATATGTCTTTAAATAATTAAACTTCTCTGTTTTGCTCAGCGCGTCATTTCTGTGAATAGCGGTTTCAAACTGATTCCAAAAGTCTTGCCACAAGCTAATTTCACCGCTGAACTTGCTGATAATTAACTTGGGTAACTTAACTGTCTGTCCGCGCTGCAACGGCACTGCGTCACACGGCCTGCTGATGGTGCTTTCCTGGATTCTCTGCATCACGCGGCGCACGCGAGCCTTCGCGCTGACGACTCGCTCTCCATACTCCTCCGCATCAACAACTTCATTTTCCAAATCATCCATTTCTGTACACTCCTCTATTTCGCGAACTAACTCCAGCAGCATTTCCTCTTTTGCAGATAACAGGGCTAACAGTTCACTTAATCTGTCAACAATCGGATCATCTTTGCCAACCTCTGTTTCTATGTCTTGCAAAATACTCGCCGTGGAACCGCGTACAGCTCTCTGTTTTCTGAGTAGTCTTTCAAGTCGCTCCGCCATTTCGGATGTTGTCTGCAAGTTATCCCGGGTTTCGGCACCAAAGATTGTCGTGTCTTTTCTTCCTTAACAAGCAGTAATGACCACTGACGACTTTAATTAAAATAAACAAACTCTTTTGAACAGGGGTATACATATACAGCGAACACACATGGAGTCAATCTCATTTCACTTCTATCTTTTTTTTCTATCTGCGCGCTCTCGCCCACTAAGCATTATGGGTAGACTTTTCTTAAAGCTGAACAACCTTATAAATGACAAACTGTTTCTGTTATTATTAAAGATAATTAATTAAACATTTCTATTCTAATTAATTCACAACAGCTATTTAACGAATGCTATTTAATTTAACAAAGTTTCGCACTTTACTGTGATTGTAAGCCTGCCAGACAGATATCTTTTTCGATAGCCTTTTAATGAAATTGGAATTTCAGAATCACATACTTAAATGTTTAATTTCCTACAAATAGATTATTTATTGATTATACTGAATTAAATCTCGCAGGCCCAGCTTATTTGTAGTCAATCTTTCCAAAAACAGAGTTGGAAGAGAGTTAAAACTTACCAGTACTAAGGAGTGCTGAGGCAGGTCCAGCTCAGTTTGTTCTTTCTGAAGCTGTTGTTTCTTTTGCCAGCTATGGGAGAAAGTGGTCACCAGCGTTCGACACAAACCCATGGCCCGGGCAGTGCGTTCTTTTTCTGCTTTCATGGAGTTGGTGCCAACCTCTTCTCATCCAGAGACCATTCTTCAAGAGCAGATCGCAGAGCCTCGGACAGGTTATCACTTGTGTGACTTTCTGGCATGAAGGAGGTTTCAAAACACCTTGACTTCAGCTCCCAGTTGGTGTTCAGGTAATGAATTGTCACGCTCATATAGGGCATCATATTAACGCTTGACCACATATCTGTTGTGAGAGAAAAATGGTCAGCGTCCTTTAACTCGCGAGTCAAACTATCCTTCATTTTCACATACTTCTCTGGTACTGCCTTTTTTGAAAAGTATTTTCTGTCAGGGGGGACATATTGTTTGTCGAAGGCCTGTAGCATCGCCTTAAAGGCTGGCTTCTCGACTAAGTTAAATGGCAACTTTTCCTCCACCAGAAGGCGGGTCACACTATCCGTCAGGGTTCGCCACTGATGGCCTGTCGCGTTGGTACTTAGTCCCTTTAGCAAACGAGTCTGCGATCCCCAGCTGTCGTCCCTGGCCTGAGGTTGTGGGCTGATCTTCAGACGAAGCACTTGTGGTGCTGCCAAGGGCAGCAAATGTTGCCGGATGATGGATTCGAAGATGCGTCCTCAGGTTGGAAGTATTTGAGCGTGATACCGGTATCTTTTTGTGGCAAATTCTACAAATGGGCTCACTCAAATTGGCTGGAAGTCCTTTTTCATCTGGTTCAAAGCCAAAATGTTCCCATATTGGCGACGTGACATTTGGCTTTGCCACCAAGTTAGCCCTCTCTGCCATGTTTCGATGGAATAGTAGCTTATCTACCTACGCGCAATTGTCAGCTGCGCAACCACGTGAGAGAATTGTGTTAAGCACGTGCAATTAAAAACTGAGGTCCTGCTTTTGGGGCTTTCTCATGAGTCATGCGCCTGTATTTTATGCTTTAGTAAAATTAAATTCAAATTATAGGCTACAAGACATTACACAGGTACTCTCACATATAGGCCTAATAGTCAATACAAATGGAATGTTATTATGTGTCATGGAACATTGTGCTCCCCAACTTGCGAAAGGTCGGAATTTAATCCATGTAAGACACATGTCACTAGACACAATCCATGTCATTAGAATTAATGAATCCATGTAATTAGACACAACAAGCACACATGTGCAGGCCAATGTTTTTTTTTTGTTTGTTTTAGTTTTTTTTGCGGTGATGACGGTGACGCGTTCAGACACACAGTAGGTGTCACGTGACCGCGGTAATGCGGTAACCGTCCCAGCCCTAAATTCAACCTGATGAGGATCACCTTTCTGCCATTCTTCATGCACCCGCTCCAAAAGATGCACCTCAACTGCGCTCTTTCATCGGGCTACTATCGTGGTACAATAAGTTTATTCCTAACTTTGCCACGGTAGTTGAACCTCTGCGTGCGTGCATCAGGCAGGGCTCAGATTTCATCTGGTCGGAGGAAGCTCAGCAATGCTTTGATGCTGTAAAAAAGTTGCTCATTGACAGTCCTGCACTTTCATTGTTCGACCCCGATTTGCCTACGGTGGTATCTACAGATGCTTCTGATTATGGTCTGGGCACTGTTCTTGCTCAAGTTCATGAGAATAAGACTGTTGTCATCGCTTTTCATCGCGTGCTGAAAGGCTGCATCCAGTCTGCTGTTCTGGAAACAAAGCCGTGGAAAACTACAGTCACGGATTTTTTTTCCAAGTGTATCGTGCTAAGGATGCAAACGCGTCTTAATGTTCTTCCTCTTCTCACCACATGTCGCTTCTTCAGCGAGTTTCTTTGAAACAAAAGAAAATGAAAGCATACACTGACTCCAGACGTGTGGCTCGCACTCCTGATTTCAAAGTGGGAGATTGGGTGCGTGTGCGCATTCCAACTCAAGTTCCGAAAGCGCATCCAAGATTTACCAACCCACGTCAAATTGTGCATAAACTGGGTGCGTGTACTTACCTGTTATCAGACGGGAAGAACTGGCATGCTTCTCACCTGGCTCGTTCTGTTGCACCTGTTTCGGAGACTACTGATATGGATGCTGTGGACTTGTCATTTCAGTTTCGTCCTCCTCCTCCTCCGGCTCCTCAAGCTCCTCAAGCTCCTGAAGCTCTTCAAAGGGTTTCTACCCGTGTGAGACGACCTCCTCGTTGGCTGGAAGACTGTGTTACTTAGTCACTTGAATTGCATGAATATAAAGGATGAGTAATTCATTAAGTCATCTTGTTGTTGATTTTAATATGAATACTACATTCTTATAATTATCATGAAACTTATTTTTGTTCTTTAGTCTAATTGAGATAAGTAATTATGTTACATAACCAAGTGAATGCTTTGGTAATTTTGTAACTTTGTTATTGTGTTTCCCTTTTGTTCTTAAATATCTGTGTAGACAGTTTGCTTTAAGTGATGGGGGAATTTGTTGTGTTCTTCTGTGCATATTGGCCAGTTGGTGGCGATAGAGGTTTGTGATATGTGATATTGAGAACAGAAGAATAAGTTATTTTTTGCTACTTCTATTGTTCATTAAAGAATTCCATATTTAAGAATGCCTTTCATTCCTTCTTACTGAGGATATAACAAAATTTTAACTAAATTCCAAAAATTAAGTGAACTTCACAGAACGCTGAAAAGACATTCACGCATTATACCTAATTATACCATTATACATTCCTTACGAAGTGGTGACCCCGACGTGATCTCCAGTTGGCGAGTGTCTTTTCAGCGAAATATTGCGATTTGCAGCAAGAGGTTTGATTTTCTCTTTCTTCAGCTGTTGTGGTAAGTCCATTCTTATTTGCCTTTTAGAAGTGTTGAGGGAAACGCAGACGCATCCCGCATAGATCATTTCTATAAAATGGGTCGATAATACCTAGGATAGACACACTCACTCTCTCTCTCTCACACACACACACACACACACACACACACACACACACACTTAGAGTTAGTGTAAGTTTCACACACAGTTAGACCAGAGACTGTAAAATCCGGTGGGGCTCGAGAATTAGACACATGGTCCTTTGCTTTAACTTTAAATACCTCCTTGTTTTCCTACGCAACAAGAGATCCCAGAGAGCAACACAGTGTCGGCCCAGATCCGGCCCACATCTGGAACATGTGGATTCCACGCAGATGTGGGCCGGATCTGGGCCGACACTATGTTGCTCTCTGGGATGAAACCTTACTTGGAATAACATTGTTCAGGGCTATCAAGTGTCACACATTGAGTGTGACAGTCACTCATTTCGGTCTTTTGTCACGCACTCCCGCCACACATTGTATTTCTCACGCGGAAGAACTATTTATGCCGCAGCGCCCAAAATGTCTCTTGCCGTGCCGATCTCACTTTGGAACCGGCAGCCAGGAATCAAGCGCGTCTCCCCTAGCCGAGCCTGCCACTTATCAGCCAATCCAAAAAAAAAAGAAAGGGGCTACACAATAGCCAATCAGAAAATAGCACTATTGTATCTGGGTAAGATTTAACGCAACAACCAATGAAAAAAAGCACATCCTGGAATTGTTAACGTGATTCTGCTACAGCGTCTTCGTTCAAAGTTTCGTTCACCCATAGAGGAAACCTCTGGAGCTCCGAGCATCACTTTGAGCACAGAGTAAGTCATGATGATCTCCTGTTTTAATGTTACAACAAACTCACAACTTGTTTGACACAAACAGTGACAACTTGACTGCTGTTAGAGAATGTTTCCCAGATAATTAGCATCAGTTTTTCATGAGTGTCTGTAACTTAGCCAACAGTTTTACAGCCTGTTCACTGACAACACCTGCTCAGAACAAGTAGTCTAGGCCTAGTCATATTTTCGTTATCACATGATGACTGATATATTGTCACATTATAAACATCTCTCTCTCTCTATAGGCTTAATCATTTTATTAGCACTAAATAAATTAAAGTGTATTGCATAGTCGATGTTATAGGTCACTTTTAAAATCATGTCATATTTTATAATTATATCCTGGCCATGGATGCATTAATCATTGCATCTGTCTTTCAAAGATGTCAGGTAAAAAGCAATTAAGCATCCTCTCATTCGCCCTGAGAGGAAAGTCCCCTAAAAAGGCCAGGTTAGAGGATGCTGGCCCAGAGAAGGTGGCGAAAAGGGTAGATCCATTAGAGGAGGAGACAGTGCAGCACCAACACCAGTCATAATCTCTCTCTCTCTCTCTCTCTCTCTCTCTCTCTCTCTCTCTCTCTCTCTCTCTCTCTCTCTCACACACACACACACGTGCGGAAATTGAATAAATACTTTGTATTTGGTATTTGAGCAATTATTAATAACAACAACAAAAACACTAATAATAAAATTATTAATGAAACACCCCATTCCCGTGACTGGGTTGAACTGGGGTTTACTGTCAGTCGTTCGGGACAGAGGAACGGCACACTAACTCAACTCAAATCTTTTTACTTTTCCACTGTTACTCCTTCACCTCAGGCAAACATTATATAACAACAGTATATAACTATACACACTAAAACTCTTTAATTGTTTTACATTGACGTTCAGCCGTTATTCTGTTCACACTCATCTGATATGAATCAGTTTATATTGTGAAATGTAATGATCTCTCTGATGAATTTACACTTCTGGCTGTTCCATGTAAATCTCAGTCAGTTAGAGCATGCAAATAGGCAGTTTTTACATCCATCTGATGGAAGTCAAGATCATATTGTGCCGCCATTTGCATCAAGGCTCTTACTGAAGTGATATTTGCTGTTGTGGAGAGAAAGTGTCTTTGTAATCGACACACATCACTTGACTATAGCCTTTGACTACATACACTATATTTCCAAAAGTATTGTGACTTCCTCCATTCTGCAGCTTCTCCAGAGCGGCTGCTCGAGCTCTGACACACTTAATGACGTCTGTGTGTGGTTTACTGAAGGTGTGTGTCTATCTGACATCTCCATTCGGTTATAACACGATTCCCTACACACACACACACACACACACACACACACACACACACACACACACTCACACACACACCACACACACACACCACACACACACACACAGTATTATCCAATTTTTTGATTACTGATTTCCATTTGATTCTGAATATTGTAATATAGTTTTTAATTGGAAATACAATGGTAAAATCAGTGTATAAAACTAAAAGGAAAGTGTAATAAGCCTATGAGTTATGAATCAGTTTTATCAGTTAGTTAATGTAAAATCAGCAGGTTTTTGTCATCTTTGTGTCACGGTGCACAACACGTTTAATGGAAACCTCAATATCTCGACTCAGGATGGTTTCAGATCCTGGAATAAAAACTGATCTCGAGTTTCAAGGTACAGAAACATTCATGTCCCGTTGGCTTAGAGTTTAAGACCAAATGATCAAGATCTCTTAAAGCTGCACTTTAGGGTCAGTTTACACTGAGAGGGTTACAGTGAGTCTAACTCTTTAAAGGGTCCTGGTTAACTTTTGCCTCTTGTGTTTACTGTTTTACAGCACACGTGCAAAATGTGTTTTAGTGAGTGAGGATGTGTGAAGAGTTCTACAAAAAGAGTGCATGAGATTGAGCGAAAATATATACGGAAACCGGACATGACGTTTAAGCTGAAGTTTAACCACATTTCATAGGGTAATTCCCAGAGAGGTTGTTGTTGCTCAACACTGAGAGTTGTGTTTGAGAGCAGTTCATTGGAGTGTTTTTTGAGGGAAATGAAGCCTAGCGCAAGTTCTGCCAGGAAGACTCAATCGTTCTCGTCACTTATTACCTTCTCATCTATCCAATCATATCTTAATAGCCCAGTATAAAAGGGTGGTACTTACTCATGTCTGAGTTCGCAGATGCTGTCGCTTCAACCACCTCCATCCTCCCCAACCACCACTAAGACGGGACCTTTCCTCCATCCCCCCCAACACCATCATGTTGGGTCCTCCCCTCCATCCTCTCCAACACTTCCAGACGGGCTCTCCCCTACATCCTGAAGACGCCAGGATGTCCTCTTCCTCCTTCCACCCCACCACCACCAGATGGCCCCCTTCCTTACTTCGCAGGGGGTGAGCTACGCCAAATAATTTGATTGTTTGCTGAGCTCTTAAATAAATGTTCATTGTCACAGTATTAATTCTCCCGAGTCTTTCTGGTAGAACTGGTTTTTAAATTCAGTCGTGAGGTAATCCTGTGGTTTAAACACTTCAGTCCGTTAGATGTTTGCAAAATGCAAATTATGTATGTAAATCTGTTAAACCACAAAAAGTCCATGAAATTTTCACTCTGAATGCAACAATATGCTTTAAATGGGTCATAATGAGATGATATTATTCTACTGCCAGTTCAACCATCAAACGTCCCCCAGAGGCGAGTGTATTGAGAACACAAGTGTAGTTTATCTGAACCCTGAACCACACAGACTCACCAACAGCGGATACACAGTCAATACTAGAGACAATGACACATGAGGGCTCTTTACACACACTGAACAACTCCAGGACACAGCTAGCAACAGTTTGTTAATGTGACAATACATTGTGTTAGTTTCATTTCCCAAATAACCAGTGGAGGAATGTAACGACACACATTTACTCTGAGATGAAGTGGAGTTGAATAATATACTTTAATCCAGAGGCAAATATTGTACCTTTTATGAGAAACTGAGTTTTTACACATGGATATTAGATTTTCATATTATACAAATATGAACAGTATATAATAGAAACACAAGGAATAGGCAACGTTCGGTCCTGGAGGGTCACTGTCATCCAGAGTTTAGCTTATATAATGGTTTTGCATGGTAAAATATTTTATGGTTTGATTTTTGAAGATGTGAGTTAATTTAATTTATTCCTCCTCTTTCTGAGAACATCTCAGCGAATCTGAGTTCGCCCTGCAAACCTGTTGGTGGACAGTGGAAACATGCACTGATCCCAGATGACGTCCCGCCGGCAGAGGCTTTACCAGCATCTCTATAGTGCAGCTCATCAGATCTGCTCAAGAACAGTCGACACAAAACACAACTTATCTTGCAAATAGTTGTAAAAATGTATGGAACAATCTATTTAGTATCATTTACAAATGAATTGACATGACAAATATAAATGTACAGAATAATTTCTTTATTACATTTACAAGTTATAACTTTACAAAAATAATGCACAGAAATTATTTTTTGTTTCATTTACAAATTATAACTTGTAGATAAAAATAATGTAGGCCTATTCGATTGTTTCATTTACACATTTTAATTCACATAACCAAAACTTTATTTCTCTACCAATCTGTCAGGAAGAGAAAACACTGTCCATTCTCTGTGAGATCTCCTCTCCTCTGTCTCTGAACCCTCATGTCCTCTCGCTGGTCTGAGATGCGCTCAAGAGAAGGAGAGACTCAGGAGGAGAGAAAGAGCAAACCGGACAGATTCTCTGATTTCTGATCCTGTAATATAATCTGATCAGATGCGAGTCTCTTTCTGCTTCATATGAGACACATGATGATCCTCATTGAGCTTCAGATCAGATTCTCTGATTTCTCTTCACTGTCTCTGATCCTGAAACTAAAGGCCTTTGAGTTTCACCTCAAATCTACTTCTGACATCTAGTGGACAAAGATGAAAACTGCAGATCATATTCTGTGTGTTAGGAGGAATAGAAAACACACACTCATACACATTTATTTACAATGCCTTCATTTCTATTTTAAACAAGTGACATTCTCTCAGTTTAATTCACTGAATGTCATTCATTATCAACTCACAAATAATAATGTGATTTTACATGTTGTGTGAATGACTGAACTTCTAGCAACTTCTGCTTTAATGTATACTATGATGTGTTTGTGAACAGTAGATATTGAGTATTGAGTAAGTGTTGATCTGTTGTTGTTCTGAACAGCTTCAGTTCGTCTGTTAAAGTCACTAATGTTCTGCTGATGGAAATCAGTGTTAATAAATCAGAGATGATTAAATGAGCAGCTGATGGAGTTTATCAGATCTGAGTTTTACATTTAACATTCAGACTCTTGAAACTCTTCAGGAAACAATACGGCTGTGTCTCACATCAGATATTCAGAGGAGATATTGATCTGAAGAAGTTATTACTTCACAACAGGGAAATCATCAAAGCATGAGCTTCATCAACACACAGAATAAAGCTTTGATTGAGCCGTTAACACACGATTCACTACATTTATAAAACTATTATATATTTAATGAGCGCTTGGACTTAAATGTGACATCTTTGTGTTTAGTTCTGCTTTAATGAACTGTTCTGTTCCTGTTAGATTTCTAAGAAACTCTTCTGATCTTATTAAAACTCATAATGTGGATCATATTCCCTGATCAGCTGTAAGATCTGTACATGTGTTTCATTTATGATGCTGTCAAATATTTGCATATGGAGATTTAGTAATTCTGCTGTGATCCTGTAGAGAAACACTGATTTACACGAGCTCTGAAAGAGGAATATTAGTTTATTTCATAAATGTCTGAATTCCTTCATTCATAAATATGGATTTGGTTATGACAGTGAAACTGGTTCAGCTTCACAAACACATGAAACTTTAATATATCAACATTAATATATCACTCTGACACAAAAGGAAAATATCTCAAATAATAGATAGATATCACCTCAACACAATATATTTGATTGGCCTACAGTATATATTTTTTTACAATTAATTGTAAAAGACACTATTGAGAGAGTCATCAAAGCTATAAATGTCACGTGTAAAATGTTACGTCAGATCAAGATTTATTAAATTATTGGAAAAATGTTTTAAAATGCATTTGTAAATCATATATTTAAAATAAAAACAGATATATGTTCTGTCTGTTGTCTAATGAAGCTTTGAGACGGTTATTGTGATCGGCCAATCAGTGATGACATGATGTCATTTCCCTGCAGCTCTAGGCTGCGTTCAGCGCCGACAAAACGTTGCACAACGTTTTTAAAACAGAAACGGTGGTGCATTGAACACACTGGCTGCGTCCGAAACCGCATACTCAATGAGTAGGTACTTATTTTCAATGAGTACTTACTTAACGAGCGCTAAAAGAGTAGGTACTTTATAGCCAAATCTCGTTGAGTATGAATGCGAACCGGACATCTGCCATGTTGACGTTATCATGTGACCTACGACGCATTATCACACGCGCAACAACTTAAAAGATTTGAACGACACGTTTAATTCATCTATTTGTAAATATTGATATTGATTAAACTTGCTCATTTTGAAGAAACTGCGGCCCATTTATTTTGTGAATACATTTAGGGTTGATTAAAGTTCTTATACTTAACCCTACTAATGTGACCCACCGTTTTATCCTTACAATATTATTTATTTTTATTACGAAATCCCAAAATGGTCATCTCTTGAATGTTGTTAATTTCTTTATTTTATAATAACCAAACATTTTTATCCACAAGCAAAAGTGGCTAACTGCTTTATGTTTTCCTCTTTTTCTTGTTAACTCTCGTTTCATCCCTCAGGCCTAGGCCTATAAATATTTTTTTTTAAATGCATTTTTAAATGTATTATAATGAATTATTTAAGAAAAAATATATTAAAATATTCAACCTTGTACTAGGTTATTTTTTCCTGTGTAAAAAATCTCATATTATGTATGCAAACCCATGATATATATATATATATATACCTCATAACATCAGTAACTCAACAGCCCTACCTAGAACGGGTTTCCTCAGCGTATGTAATGTCTGCACAAAGGGCAGCTGTGCAAAGATTTGCCTTTGGAGAAAACTGTTGATTTTATACTCAAAAAAATTTAAGTACCATTAATATTAAAAATTAATATTACCCCAGAATGAATTGCATTGATATCCAACCCCAAAACATACAATAATAACAACGATAAATGCTGACCAAAAGTAAAAAGTATATAGTGAACATATCTACATTTGCATTCAAACAATTAAATAAAGCATTAATTAAATAATTATATTGTATTTACTGACAACAATGAGAAATATTAATAAATTATTAAAAGAATGAATGAAAGTCACCATCACACAATAAACAAATGCATATACAAGTCAACACATGAAACAAAGCTTTATTCAAACTACAATCATGTATGTAGGCTAAAGGCGCTGAGGTTGTTGCGTGTTGTGTTGTGCTTCACAATCTGAGGCAATAAGGGCAGGTGGAGTGATGGAGGGACTCGTAATGGCAGGTGGAGTGATGGAGGGACTCGTAAGGGCTGGTCTCGTAAGGGCAGGTGGAGTGATGGAGGGACTCATGGCACCATCTCCAGGATTCAGCTCTGGGCTCCTCATCCTCAGTGCTCACACCAGCCTGCTGACATTTCAGATTCTACAAAATGCACAAACATAACACAAAAGCAGTCATTTTAACCACACAATGTCATATGATTTCAGTATTATTTAGAAGACAAAACCACTTTTTTTCACAAACGCCGCCATCATCTTCCCTTGCAGGTCCTGCTCCACCACAAAAGCTGTGCAGCTAATGCACAGAAATCAAGAATCAGAAAAGTGCTGTAATAGCTCTGTTTGAAATTACAATAATTAGTTGTTGTTATTAATTTCTGTGGTATACTCACTCAAAGCCTTTGATGGCAGCATTCAGCTTCATGAGCCACTCTCCACCGGATAAAAACACATCTGTTCATCTGACCCTGTAACATCCAGACAAGATTCACATTACCTCTGTGATTTATGAGCTTGTTTTAACTTTTTATCCAACATAAATGTTCCTCAATTTATCAACAGTAATGGACAAATAAAATAGATAACTTATGTTTATTACTTTATAGATTTGTTCTACATAATAGCACACATTCATCACTCAGATGTCTATTTCATGTTGTGATGTGCTCTTCTGCAATACTTACCGAAGATTTTCCTGTCAGAAGTAAATAGACATTTAAAATAAGAAAAATGTATATGGTTTATGTAAATCCACGTTAGAGACGTAACTTACGTGTCCTTACTGGAGCTCGCCTGTTAGCTAACGTTATACATAATAAAACGTGTTTTTACAGCAAAATCACAACTATACTAGCTACACGGTGTAACGTCTTTACACCTTCAACAATTCAACAGTTTACTCTACAGTAGTTCAACACATGCAATTTTAACACAAGGACCCGTGTTTACTCACATTTGAAAGCACCCGCGTCGCTGATCTCTGCGATATGTTTGATAATGACGTATCCTCTCGCGTGGCCTCCTGGGATAGAAAAGTATTCATCTTCGAGCTCTTCAAAATCTGGGTTGAAGCAGTAAGCCATCCGGGAACTTCTCGCCTACTCTTTTATGAGTACTAAGGTTTCGGACATACTACTCCGTTCACGTACTGTTTTCCCCTACTATATAGTAGGAAAGTAGGAATATTCGGACGCACTATAAGTATACGTACGCCCGAATCTCGCGATAATTAGTACGTCACTCTGGTAATTCTCGCCTACTCTTTTATGGATACTAAGGATTCGGACATACTTATTCGCTCGCCTACTGCTTTTTCCATACTATATAGTAGGGAAGTATGCGGTTTCGGACGCAGCCACTGTTCTGATGACGCAAGAGTTGCAACTATGGCAGCTGAGAAGGCCATTCTTTGTGTTCTTTGTTAAGAATTTTCGGAGCCTGATGAAGTCGGTATAAATATGTGTTTAATAATACTACAAAATATGCCCGATGTTACAGTTACTGCACTTGCCGCCCAGAACAAAAGAGAACATCCCAATCGAGTGAAGGGATTGCTGAAACTGAAACTGAAGCACACATCTTGCCTAATTCAGACTAAAACACATCTATTTAGCCTCACATACTGACTTTATTTGTAGTTCATACTGTTTTAATACCCTGTATTTTCTTACTAATTTTTAGGAAAAGCACTTAATTAGCCTACCATTGTTTATTTCTATACCAAATGTCATACACTTGCAATGAAGCTAAAAATATAAACAACTACATCATTATGTTGATATCCTGTATTTTTACAATAAAACGTACGACAAACATGTCTTCTAATATCCTCAGTTGTTGCGTATACCGAGCTGCATCGAACACATTTGTAAATTACTTTCCATGAACCCATTTTGTGAGTTCACTTTAATACCACGTGCTTTATATACATGTTGCTGCTGATTGGACTGCAGTTCTGACACACCCACCAAACAGGAGAAAACGTATCTCAAACCCCGTTGCACACCGGTGCACGCCGTTTCCAGGAAACATGACGTTCAACCCGGAAACCGTAGCAAAACGTTGCGCACCGTTTTGAACTTGAACATGCCCCTAGAGTCAGTCATGTGACATTTCCAGCTCAGGTGATTGGCTAAAATCAGTCCAGCATTAGAACTCTTTACAATATGCATTAAAGACAACATCCAAACAGAACTACTGTATTTAAAGGTTATTCACATGAGCATGTTAAAACTAACGTTTATACTTTCATTAATTTGACACACTTCTCCACATTAAGGAAGAACAGACATGCCAACACTGATCCAGACACATATCTGAGGCGACTGACATCAGCTCGATCTGGAGTTTACAACGTGAAAATAACAGTCAAATCTGAATATTGTAGCTGGAGAGACAATCTCTGTCCCGCTTAGTATAATTATAAACTTTATTTAGCAAAGAATGCAGTTTAAAGTGCTTTACATAAAAATGATATAATCAATTATCAACAGCAACGTCACAGTCAAAAAATAAAAACATATGCATCAGTGTGAATCAGGAAGAGTAACAGCCTTTCTTTGAGTTTTGCAAATATGTCAATTGTAGAGATTAAATATATGCTGAAATCACTGTCCTCCAGTGGTCGTTGCATACATTTACAATAGGGTGAAAAGATGAGTAATAAATACATATAAAATAAATGGTATGGAGTGATACAAAACATAGAGAGAAAAATCCACCTTATGTTGCAGCGTTATTCTGTGAATGTGCGAGACTTCAGATTCTTTAGCCGCTACAGTAAATAACTAAGAATAAAGTGCATGTAAATGGTCGGACTATTTGTGCTACAAACCAGTGTTTATAATTATGACAATATTAAAATTACATGGTAAGAAATATCAGTTTTCAATATCAAGCAGGAAAATAGGCTGTTTTTGAACAGCCAAAAGTAACTGGAAGCGAATGACACCAGAAGCCTGACACATTAAATTTAACATAAGGTGGATATAAGCTATAAAATACAGGAATACAAAAACACATAGAAAATAAAGATGCATGAAATGAAATGGATGAGGCAGTGCAAAATGAAAAACATTTTCTCAAAAAAAAAAGTCTGTTTGTACTTGGAAGAGTCATTGAAGAGTCATTGAAAAACACTCAGAAATTGAGGAATGTGGAAGTAATGTGTGTCGTGGGCCAGTCGTTTCAAACTCTGAACAGTTGAACCTCATTAATTTCAGTGTTTCTCGAGCTCACTCGCGGGGTAAGCCCATTCAATTACTGCATTTTTTGACAGTAGTTGACCTCTCAGAAATCTAGCCGGTACTGGGACATGATGCACACTTTAGTTAATGTCTCTCATTAGATAATAGATAGTTAGACTCTATATTGCAGTTCTATAACATGAGCAAGACCTAAATAGCTACTATAACCAGATGCCAGTTGTCATATTTTTAACAGTTGCTAAGAATACAGTGTGAATCTAAAATCTTATGATGAATCTTATGGCTCCCGGTGATATATTATAATAACATTTTCTGTTGAATGCAAATGGTTGCCTTGTTTTTGCAGTATTTTAAACTTCTTTCTTTGGTTAAATTCAGTATTTGCTCGCATTAATATTCACTTTTCGCATCATAAAATAACATGCGAGTAATTATGACCATAGAAACATGAGAGAAAAATATTCATGCGTGCAATTAATTCTACGTTATGGGAGCAATCCCTCTTTCCCCCAAAAATGAACCCTCAGGTGATTTTACAAAACCTTTACGTTTTCACTTTGTAATGGTACAAAACTTGGTGACTTTTGTAACACTTCCTATGTGAACTATGTGTACAACTTACAAAACAGCCACAATGCAGAAAGAACACACAACAATGAAGGGGTTTTACATCATCCAGCGTGTGACACACACACACACACACACACACACACACACACACACACACACACACACACACACACACACACACACACACACACACACACACACACACAAAAGAGTTTATCAGCCAGAAGACTCAACTTTAAAAAAAATCTAAACTTCTAAAACTCTAGTGTTTAATAATGTCTAAATATATATCCAAATGCAACAGCTAAAAAATAAGCAATTATGACTATTTTGAACTAGACTATATAGAGCCCTGTATATACGTCTATTTATTTAAGAGCCAATCAGGCTTCTAGTGGTTAAACAATGACATTACATATGAATATTGTTTTTCCAGCCACCAGATGCTTCTAATTTGTATTGGAATTTAAATACATCGTCTATTTTACCCTTAAATACTAAACTAATTGCAATTTAAAAAATACAAATATTAGAAAACAATATTTCAAATAGTCATAAATGGATCATAATTATTGCACAAATATTTTTTAGTACCATAAAATACAACATATTACATATATATACTTATATAAATTCTCTTCTGATATGAGGAACAAATGGATTTGCTTTGTCGTGATGTACACACGTTGTTATATGGAACAATTTTAAGCCATGAATAGTCAAGATTTATTAATAACCTGCATATACTCTTTTCTCTTCATTCACTCTTTTCTCTTCATTCACTCTGCTGTCCACATTCACTCTTGTTTTGTTTAGACTCAAGCATCAATGTGTAATTAATCTACAGTGCTTAAAGGAGAACTCGGCAACTCTAGCGAACTCTAGTCACTTCTTCGCTGATTTTTCCTTTGTTGTCGCATGTTTTCCCCACAAGCTCCCCCTACAGCTGTGGAGGGGCGTATATTTCACAACACGGTCGTAAAAAACTCACTTGCGGCGGCCTCCTCCCCCTCTCTACAGCTGCTCATGTGCGTTTGTTTTGATCGGAGCAAGCCAACTGTATCGTGTGGAGCTATGTCTACCGAGGTGGGTAATCTGGTAATACATGCGTGTGTGTTTATGTCGAATTGCCGTAAAGCAATTCGTGTTTCGCGCTCGTTCTCGCTTCTCACGAGACTTCCAATTTCTATCTTGCCGGGACGGTAGTCCCCAAGTTGCAAGGTTGGTTTTCCGCCTGGGAACGCTGGGGGGAGCGGGGAAAGTCACCAATATCACCAGAACAGGTTGTTTAACCATCCAAATGAATTCTAGACAGTTTTATTAAGTTAAAAAAGTTACCAAGTTCTCCTTTAACTCAATTAAATGCACAATATGTATTTTTTTTCGCCGCTAGGGGTCGCTAACCTCTTTACAATAACAAAGGCGTAGTTAGATTGAAGCAACATTTGCTAAGAACTCTGGATCTTGTCGTCAACGTCAAGCCGGCCGATCTAATAATGTTTATGGATGAGTAAATACATCTATGTTTTTATCATGACTGTGATATGAAGCAGTTCGGGATTGCTAAGAGACACTATCAGCTCCACACGCGACGCGAGTCCTGCGGATATAAAAGGAATATGGACATTTCATTCTACCGAACTACATGCAGAATTACTGCTCACAGGTCAGTTTATTAGACAAATTAAACTTGTGAGACAGGGAGAACGCGGATATGACGCCATTGACGGCGACAAAACGGAAATAAAGAAACGTGACGTGTCTTCGAATTAAATTACAAATTTCTCCTGGTTTGAAAGTTGTTGGAAGCAGTCGGGATAATGTAAGTACACAACTAATATATATATATAACATAGATATAGTGATTTTTGCTATTTTTAAAGCAAAAAAAAAACAAAAAAACATATTGTACCTTTAAACTAGCTTAAAATTCCCGGTATGAGTGAAACACATGTAATCTCTATTTGTGAAGTGACATCAAACATGCACTCCAGACCAGGGATGGTATTCAGGATCTGTTTTCATTTGTCCTTGTCTACAGATAAACCTTTTTTGCGGCTGTGGAACAGTTTAAAAGTAGCCCAAAAACACACAACCTGCGGCTCTGTAATATTTCCTATGAACGTATTTTCCAAAAATCCCAATTGTGCAGGAAAACTGCGACTCTGGAAACGCTGTTGGCTGGACGTCAATGATGAAGGGTTTGATGAGAATCTCTCCTCAGTTTTGACATCAGAATCAAACTTTACAGGCTCGTCTGGATCACAGCAGACTAGAAATCACAAATATACTGAATTTATGAGATGTTGTTCTCAATCAAAAACACCTTGTCAAATACATAATCACACATCTGTGAAAAGCTTCAATAGTCTATAAGTGCAGAAAGTCAATCTGATGAATCTGAATAGTACATCATAATACTGTATGTTATTTAAAGTTCAATAATGATCAAAAACTCACAGTCTGGCTTTAGTATCTCCTCACTCTCACATCTGTTACGTCTCTGTCCTCTTTCCTCTGGTGATTGACTGGTTTGTGTCTCATTTCTGTCCTCCATGTTTCTCTCAGTCTTCTTGTTTTCTGCTGATCTGTGATTTCTGCTGATTTTCTTTCTCCTCTTCATTTGAATCTGTTCAATCACACAGACAGAGTTTCATTAAAGCGATATAACATCATATCACGAGACATCAGATCAACTCCTGATCAACATCTGCATGAGCTCAGTGTTATTACAGCATCTCAGATTAACTCTACAATATTCACAATAATCAATGATGATGACAAATGACAAATATAGAAATGTGAGTTTATGTGTGAGTCCTGATCATAAACATCTTTCTCTTCTCACCTCATGTTTGATCATATTTGATTCATCAGAACGACACTTTTCAGCTCCGACTGGATCAACAGAAACAACAACAACTGGTTATCATCATAACTTAAATACAGTCCCTTGACTATCTATTTCCATCTATACACAATGAAACAAGGAATATACAGACAAATTAGTTTACAAGCTGCAGCAATTAAAACATTTCTGATTAAAGTAGCAAATAATCCAGTCATCCACATGAACAAATACTCATCTGTAGAGTATAAGCTATAATGAGTGTTATTTTTATTTAAAGGTGCAGTCTGTAAGAATGACAACTAGTGGTTGAAATAAGAACTGCAGTCCAATTCAAAATATCACAGATTGTCGTTTCTCCCGCCTCCTCAGACTCAACACTCACATACCTGTCAACCCTCCCGTTTTCCCCGGGATTCTCCCGTATTTTACCTTGCCTATCCTATAAAAAATAAATAAATAAAAATCCCACTGGGCACAGACCAGTTAAGCGGAAATCCGCCCTGCAGTAATTTCATTGGTTAAGGTCACAATGACGGGTAGGTTTAGGGATCAGTGTTTGGTGTAGGCAATCAGTACTGAGATTCACATGACCAATAACATCTTTAGAATCGGCTAAAGATTCTAAGCCCGATCCAACCCAGGTATGCACTCACATGGGTCGCCAGTCTGAGACACACAACAGGAACGAGCACATGGACAATGAAAACTGGAAACGTGCAAAATCACAGACCAAAGCAACAAACATTCCAGCCTGGAAACGCACATTTCAGAGTAAAATAACTGGCTGTAGAAGTGTTTTTTCAGAGATCTTAGCATGGTTCCTCAATATATGCAAACATATTATGGTATTTTTACGCTTTAGTAGAGTGAAAAAGTTATATACTGAACCTTTAAGATGTCTAGAGGTAATAGGGTGTGTAACATAGCCTATGTAGCCTATTAAAGTTTTTTTCCATTTTGTCGATGATTGACGTAATAAACAACCAATCGTGAAACCTAAGAATTGTGATAGTCGAGAAAGGGGAAAATGAAAACACAAACAAAATACGCTGCAGACGTAACATGAGAAATGAAATGATGTATTTAGAAACCTGTTGTATCTCACCTGTGAGAAGAAGAGAGGTGTAGAATAATCCAGAGTGTTTGTAAAATCACACTGAAGATATAAAGATAAAGTCTTGCAGAAATAAAGAAGTGAGAATCCTGGAGTCAGTCGCTGCTGGAGAGTTCAGTTTAATCTTACAGTCTGTGGTTTAACTCGTGTGCTGACTGTTTATACTGGAGTTTGAGTGTCAACAGTAGTGCGAGGGGTGGAGACAATTACAGGGGCCACACTAAATCGAGTGGTTTTGCTATGTATTCCCCTACTTTTATGAATAAATATAGCCTATATACTACAGCGTCAGCTTGTACACCTGAGAGTTTAGTGAAAACCACAAAAACATGTAACTAGTTAAAGACGTTTTCCACATATTTCCTTTTTCTTTCCTCCCTATGCAGATCCGTTTCCATTTCATACTTTATGCACTGCTAAATACAGCGTCTGTTTGTGCAAGAATAGAGTTCAACATAAGTCTATAGTCTAGTTACTTTCAATTAAGTTCAAGTGTAAGAAATGTTTGGTGAGGAAGTGTGAGTGAGTCAGTATTGTTTGTGGCTGGGTGTCATGTTATCTGTGATGCTACTTCCACTTTTTCCTACAACAAATGAGTGAGGAAGTGTGAGTGAGTTAATACTGTTTGTGCATGTCATGTTTGTGGCTGGGTGTCATGTTATCTGTGGTGCTCCTTCCACTTTTCCCTCATCAGAAATGGAGAAACTGAGTTTGCTATTTCAACCGTTCAGCTATTTTGTGTTTTTAAGTTAGACTTCCTATGACACTTTGAAGCACATTTGGTCAGAAAAGGTTCCTGATTCCTTAATTCCTCCTACGCAAAAATAATTATGCTGATTATACACTCACAATTGTGAAAAGAAAAAAGTCACTATTCCCTTTATTTTCTGTTCAGTGGCGTAAACAAGCTTCAACAGTAATGTGTATATATTAAGTGTGTTAAATAATGGAGACATTCCTGTGCCCTGGATCCTGTTAAAACACTATTAATAGAGAGATGAAGATCAGTGTAATGAGGAAAATAATTTAGTGTACGTCTCAATCAGATCACTAAAGGTGAAATCATCATCGTCACTGATATTAATTCTCTTCACTGTTTACATGAAATCTGAAAACATTATTACATTACACGATTGTTGGCATTACAAAACATTTGAGTAATAAAGTTATGCAACATCTTCTGTATATTTATTGTTTTCATTTGTGTATTTTAGAAATGTTTGAAGTCCTTAATGTACATTAAACTGGATTTGGTTTATATATACTGAGCTTTTCAACAACACATTCACTGACAGTAATTCTATGGTTCCTTATGTGGCAGGATAAGTGATGTTGCCCTTTTATTGGGGTTAAGTGGGGCTTTGACAGACCAATGAGCTGGAAGTGGCCACCATATTTAAGGACCCTTATTTTGACGGGTGTACGGGTCCTTTAAGTCGGGGTTCTTCCCTTCCGGGCATTTTTTGTTTCAGGTCTCGGTTCCTTTAAGTTTACTTAGAGAGGGGCTGGTGGTGATGGCACTGTAGCAAGTTGTGGCGGAGCTGCTTCAGCAGTAACAGCATGTTAGCGGGTGCGTGTGAATGCTGGCCGGTAAACAGAGCCGCAGCACCTGTTGTGAGTAACCATACAGCTTTGCGTTTGGTTCTACCTAAATCGTAAATGGGGAATGGAACATCACTATCTCTAAGCCCTAACTGAAGACGCTACATGTGACACCGCTGCTGTTTTGCTTCAATATTTTGCTTGTATTAGTTTTGTTTGTTTTGCTTTTGGCAACATTGTCTTTTTGTTTGTTTTGCTTTGCTTTTGGCAATTTCTTGTGTTGGCGTGTGTCCCTTTCTTCTCTCTCCAGGAGCCATTGATGACTTGCTGTGGAACGGGGAAGGCTAGCTGCTTCATTCGATTTGTGCGCTACACGTGTGCTTCACTGTGTGCTGACGAAACTTCCTTATGGTGTGGGTGCTTGGTGTCTGATCTGATGTGACTTGAGGTGGGTTTGGACGACCCCTGGAGTAGTAGCCGGCCTGCCCTGTTCCCGCTAAGCCTGGCTCGGGAGAAGTTTGTCATGCTGGGAGAGTCCTGAAAGCGAGAGAATTTTATTGGTGATCATTTTATAATAAAGTGTATTTTTGTACTGCCCCTCACGTCTCGAGTTATCTGCCTTCCAAATGGTAACACTAACCTGTGTGTCCTTATTGGGGGTTATTTCCCTGGCGCCCCACCAGGGTGGCGTAGTCGGATAAAACTAGTAGTGATTTACTTTCCCCTCCACTCGAGTAATGCCACACTTAAAGGGTCATTCCACCCATTTGAACATTGTTTTTTATTTAAAGTGGGTCATATATGTAGTCGAAATGTAAAATAAATTTTGAATTTGGTGCCTTCGTGACCGAGGAAAGACAAAAAATAACTTCAGGACGCATTTGTATGAAAGACAACAACTCCCACAATGCACCACATTGCACAGCTCCGCAAGCCACTCCCACTAATCCAGAAAGCCATATCTGCCTATAAGAGAAATCACTCTTCCGTCTACAAGGCTAGCTACTACCAGAGCTTGAAATTCATTTCACATTCACACAAAATGTCTAGTTAGTTGACGAACTCATTAGTGCATTACTCCTCGTTTGTATTTCTTTCGAAAAGGTGAATTATTGCATGGTACCTGGATGTTCAGTCAGAACATATGCGGTGCGAAACTAGGATAGTTCACAACACAAACGTCCGTGTCCTCGTCTGATTCAGAGATTTCGTCCAGGAGAAATTGTCATCGTTGAAATTCTTTGCCGCAGACGGACTCTATCTCTGTGTTCGTAGCGGTTCGTAGTTGCATAGTGAGATCACCAGCGCCACCAGTCCGCCCTAACTCGAGCCAGTCCGGACTCCTCGTCCGCGGCAGGCAGGTCTTCTGCCTCGGCTGCTCTTCGCTATAATGCGGCTTGTAAAGATGGCCACAAACAACTGATTCAAGCATCAGACTTCCGAAATCCTCTTCTTCTATAACATATTGAGCACTCTCCTCCGCTATTGTCATAACTTTACATCTGTCTCCACAGCGCCTGTTAGCTTAGCTTCAAACAAGATGGAGGATATTGCTTTCAGTTTCAGAGAGTAAAGTCCCACCCACTGATCTGTAATAGGTCTGTAGCGTGAGCGGGTCCCGCCCCCTGGGAAAGATGAGGAACTAGTGCTTGTAGTCTCAACAGAAATCCCCCCCTCTTACACTTCCTCCTACAATGACGCAAAATGACGATTTTTGTGTCATTGTAGGAGGAAGTGTAAGAGATAAATAACGGATTTCTCCCGTCTCAGGGGAAAATGAGAGAGTGTTGCACGACCATTCAATAGTATGACTGGGTATCTAACAATGCAAAGCTTAATGCAAATGGGTGGAGTGTCCCTTTAAATTTTAATGTAAGAAGTAAAATGTGTTATGTGAGACTCCTTGTAATGCATTAATGGCTGATTCATGATTTTATGAATATTGTTCAATTCGAAGATTTGCTTCATATGAAACATCATCATATGAATCCAGAAATATCTCGAGTAAGAACATTAAAGGGTTAGTTCACCCAAAAATGAAAATTCTGTCAGTAATTACTCACCCTCATGTTGTTCCAACCCCGTAAGACCTTCGTTCATCTTCAGAACACAAATTAAGATATTTTTGATTAAATCTGAGAGCTGGATCACTCCTCCATAGGCTTCTAAGACATTATAACTTGCTGGCCTAGAAAATGCATTAAAGACATTGTTAATATGATCCAAGTGACTAGGCCTAAATACTGTATAATATATAGTGTTCAGTTCACAGATGAGGGGAACAGGTTATGACTATTGTACAGTATGAATTGTGGGTGGATTTGTCACAGGTCGGGGTGGGCCGGGCTAGACTGCACCCACCCCTGGAGACCGGGTACCACCTCGAGGAACGTGCCAAGGAACAGTCAGACAAAAGAATAAGGAGTAACAGGTTCTCTTTATTGAGTTAAAAACAGTGAATTGCAAAATCCTAATTAAAATCTTCTTCTCCCCACCAGAGGGAGTTCGACGATCTCCTGGACCTCCGAGGGGGAATGATCGTGGCGGGCCTGTGGCTCGTTGAAGGAGGGGGCTCGAGGGGAATACTCACACCGTCTAGGTAGGTCGCTGGATAAGTACTCTTTTACAGGGCTCAGGAGGAGGTCGTGGCCATACCGACACCGTTCGGGCTGGAACCAGGTAGGTATTCAAGTGCGGGGGCGAGCGAGTCGCAGATGCTGCTCCGGAGGTAAGTCACGGGGTGAGTACCCTTTACCGGACTCAAGAGGAGGTCGTGATCATACGGGCACCATTCGGGTTGGAACCAGGTAGGTATCAGGTGCGAGGGCAAGGCGAGTCCCTGATGCTGTCCCGGAGGTAATTATTCAGGGGGCGGAGACCTCAGACGGGACACAGGTGGCAAGCAGCCGGACCAGGAAAAGGGAACAGGTAACGTACACCCCAGCAGGACGAGCACTTCAAGCGGAATGCTCCACTGCAGCTACACACTGTAACAATACAGCAAGGATTTAACTGCTCAACAGTACATGAAACGTTCGACTGAATACCTCTTCTCTTTCTGAACAGGGCAGAGGCTTTCGATAAGGGCATGTGAAGACCACCAGACGGGGAGGACACTTGGAGCGAGCCGTTCCACTTCGGCTGTACACTGTAACAACGCAACAGGATTTAACTGTTCAACAGTATATGTAACGTTCAGCTGAATACCTTCTCTCTCTTCTGAACAGGGCAGAGGCTTTCGATTCGGGCGTGTGGAGACCACCAGACGGGGGGGACACTTTGAGCGGGACGCTCCGCTCCAGCTGTACCCTGTAACACTATGGCAGGGTTCAATGGTACAACAGCATATGAAACATTTAGCTGAAATACCTTCCTTCTTTCTAGACAGAACAGAGGCTTTCGATTAGGGCGTGTGGAGACCACCGGACGGGGAGGACACTTGGAGCGAGCCGTTCCACTTCGGCTGTACACTGTAACAACGCAACAGGATTTAACTGTTCCACAGTATATGTAACGTTCAGCTGAATACCTTCTCTCTCTTCTGAACAGGACAGAGGCTTTCGATTCGGACGTGGGGAGACCACCAGATGAGGGGGCACTTGGAGCGGGACGCTCCACTTCAGATGTACACTGTAACGATGTGGCAGAGGTTATCTGTTCAACAGTACACGAAACAGTCAGCTTTAACAGGGCTGGGTTGTCTCGAAGCAGTAAGTTGGGCGCTCGATGTATCAGAAGCCCTTCCTTGAAGACAGCGAGTGAAAGCCTAATGGGGGAGAGTGCACAGCAGACTAATATTACTTCTCCACACAATAAACTTCACTCCACAACACAAACCGTGTGAATCGTCACTTCAGACACTGCATTTCCACTCGCACACCGTGCATTCGGGCCAGCACTCACCCACCGATCTTTCTTCCACTGGATCGAATCTCGTCTTTTGCAAGGGCTTACTTCTCTCAGGAAACAAAGCAGAAGTCGGATACAGCTGTTGTCACATTCGGCAAAGGGGAAGGCAGAAGTTGGAGACAGATCAATAATTCACTCAGTGTACTCGTGCCACACGCTTTCCAAACTCTCAACACCACTTCGGTATTAGTGCATATAAACAACGGATCCAATACTCATCACTTTGCGTCTTTCCCACCGCTGACGATCTTCCTTAAGTTTTCGCTGATAAATCCTTCGCTCTCTTCCTTCTACTTCTCAGCCACAATCTTCGCCCGCTTCACAGCCCAGCCTCGATAAACAAACGACCCGTCGACAAACACAGTATCTCACGGGAGGAGAACCACACTAACAGTCTGCTTCCTCTCTCTTTTTAAAGCCCCATCTGAATACGTGTCCCTCTCACAACGCTCTCTGTAATTCTCCACACCTGCTGTCAATCAGGCAATTGGCCTTGCTGCCATGGCAACAGATTCGCAGTGCAATGAGACGGGCGTCCACAGGAGGTCTCCAAATAACACTGCATTCACAAGGGCTTTAATCTCTTTTTCTAATTTTTGTCACACCGTGACAGATTTATAAACATTGAGAAATAAAGTTAAACAGAAATAAACATGACTCTAAATAATGAACAGGAAAAGCAAAATTGCATATAAAACTATATCAAAGTATGAACTAACTTGTGCAATAAAGTAAATATGCTTACACCCTAAATTAATGAAAAGATGTGCTGTCCCAAACGTTGTGTCCCAATCACCCAAATGTTACCCAAAAAAATGGGTATGGCTCAGTTTACATAAAAGAGGATGTCGCACATCTTTTCATTATAATATAAAGTTTTTTCCAGTTCAGATGGATAGGTAACATCTTCAGTATTAAACAAATGTATCATGAGTTGGGCTGATGTTTTTAATTTATGGCAAGGAACTTTGCACAAGGCGGAAATTCAAAAACTGTCCCAATCACCCTTAATTCACCCATATATATATATATATATATATATATGACATGCACGAGCGCGAGTTCTTTTCAATTCTGCTTTAGTCATTGTGCTGAAACAAAGTAGATCTAAGTTGAGTAATAGCCCCTTTTGCACAACGAGATACAATAATGTTGGGCAAAACCTTCCACCGGTATTTAAACTTTCAGGAAGCAATAACTAGTAAACACTAGTGACAAACTACATTTATCTCCGCAGGTTTGTTGTGTATATAGGCCTACAACAAATATCTTGTTTAACATGTTCAATATCTTGATGTGAATAATGTTGTGGATTGTTGTATGACAACACCCAATAAATCCTCACTGAACATCTTGATGGTTTAATGTTTGGCTAAAGACATTTGACTTTAATCTAAATTTAAACAGAGCGAGTGTTTCTGAGAAGCAAACAGTGAACAGACAGAGTTTAGGAGTCAAATGTGAGAAGCTCTAATGTCATGAAGTGTTTATAAGTTATTATAGGTAGTAGTCTTTAATTTTTTTGTGAATTTATATAATTTGGTAAATTTCAACTGACAAAAAAGAATGACACCTTTTTTTAGCCAGACAAGCATCAGTTATCGGCTGATATTAATATTCTCTAAATGGCCAATTATGATAAATATCAGTCTATCATTATTTATTTCATACAGTCATTAAATACTCAAGACGGCCCATGTGAATAGGGTAAAACAAATAACTCATACTATGTATTTGAAATGCAAACAAATGAGAAAAGCAAGTACCCTCTTGACTTTGTTGTTTACTTGCTTCGTCACCTCCGGTTTTTTTTCTTCTGGTGCACTGATTCGCTGGCTGAACAGCCAATCAGAATGATCAGATGGCCAGACTGACTGACAAGCCCCGACTTCGATTCAACATGTCGAATCGGCCGTTACAAAGCCGTCGAGGACCAAATTTATGGCGTTATATATGTGCCTCAATCCTGAGCGAGTAATTGTAAGTTTTGAGCACAGAGAACTATATTTTGCAAGCACATTACATTATATTTTGAACAGAAATTACCAATCACAAAAAAAAAAATGTGTTTGAGCAAAGGAAAAAACGATTCCGTGCTCAGTAAATGTATTTGCTTGTTTGCTATTATCCATATTAACATGCAATAATAACCCCTCTCACGCAGTTTACTCAGGTGCTCTCTCACAAACTTATTCTCTGCGCTCCTGTCAAGTCCCTCTCTCTCTCTCTCAACCTCTTAATTCTGTGCGCGCTCAACTCTTGACACACACGCGCGCTCAACTCTTGACACACACGCGCGCTCAACTCTTGACACACACGCTCGCTCAACTCTTGACACACACGCTCGCTCAACTCTTGACACACACGTGCGCTCAACTCTTGACACACACGCTCGCTCAACTCTTGACACACACGCTCGCTCAACTCGCTCAACTTACAACAGTGTTACAAGTGTGCCACAAAATCTACCAATCAGAAAATTAAAGGTCGATTGTGATTGGCTGTTGGTCTCCAATCAAATCGCTAGTAGAACCAAAGCCCGTCTTGTAGATATCCATATCCATATATAATCCTTTATTATATGATATCTGTAACTATCATCATCCCGGAAGCTACTGAAAAAAAATTTGAAAAAAATACTGACTACAGCGACACATATAGCTGTCAATCACCTCACACAAGACCTCACTCTTAAAACTGACATTTTCCGAACAATTAAACAAAATTTGCAATCCAACTATTAGGCTAATGTCTGTGATCTAAAGAAAACCACCATTATAATAATTATTTTAATTATTATTTTTGTGTATTATAATTTATAATACACAAAACTAACAAGGCACTTTTAAGTTAATAATAATAAAAAAAATTACTTACCAAAATGTGTTTTAATCCATTAGTCTCACTGTAGTCAGTTATTTTTTTCGATTTTTTTTTCAGTAAGCTTCCGGGATGCTGTAGATATTTCCAAGATATCATATAATAAAGGATTATATACGGATATATGGATATATATGGATATCTATGGATAGCTCTACAAGACGGGCTTTGGTTCTACTAGCGATTTGATTGGAGACCAACAGCCAATCACAATTGACCTTTAATTTTCTGATTGGTTGATTTTGTGGCACACTTGTAACGCTGTTGCAAGTTGAGCGAGTGTGTGTGTGTCAAGAGTTGAGCGAGTGTGTGTGTCAAGAGTTGAGCGAGCGTGTGTGTCAAGAGTTGAGCGCGCACAGAATTAAAAGGTTGAGAGAGAGAGAGAGAGAGAGAGAGAGAGAGAGAGAGAGAGAGAGAGGGACTTGACAGGAGCGCAGAGAATAAGTTTGTGAGAGAGCACCTGAGTAAACTGCGTGAGAGGGGTTATTATTGCACGTTAATATGGATAATAGCCAACAAGCAAATACATTTATTGAGCACGGAATCGTTTTTTCCTTTGCTCAAACACATTTTTTTTTTTGCGATTGTTAATTTCTGTTCAAAATATAATGTAATGTGCTTGCTAAATATAGTTCTCTGTGCTCAAAACTTACAATTACTCGCTCAGGATTGACACACTGAGAAGATTGAGTCGACACACGAAAACTGCCCGACGGCCGACCGTCGGCTTGGTGTGCTCCAGGCTTTAGACGCATGAACTCGTGCTTCTGTGTGTGTGTGTGGCTGTTCTTTCTTGAAGCAACATGGAACCTTTAGCTTGTGTTCCTCCAGTAAGGCAGTCTGGATTTGCTGCTGGATTTTATTACTCTCTGTCATTTTTTTCAGTAACTCCTCCATTTTACAATCAATGTATTGTGTACTTAGCTTAGAAAACAGGCTTGTGAGGTTCTCCACGTCACTCTGGAACATCAGCAGTCATTCTCCACCATATGTGACCGCACGAGAGGTTCAGGATCTTTAGTTTGTGCAATTTCCCAGTAAACACCGCTTCAACAGTCTCTTCAGTATGCAGGTGTGTTTAATAATCAAACAGAAGGTTAACTTAAATCTCTTCAGCTCAAAACAAAAAAAAACGTAATCTTCTCAGTTTCACATAGGTACGTGTCTTTTCCAAGCCACTCACACCATCACCATAGTCTTACTTAGATCATATAAGTGTTAACTTACTACGTTACTACATTATACTTACTACATTAAGTATAATAACTTGCTTATAACTAGACTTACATCAGTCTATTAGAGCCTGATGCCGGTCTTATTATCTGCAGTGATGGGACGCTTGATACTTGGTATCTTTTGTTTTCAAAGCACTTTTGTATCACACACTGAATCGATGTTTGTATTGAATGCTTGTATTGTATGGATGCTTGTATTGAAATGACAGCACCACGTGACTGATGACATTTGAAGCTTCACAGCTGGTTTGAAAAATATTGCAACTCCACCTGATGCATAAAAGGGAAATGATTATCAAGGGGGCATTATTCATTTAAACGACAATATACTTCCCTCTAACATAAATTGTATACCAGCCCCCCCCCGCCCCCCAAAAAACCCAGAAGACCTACAATATTTTTTCAATAGGCTACTCACGTCAATCACTAATTATAATCACATACTTGCATATTTTATTATTGATCATGTGAATCCGTTGACCAGACTACGATCCAGATGAGAGTCTCTTTCTGCTTCATATGAGACACATGATGATCCTCATTGAGCTTCAGATCAGATTCTCTGATTTCTCTTCACTGTCTCTGATCCTGAAACTAAAGGCCTTTGAGTTTCACCTCAAATCTACTTCTGACATCTAGTGGACAAAGATGAAAACTGCAGATCATATTCTGTGTGTTAGGAGGAATAGAAAACACACACTCATACAGATTTATTTACAATGCCTTCATTTCTATTTTAAACAAGTGTCATTCTCTCAGTTTAATTCACTGAATGTCAAGTCAAGTCAAGTCAAGTTTATTTATATAGCGCTTTTCACAACATTGTATCAAAGCAGCTTCACAGTATTAAATTAAAACAATACATCAATGTTTGTTTCTAGTGGAACGTCCACGTTTGGTAATGCTGATCAATAGTATTGTTGAATGATTAATTAAATTAAGTATCCCCAACTGAGCAAGCCAAAGGCAACAGTGGCAAGGAACCGAAAAACTCCATCAGGACCTAATGGAGAAAAAAAAACCTTGGGAGAACCCAGGCTCAGTCGGGGGCCAGTTCTCCTCTGGCGTTTATGAACTAGAGACCGGATTTAACTGTAAGATTAAAAGTATTATATGAATGCCTGGCTGAAGAGATGCGTCTTTAATCTAGTTTTAAACTGGGAGAGCGAGTCTGAGCAACGAACAGTATCCGGAAGACTATTCCAGAGTTTTGGTGCTAAATGTGAAAATGCTCTCCCTCCTTTGGTGGATCTGGATATCCTAGGTATGACCAAAAGCCTCGAATTTAGTGATCTTAAAGAGCGCAATGGATTATAGGGCGATAGAAGATCCGTTAAATAGACTGGAGCTAAGCCGTTTAGGGCTTTATAAGTCAGTAGCAATACCTTGTAATTAATACGGAACTTTATAGGTAACCAATGCAGTGATGATAAAATCGGTGTTATATGATCATATTTTCTTGATATATAGTAATAAATCTAGCGGCGGCATTTTGGACTAACTGTAGCTTGTTTATTGAGGTTGCATGTCATTAATGAATGTCATTAAATATATAATAGTATAAACTATAAAATGGTTAGTTTGCATTTTGCAAACGTTTACATCTTATGCTAAAATGGATACTATTATGTTTTTAAATATTAGATATATAGTGTAATTAAACAGCAGTATTCAGTAAGTATGTATCTGTTGTTGGTCTGAACAGCTTCAGTTTTCTCTTTAATAAACTCTTTCCCTGTCAGTGACAGAGTTTTCCATCAATCCGTGTTTCCACTGTTATACTGTTGGTGGCGCTGTTACACTTCTCCTGAAAGAGTTCAGAGTCTCCTGATCAAAACACAGGAGAAGAAGAAGCTAGAAGCATTGATGACACACACGTTAACTATAACGCAATCATCAACATTAAACAGCATTTTAATAAAATCAGATGCATCTCTTGTGTTTCAGTGTCAAACATAGAAAGGTCATTAACAGGTTAAAAAAAAAAAAACAGAAAAACTTTCACAGACAATATAAAGTATTACGTCCAAAGATGTATTTATGTTTGTGAGATATACTGTAGCATGCACTGTGGTTGTGGTGTGGTTTCTCCTGGTTTTCCAGTGTTGTGCACTTCTTGGATCTGTATGAGTGTGTCTCTTCATCTACAGGACTGTCGTCTCACTGCTTGTCTATTGAATGCTTTACTGCTGTTGATAGTCCACTGTTAAATGCTTTAGTTTAGCCTAAAGTACAGTTGCTGTACTGAGACGCTCCAGTCTAAAGCTTGATCTTCCCTTGTTTATCTCTCCTATTGTTTGCTTTTTCCTTTATTGGGAACTGTAGGGAGTTGAGCCATTTTATTTTGCAATCCCTGTTTTCTCCTGTTTGTGGTTAGGTAGGGAGTGACTGTACATTTCTGTTATTTATTTGTTATATTCTTTGACAGGTTTAGTAAGAATTTAACTCTCAGGTAGACTAAACTTTAGTTTGTTCTTTTGGCATTGCCCGCTTCTGAAGTCTTGGTTTCCTCCCTGAGTTGTACTCTTTAAACTGTGATATGTTAAGAGTCTTTGAATAAAGGTGTTAAAGGATCTTGTAGTGTTGCTGTGGCAGAGCAGACAAATGCTCTTCAAAACCTTCATTCTGTTAAGAAAACCCCCAGACATTTGTAGGACATAACAAAAGACTGAATGATGTTTCTTCACATAAATATCTCAAGGATTACATAAGTTTGGAGTCACGGCTGATATTAAGTTGAGTTTTGAATACATTTAATTCTATTGTATTTTGGAATCTATATAGAGGCCTAAAGCAAAAGTTTCACCTCATCAAGTGTGTTGCTTTTGTGGGTCATAAATAATGTTTCATTGTCTGTTACTAACTGAAAGTGTGATGGGAATGAAAGATCACGAAAGATATTATCAAACCCACTCAGTGAATAAAACCTCATGTGTTTCGTTTCACAAACTCACAGGAAAACCTTCTGCTCTTGAGTTTACAAAACCTGTAGATCAACTTTGCGAAACGGTAGAAAAAAGTGCTTTAAACAATCAGCTGTAAACACTACATATAGTCAAGTATTGTGACAAAGACTGTTTCCAGAATATATGACACTGATCTATTTAATCTGAAGCTCAAGAGAAACCAAAATATTTGTCATTTGTAAGTTTTTATTTTCATCTCTGAAATCTTCCATACAGAAATAAATATCATCTTTCAGTTGCTTTTTATAAAGGAAGAAGTATTATGTGTATTATTTGTAACAGATTTATGACCGATCATGACATATTTCACATTCTTGAATCTGGAGATTATGGAGAAATATCATGTGACTAAAGCCAGAAAAATATACACAAGTACGAGAAGTCAAACACAAGATTTGGCCAAACACTGTACAATGTAATGCTCTCGTCAATATGAAGTGAATATTACTTGCTTCTTAATTGTTTACATTTATGAATATGAAAATGTAACTAAATATGTAAACTGTCCAGATGAAATGTACTGAACAATTCAAAATACAACGGCAGACTTTTGTCTAACTTTGTCGTACAAAATTTAGATGCAAAAATATATACCGAAATATATACAAAATATACATAAATCCAAAGATGCATGAAATGTGCGATAGAAATGCAGAATTTTGCAGTCTTAAATGAGCAGAGTAAAATATTGAGTGAAACGAGCCTGTGTGTGAAGAAGATGAAGATGAAGATGATCAAATGTTCATGGTGTGAAACTGTTGTCAATGAAGTTTATCAGCAACATCAGGAGAATCTGAGAAATACACTGTTCATGTGTCTATAATCTGATAAGATGTTCAGGTCTTCAGCTGCTGATGGATGTCGGTGATGATGATGATGATGATGATGAAGATGTTCAGGTCTTCAGCTGCTGATGGATGTCGGTGATGATGATGATGGATGTCGGTGATGATGATGATGATGAAGATTAAGATGTTCAGGTCTTCAGCTGCTGATGGATGTCGGTGATGATGATGATGATGATGATGATGATGATGAAGATGTTCAGGTCTTCAGCTGCTGATGGATGTCGGTGATGATGATGATGATGATGAAGATGTTCAGGTCTTCAGCTGCTGATGGATGTCGGTGATGATGATGATGGATGTCGGTGATGATGATGATGATGAAGATTAAGATGTTCAGGTCTTCAGCTGCTGATGGATGTCGGTGATGATGATGATGATGATGATGAAGATGTTCAGGTCTTCAGCTGCTGATGGATGTCGGTGATGATGATGATGATGAAGATGAAGATGTTCAGGTCTTCAGCTGCTGATGGATGTCGGTGATGATGATGATGATGAAGATGAAGATGTTCAGGTCTTCAGCTGCTGATGGATGTCGGTGATGATGATGATGGATGTCGGTGATGATGATGATGATGAAGATTAAGATGTTCAGGTCTTCAGCTGCTGATGGATGTCGGTGATGATGATGATGATGATGATGATGATGATGATGAAGATGTTCAGGTCTTCAGCTGCTGATGGATGACGGTGATGATGATGATGATGATGATGAAGATGTTCAGGTCTTCAGCTGCTGATGGATGTCGGTGATGATGATGATGATGATGATGATGAAGATGTTCAGGTCTTCAGCTGCTGATGGATGTCGGTGATGATGATGATGATGATGAAGATGTTCAGGTCTTCAGCTGCTGATGGATGTCGGTGATGATGATGATAATGATGATGATGATGAAGATGTTCAGGTCTTCAGCTGCTGATGGATGTCAGTGATGATGATGATGATGATGATGATGTTCTTGTGAACATGATGAAGGGTTTGATGAGAATCTCTCCTCAGTTTTGACATCAGAATCAAACTTTACAGGCTCGTCTGGATCATTAGACTAGAAATCACAAATATATATTAGATTATTCTCATATACATTGCTTTGAATTTATACATTTAATATGTTCCTGATCAATAACTTTTCTGTAAATTAAACAACATGCTTTAAAAAAAAAAACATTCCTGATGTGAATCTGTACACTGACATATTTTAAGATGCTTTCAGTTAAAACAGCTCAATCAGTCTGGACTAGATTAATCCTCGTCTGTGAAACTGATTTAACAGTAAAACTAAAATGCAATGAAGGATTAAAGTTCAGTAATAATCAAACACTCACAGTCTGCATTTAGTATCTTCATACTGTCACATCTATCAAGTCTCTGTCCTCTTTCCTCTGGTGATCCACTGGTTTGTGTCTCATTTCTGTCCTCCATTTTTCTCTCAGTCTTCTTGTTTTCTGCTGATCTGTGATTTCTGCTGATTTTCTTTCTCCTCTTCATTTGAATCTGTTCAATCACACAGACAGAGTTTCATTAAAGCGATATAACATCATATCACGAGACATCAGATCAACTCCTGATCAACATCTGCATGAGCTCAGTGTTATTACAGCATCTCAGATTAACTCTACAATATTCACAATAATCAATGATGATGAGAAATGACAAATATATAGATGTGAGTTTATGTGTGAATAAACATCTTTCTCTTCTCACCTCATGTTTGATCATATTTGATTCATCAGAACGACACTTTACAGCTCCGACTGGATCAACAGAGACTGTAAATGAAGAAAACAACCCGTTATCATCATAATTATAATACAGTGACTGAACTGATGATATAGATTCACTTGTGTTATAGCTGTATAATGTTATGCGAATATGCGTGTCAGCTATGCAACACACTCATAAAAATAGCTCAAGATTGTTTTCACATTTTTTGGAGGACGATTGGACTCCAGACCAATCATCGAGGTCCAAGAAGACAAGCCGTGGCCACCGAGGCAGAGGAACGTCCTCGTCCACCAGCACTGAGATCGTTACCGAGGAAGAAATATCCTCGGTAATTAACCTTTCTGATACGCCTCTTTCCAACGAACAACTATGTGTACTGTCTAAGGGTATGTCTTTTGCACCCACTCATACCTCCAGTCTATTCAGTATAGAGTGGATTTATTCCACTTTTACCGTAATTTACATTTAAAGACGTTTTATCATCAGTCAGGATACAATTACGTTTGTTCCACGACGGTTTTTAATTCTGACATTACTCCTGCCAGCACACCTGATAATTCAGCTGTTTCTGACAGCACTTCCAGCATGGCTTGTGTATTGTTTTGTTCTTTTAAAATGACTTAAGCCATACCAAATAAAGGCTTTTTAACTCTATCCTTCTCCTCATTGAAAGTTTGACTGAGTGCCTGGGACCTGCTTTTTCGTTTCTTTGGATTTTTTTCCCTACCCCAAGAGCACCTATCACGGACTTTATAACTTTACCTGAGCGCCTGGTTGAACCTCTTACAGTTCATTGTTTTCACATGGTTTAATTATATTGATATCATTAGTCTACTCTAGGGGCGATATGGCAGAAATACATCACAATTTTTTTCAAGAAAATCACGATTTTATCACGATTCTTTTTAACATGTTGGTTTCACTATTTTACAAGTGACTGAGCATTACAGCCAAACTATGTCCATATTTTAAAAATAAAGCCTCTAAAGTAACAAAATATAAAATAAAATAAAAATTACAGACATTTAGGCCAAAGTGGCACAGATAAAAATCTTTACATAAATGATACATTGATTTGTATTAAAGCTACAATTAAAGTTGAGCTTCTCCCAGTTTTTGTTGTTTTATTAAAGTTAAAGGGATAGTTCCCCCAAAAATGAAAATTCTCATTATTTACTTTTTTGGCAAGTTGTTTTAAACCTGAATAAATTTCTTTCTTCTGTTGAAAATAATTTATTTTGAAGGATGTGTTTAACCAAACAGGTGCTGGTCCCTTATTGACTTAAATAATATTTTTTTCTACTAGTCAATGGGGACCAGCAACTGTTTGATTAGCAACATTCAAAATATCTTATTTTGTGTTCAGCACAAGAAAGAAATTAACTTTAGAGTGAGTAAACAATGACAGAATTTTCATTTTTCATTGAACTATCCCTTTATGGATAAGCAGCAGCAGCATGTTTAATATTAGGCTGCACTGTCACTTTAAGAGCGGCGCGCATCTTATAAACAAGCAATGACACGCGCGCGCCCGCCGCCCGATTCACTCTCACGGTGCGTGTCCACTACAGCCGCAAAACTCCGCTCAGTGCCGCTGGCAACGCTGTAACGTCTCCGCTTTATGAAGGTAAAACAGTAGCAAAACTCGAGAGCATGTAAATGTGAATTTGAGAACTTGTACAATAAATATTCGTACTTGTACATGAACATTTACACTCACAGCTCCAATGTGAAAACCTGTAAAATAAAAATCTGAAGTTGAATGTTGAAATTTGCACTCGCAGACAATAGTCACAAACCTGTATTCTGAATCTGAAGCTGCAGACAAGTAGACACAAATGTGTAAAATGCCATTCACAGAAATACAACGACAGACACAAACTTGTAATATATATTTTGCGTTTAATCTTACGTTCACATTCGCGGTACTTCCTCAATTAGGCACTTGCAACTTCTCAAATCTGTCACTGCAAATTCAAATTTCGCGCCTTGACTTTTGCTACTCTTTTCGCGATATATCAGGTGCAAAACTAACTTGTGCACTTGAAACTCAGAGGCGGTGAGAGGGAAAGGAGGGCGGGAGGAGGGGGGGTCAAAGGAGCCGTTTTATTGGTTGGCACCTAGCCAATGAAATGGGAGTTCGATGATGTCACGAAACCCGCGTGCACTGAAACACTAACATGGCTTAATGCATTAGACTGATATTAAAATAAATAAACGAAATTATCAAACTCAGTAGACACAATGCTTATAATGCATACTACAGAAAAGCAGATGAGCACAGAATATGACGTAAAACATATGACGTATGCCATATATATATATGCCCTATATATATATGGTATACCATAGACTGTAAAAGACACACACACACACACACACACGTACGTATATATATATATAATTTATTTATGTTTTGTTTGTTTTTGTGTGTCCAACAGTTAGGCTAGGGTGAATATTTAAAACATTTACATTTTTCCAAAGCGACTTACATTGCATATTAAGGTATACATTTTACATTCTTATCAGATAATTTAGGTGCATTTTCATATTGCAATGGAATATATTAGATGCATTTTTATCAAGCTTGTATATTTAAGTTCAGTAATTTCACTTAAATGATAATTAATAGGTAATCTTCACTGCCATTTAAGTGAAATTATTGAATTTAAATATACGAGCATCTGAACTCTTCATATATATATATATATATATATATATATATATATATATATATAAGCAAATGTGTGTTCAGTGCAAATAAACTTGCTGCCTAGGGTTTTATTAATAAAGTAACAAATTATGTGTTTTTTTTATTGTTTTTTATTTTTATTTTATAACTGTTGGTCCATTAAGCCTCATTAAGCGTTTTCTTGGGTTTCGAGGAAAAAGTACAATTAAACGCGTTGCGTTCATATTCTGTGCTCAATTTTTTTCTGTATAGGCTATGCTTTATGGTGTTTCCTGTTTGGTCTTTTAATACCACTGTCTCAATTAAACGCGTTGCGTTCATATTCTGTAAAACTATTCCAGTAAAACTAATGATATTTCATAAAAATATTTTCCAAGCGTTTTAAAAAATAGCTGATACATATGCATACAAATGTTTGCATTGTGGCTGGCGTTGTTCATTGGTGAGGCATCGACCAATAAAATGACTTCATTCCGACCCCAGCCCCGCCCCCGACTCTGCTCTCTCAAGTCTCCATTTACAAGTGCACGAGTGAGTTTTGCTACAGGCATATCGCAAAAAGAGTAGCAAAAGTCAAAGCGCTAGGATTTGAAGTTGTACTGCCAGATATGAGAGGTTGTGAGTGCCGACTTGTGGTTGTACAACGAAACTGAACTAAAGCACAAAGATAAATGTGTAGTACACAATTGTGCCTGCCATTTTGTTTATGTAAATGACACTTTACACATTTGTAACTATTAATCTGCAACTTCGAATTCAAAACACAGGTGTTCTGAGTATTGTCTGTGTGTGCAAATCGATAGATGCAGCTTTTCACATCAGAGCTGCAAGTATAAATTTCAACTTACAAATACAAATATTAATTTTACAAGTTCTCACATTCAAATTAGCAAGCTCTCGAGTTTTGCTACTGTTTTACCTTCATACCGCTTTGGGGTGTGTCTGTTGTGAGTGTGTTTCATCAAAGTTTTTTTCAACACACGGACAGTATAATCATCAGCGATGCACGCGATTACATTTAGAAATAGACAAGCTTTGTTTCCAAATGCACCAAGCAAAGATAAGATCAGTTTTATAAACTTTTACAAATCCAGCCAATATAATCACAATGAACACATCCAACATAAAATCTTTAACATAACAACTGCAAAGCGTCTAATTTGTAAACAAAATGGTTTAAGCACTAAATCCAGCATAAACTCCGGCACAATTTGCATATTTTTAAACTCTCAAAACAGACGTCACATCCCGAACCTCACAGCAATTGGCTGCCGACCGCGTTTTTCGCTTGATATTTGCATAAAGTCGAGAACTGCCCAACCTTTTGACGCTCTCGGTCGCTCTCAACGCTTTCTCCGGTCCGCTGTCAATCCCAAAATGCACTGCGCGAGCGTGAAGCTCGACTTCCATAGGAATGAATTGAAAACGCTCGCTCCGCTCCGCTCGCACCGTGCCAGTGGACACGCACCGTCAGATGTTTGCTTTCAGTGTCTGTGAGCTTCGGGTGTACGCGCTCAGAATAGCGCATGTTAGGACAGCACATCAACACGCGATTGAAATGTTTAACTGTGTTTAAGGCTTTAAAGCACATGCAAATAATAGACTTTTGTGAATTACAGTGTCCCGTGAATGTAACTTTATCTCTGCGTTATGTGATGTGAAGTGCGTCGTGTTGTACAGAGACGGAGAGACCTGATTTTTTCCCCTAAAAAAATGTGCTTTTTTTTATAAAAAACTCGATTTACGATTCGATTCGTATTCTAACCCCCCCCCCCCCCCCATTTAAAACAAAATAACTGCGAACTGTAAATATATTTTAAAAATATATATATTTATTGTATTTAATTAAAGTGCATCAACATAAACAAAATTGCAAAGGCTTGCCTTTCTCTAACTGAAAAGTCACTGTGCAGTGTGCAACAAAGATTGTTAAACATCCAAATTATTTATACTGTATTTGGATTGAGCTAATAAAACAACAAAAAATCCTGAGGTAACTCTTATGCCTGGTTCAGATTACACGATTTTTTTTTGTCTGTTACGATAGTCACTGTCAGATTACACGATTTTGACTCCTATAAATCTTGTCATGTTGTGGACAAGAAACATGTCAGACTACACGTTGTTTTACGGCCAGTCATCGCGAGCCGTCTCACACTCATTAGGCTTGTTTGAGATGCGCCTTGCCTCGCCTGAAATGTATGTGAGAGTAGGCGGCTGCAGTGAGAGGAGGAGTGAAAAAAGCGCAGGCAAGCCGGACAGTTCTCTCTTCTCGCAGTGGATCTGACACCTGCGAGATCAAAGACGGATATCGCGGGATTCACGCTCGTGCCCAGTGTTGCTAATAAATTGGATGGAATTTAAGTTCTGTTGCTTTTATATGAAAATAAATATAATGCACAAGACACCCAAAGTAGCCTACTTATTTAATTCCATTCCAAATACATGTTTATCAGTCTTTTTTCTTTAATACAGACATGTGTTTTTTTTCTTTTTTTTTCTTTTTAAATAAAAATTACATTGCATAACCCATAGATATCGCACTGAGATAGTTTGGGAATATTACCACATAACGTATACACATAAAACATGATATCAGAGTTTTAAAATCAAACATTTTAAAAGAGAACAATACATCACGGTTGTTTAAACCAATGAACATCAAGCTGTGTCGTCAGCAAGTCGTTTCTCATCATGCTTTTGATCAGCGCAGTCGGTGGAGAGCAACTGCGCTCGACTGCAGAATCCGACAGGTGTGCCTTGCGCTCGCGAGAGATTTTTGACATACGTCAGCATGACATCAGAGCAAGGCGGACCGCACTCGGACACATTTCTAACCGGCATGCATCTCTCGCTGATCACCGGTGATCGATTCTGCGCAGATTTTGCTCATCTCAAACAAGCCTATTTACTCGCACATATGGCTACACAAGCTCACTTACATAGCCTACACACACACTCACTCACACACTCGCTCACTCACTCGCGAACACACACTCTCACTCACTCACTCTCGCGCACACACACAGTCTCACTCGCTCACTCACTCACTCGCGAACACACGCTCTCACTCACTCACTCGCGCACCGTCGTCGTGGAGGACCGTTAAAAAATTAAACATGCTAGTCTTTTTGACGTGATTTCGTGAAGCATCGAGGGTAGCGCCGCAGGGAGCGTTCTATGGAAATCTTGAAGGAAGATTTGTCGAATGCAAAATATAGGCTATGCATTGTATGCGTCTATGATTGTACGCTATACTGAAGAGGGGGAGAAAAAAAATCTAAAAAAATCGATTTTTTGAAAATATGAATCGATTTGACCTACCAACTCGATTTTTAAATCAAATCGATTTTTTTCCCAGCCCTAGCCAGAACTGAACTGACAGAATGCACTGTAACACGATACTACGATATTGCTTCAAAAGCTGATCGTGGAGACAACAGTCCACGATCAAAAATCACTCCGCCCAAGTAGCAGTGCTTCGCCTTCTGAGAATATAGTTCCCAGTATGTATACGGTTAGAAGATGGCTGTCTCATGTGACCTTGTTATTTGTACACACTGTGACTATACAAATCACAACATGTAAATAGGAAAATGTTGGCGTTATTTTGTCACTTATTGGGAGCAGTATGCTAGCTGGAGCCATTTACCTCCAGTCTTTGTGCTAAGCTAGGCTAGCGGTGGGTGCGTCACACAGAGTTACGGCACGCACGGAGATGAAAAGGGTATAGCTTTTTTTAAGTAAATGTCACTCCACATTTTTTTCAGTGTGCATTGACAGCTGTGCAATTTTATGTTGACATGTACGTACATTTCTGTGCACTACAGTTCAAACGTTTAGGGGTAAGTATGATTTTAAAGACATTAAAGATAGTAAAAACAGTTTAGAATGTCACAAAAGATGTCCATTTCAAATAAATGCTACTCTTTTAAACTTTCTATTCATCAAGAATCCTGAAGAAAGTGTATCATGGTTTCCACAAAAATATGAAGCAGCTCAACCAACATAATTTCAACATTGATGATAATAAGAAATGTTTCCTGTGCAGCAAATCCTCATATTAGAGTGATTTGTGAAGGATCATGTGACACTGAAGACTGGAGTAATGATGCTGAAAATTCAGCTTTGATCACAGGAATAAATTAAATAAATAAAAAATATTACAATAGAAAAACGGTTATTTTAAATTATTTTCTCACAATTATTTTACTGGATTTTTACGTTTAAAAAAATCGTACCAACCCCAAACTTTTGAACATTAGTATACCTGTTTTTTTTTGACAAACTAAGTATTATTTTCAGTGATCTAAATAATGATTGTTGTAATTTGAAAGTGTGTAGGCCTACTTGCATTATTATGCTGTCGTATTATGATTTATTTTCAGTGGCATAAAATGGTCTTAAAATGGCAATAATATCATTTATCGCAATTATTTCGGGGACAATATATTGCACAATAAAAAGTAGTTATCGTGACAGGCCTACTTGTGACAAAACTGGTATTACTGATATTTTGAACGCATGCTTGTCACGGTGTGGGTGTTGTGTCTTGTGTGGACTTTAGTTATTTCCTGTTCTGTGTCATGTTTTGTAGTCCTTTGTAGTTTTTCTAGTTTATTAGTATCCCCAGGTGTCTCTGATTTACCACGCCCCCTTGTTATCTTGTCTAGCTCGTTTGTCCCTGATTATTTAAACCCTGTGTTTCAGCCTTGTCTTTGTGAGTTCTTGTATGTCTTACAGTTTGCTGTAGCACTTTGATGTTGTATGTTGGCTGTTCCTGTTCCTGTTCCCGAGTCTCTGTCTGAGTTTGTTTATTTTTTTAGTTACTTTAATAAATTCTGCTGCACTTGGATTCTGCTTCTGCATCTGCTTCAGCCGCATCGTCACAGAAGAACTCACCAACACTGAATCCAGCAGCATGTTCACCAGTGTCTCTTCCCCAGCCACTGAGCGGGAGAGAGGACAATCTTTTGTGGGAACCCGGTTGGTCATATTTCGTGGGACCCGTGGAGGCCGCAGTAGAGGAGGTGGTCGAGAGGAGTCCCGACACCACTCTCCACTCTGGCCCCTCTTCAACCCTGGGTTGGTGATGTCCAGCCCAGGGCCCCATTCGCCACTGGTTCCGTCCAGCACAGAGCCTGTTCCGGTGGTCCCTAAATGGAGGAGGAGAAGGAAGACTTCCTCCATGCCAGTTCCGGTGGTCCCTGTTCCGGCGGTCCCTGTTCCGGTGGTCCCGAGTCCGGCGGTCCCAGTTCCTGTGGTCCCTGTTCCGGTGGTCCCAGTTCCGGTGGTCCCAGTTCCAGTGGTCCAGAGTCCGGTAGCTCCAAAACACAGGAGGAGGAGAAAGGCTCCCTCCGTAACTGTTCACGTCACGTCTGCCCAGCCAGAGACTGTTCACGTCCAGCCAGAGACTGTTCACGTCACGTCTGCCCAGCCAGAGACTGTTCACGTCCAACCAGAGACTGTTCACGTCACATCTGCCCAGCCAGAGACTGTTCACATCACGTCTGCCCAGCCAGAGACTGTTCACGTCACATTTGCCGAGCCTGTGTCACCGGACAAGAGGGCCGCCGCAGAGCCTGTGTCCCCTGACAAGACGCCTGCTGAAACGTTGTTGGATTATTTTTCAACGCTATTCAAGATCCTAGAAATTCCCAGTAATGTTCACGTCACGTCTGCCGAGCCTGTGTCTTCCGACAAGATGGCCGCAGCCGAGCCTGTTCACGTCATGTCTGCTGAGCCTGTGTCTTCGGACAAGATGGCCGCCACCGAGCCTGTTCACATCACGTCTGCTGAGCCTGTGTTTCCGGACAGGATGGCCGCCGCCGAGCCTGTGTTTCAGGGCAAGATGGTAGCCGCCGAGCCTGTGTCTCCGGATAAGATGGCCGTCGTCGAGCCTGTGTCTTCGGACAAGATGGCCGCTGCCGAGCCTGTGTCTCCGGACAAGATGACCGCTGGGCCGGTGCCTGTGTCTGTTCCTGAGCCGGTGCCTGTGTCTGTTCCTGAGCCGGTGGCTGTGTCTGTTCCTGAGCCGGTGCCTGTGTCTGTTCCTGAGTCGGTGGTGTCTGTTCCTGAGCCTGAGTCGGTGGTGTCTGTTCCTGAACCTGAGCCGGTGGTGTCTGTTCCTGAGCCGGTGGTGTCTGTTCCTGTTCCTGAGCCAGTGGTGTCTGTTCCTGAGCCTGTGGTGTCTGTTCCTGAGCCAGTGGTGTCTGTTCCTGAGCCTGAGCCAGTGGTGTCTGTTCCTGAGCCGGTGGTGTCTGTTCCAGTGCCTGAGCCAGTGGTGTCTGTTCCAGTTCCTGAGCCGGTGGTGTCTGTTCCAGTTCCTGAGCTGGTGGTGTCTGTTCCAGTTCCTGAGCCTGAGCCAGTGGTGTCTGTTCCAGTGCCTGAGCCGGTGGTGTCTGTTCCAGTGCCTGAGCCGGTGGTGTCTGTTCCAGTTCCTGAGCTGGTGGTGTCTGTTCCAGTTCCTGAGCCGGTGGTGTCTGTTCCTGAGCCGGTGGTGTCTGTTCCTGAGCCTGAGCCGGTGGTGTCTGTTCCAGTTCCTGAGCCGGTGGTGTCTGTTCCAGTTCCTGAGCCGGTGGTGTCTGCTCCAGTTCCTGAGCCGGTGGTGTCTGTTCCAGTTCCTGAGCCGGTGGTGTCTGTTCCAGTTCCTGAGCCGGTGGTGTCTGTTCCAGTTCCTGAGCCGGTGGTGTCTGTTCCAGTTCCTGAGCCGGTGGTGTCTGCTCCAGTTCCTGAGCCGGTGGTGTCTGTTCCAGTTCCTGAGCCGGTGATGTCTGTTCCAGTGCCTGAGTTGGTGTCTGTTCCTGTGCCATGGCCGCCCGAGGGGAAGTCTCCGCCATGGCCGCCCGAGGGGAAGTCTCCGCCATGGCCGCCCGAGGGGAAGTCTCCGCCATGGCCGCCCGAGGGGTCGTCTCCGTCCTGGCCGCCTGAGGGGAAGTCTCCGCCATGGCCGCCCGACGGGTTGTCTCAGCCCTGGCCGCCCGAGGGAGAGTTTCCGCCGTGGCCGCCAGATGGACTGTCTGCTCCGCCCTGGCCGCCAGATGGACTGTCTGCTCCGCCCTGGCTGCCTGAAGGGTCGTCTTCACCCTGGTCGCCAGATGGACTGCCCGTCCCGCCCTGGTCTGTCCCTCCCGTCCCGCACTGGTCTGTCCCTCCCGTCCCGCACTGGTCTGTCCCTCCCGTCCCGCACTGGTCTGTCCCTCCCGTCCCGCCCTGGTCTGTCCCTCCCGTCCTGCTCTGGTCTTATGGAGCGTCTGGTAGCCGCTCCGTAGGGAGGGGGTAATGTCACGGTGTGGGTGTTGTGTCTTGTGTGGACTTTAGTTATTTCCTGTTCTGTGTCATGTTTTGTAGTCCTTTGTAGTTTTTCTAGTTTATTAGTATCCCCAGGTGTCTCTGATTTACCACGCCCCCTTGTTATCTTGTCTAGCTCGTTTGTCCCTGATTATTTAAACCCTGTGTTTCAGCCTTGTCTTTGTGAGTTCTTGTATGTCTTACAGTTTGCTGTAGCACTTTGATGTTGTATGTTGGCTGTTCCTGTTCCTGTTCCCGAGTCTCTGTCTGAGTTTGTTTATTTTTTTAGTTACTTTAATAAATTCTGCTGCACTTGGATTCTGCTTCTGCATCTGCTTCAGCCGCATCGTCACAATGCTTGAATTCGTGCTCTCGTATGCTCTCTGTATAGGCCTATAATTTGCAGGCATCAGGGAGCCGCTATCTATCAACAGGGTATTGAAAACGCTTGTGACTGTGCGCTCACTTTCCACTTTCGCTTTCGAATTCGCAATCACGCGTACTCTGTGCATAGGGAGTGCATAGGGTACTGACCGCACATTTTACAAAATAAGATATTTGTCAGTGATGCTCATGGTCGACTTGGGTTACAGCGACTCTATGGAGCAGAGCAGGCACTCTCAGGTTATAACTGTAGCGTCCATTGTTCAACTGAATGTTTTTTTTTCTATAAAAAAGCAAAACGACATGCTTGAAATTCTGTAAAAATCAGAATCCTCAACCAGAGGACCAACCAACCAACTATTTGTTTCATAAACTGGGTCATTAGCATGGTGGAATGAGAGTGTGTTGAATAGAGCTTTGTGGTCTTGGGACTCTCTGTGTTCGATCACCTTCGCTGCAATGACTGGCTTTGAATCATAACTCTTTTGGCTTAGCGAAACAGATGGAAATTTCCTCCCCCATTCCCTCCCCCATTCCCTCCCCACCCGTCTGTAAGTGCTCTGCTTCACCCTTTTACATCTGATTTTATGGAACCAGCTAGCAAATCAATACAATTATGTATGACGTAATTGTACAGCTCTCCAGGACAAGGTATTATCAGTTTAATGATCATGTGCTAACTGATTGCATTTTGATATTACAATGCAATAAAACCTGAAAGAACATTTTTGCGTGTACAGTAGCGTAAGTGTGATATTCTGGTAAAGTTTTCCTCCTGCCCTTTATAACATACCCCAAGAATAAGCTCTAAGTAGTGTTGCCAGATTGGGCGGTTTTGAATTTGATTGTGATCGCTAATGCCAAAGTGATATAGTCTACTTAACAGTAAGTTGTATGTACACAGTAAAGAGTGAGATAGTGAGCAACTCTAAAAACGTACACGTGGTGGGAGATATCGATGGTGACTATAACTCTGAGAGCAGAGCACAGTTGGATGACTTGAAATGAAATCAAATATGGGACGTGAAATATGTCCATGGTCATGTGCACACTAGCCTAACCGTACCAGACATCGGCAACTTTTACACCGTCCAGACTGCACTCTACTCGACCATGACAGCTGCTGAAAAAGGTTTGAATCAACGACAAATCCGTTTTGACTGCTAAATTCTGCGTTATGTTCTGCAATGTGTTCTTCCGAGGGTTAAAGTCATCGGTTCATTTCTTGATTGTCGTTTTGACAGTGTACATCTAGACATTTTAGTCATATTGGCTAATTCTCCTTAATTATTGCCCTGTTTTGATCTGTTTTCCTGGATTTTTTTATTTTTTTTATTTGATCATTGTTATTTTGTTTTAAGGAGATACAAATTGTGCTTATCAACCTTGAATGACATGGTAATGAAATTATATCATATTATTTTGGCAGTAAAAAAATGTGGGCGTTTTTTTCTTGTAGTGGGTGAGCTTTTTTGGTGAGCTTTTAGGCTGGAAATCACCGTCCCAATCTGGCAACACTGGCTCTAAGCACATTTGTGGTGGAGGTGAAAAAATGCGGTCATGTGGATGGTGATGCGTATCACGATTGGGACAGGATGTAGGCTAGTATCAGTAGCTCGTCGGTGCCTGAAGCTCTTTATAGAGCACAGCAACAACATTAGCGCAGAAAGAGAACTTTGCTCATCTATTTACTGTATACTGCAAGGCTGACACTCAAGCTCGACTAACATAGGTGGCATAAAGTAGGGATGGGCATTTTTCCAAAAATATTGTATTCAAATATTTGGACTCAAAAAATGTAATATTCACATTTTAGTTTATTTAAATGACATAAATTTTTTATTTGTTATTATCCCGCTTTTTGTTACCATTTCTGAACAAGCTTACGATTAGGCGATATACTGTACACAACAAGCTTATGTTATATCTTTAAGGTATTATTTTACTTTAAACAGTATGTATAAACAAGAATTATAAAGAACAAAAGCATTTAAGCTCAAGCAGCATGAATGGGGAAAAAATGCTAATAAAGTGTTTATATTGTTTCATATGTTCATGTTGAGAAAAACAATAATATCCACATGCTCGGGTGAGAACGCGCTGACAGGCGTTGCAGGGACACAAGTAATGTGTGCCTCAGCTCATTTCCTGCCGCACATAAGAATGAAAAAAACTTCCTCTGCTTTGCTTTTGCGTCTCTCACTTCCACTGAACCTTTCCCACATCAGCTATCATAGTCAGCTATCAAGTTTGAACAGGATGTTAGTCTTCTGACACCACAAACACTTCCTATAACAGCATAGCTGCACAGGAAGACTGCTCTTCATAGCCAGCTGTACTGAGGAGTCCTGCTACTGGCGATGCATTCACAGTTTTGTCTGTGTGCCCTATATATGAACGTCTTGTTTATCTTTTTAGTATGATGAATATGGTTTTCTGTAGAGGAAGAGACAAAGGATTTATTTCAGACAGGACAATCTGGCGTCCCTTCCAGTCTGCAGTTGCAGGACAGGGCGGGGACGGCACTGCCGACAAACCAGCCCATCAGCTTTCACAAGCTGACAAAACACCGAGGACCAGAGTGCATGTGAGCGGGAGCTTGCAGACGACACAGTGAAATTACAAACATAAGTTGTCAGTAGTGAAACCTACTTAAACTTGTTCTGAGAGTGAAATTTCAGTGGATAGACGTAGAGCTGTTTTGAAAATGCCAGCTCTACGAGAAAATGAGCAACATATTGCTTTGGATGTGTGTGCTTTTGATCTGATTTTACGTGTTTATAATTCAGAAAAACTAGTTTTTCTGAAAACTAACTGCCTCTTTGAAAAATATGTGTGTATACAATGTACATTTTCTTCTGTAACTATGGATGCTCTACTCTGGATGCTGTTTCTCCATTTATAGTGTCTAATGAATGATCTGTAGTGTAGAGTTGTTTCCATCTTTGTCCAATAATGGCACAACTAGATTTTCATACTCAAAAGCGTTTAGTTTCAGTTAGAGACAGTAAAGTGAAATCAGAAATCTGATATGAAGCTGAATGAGGATGAAGTTCAGGTCTCAGCAGGACAGAGATGGGAGTCACCAGATCAGTGGGCGAGCACCCTCAAGCACGACCTCCTCAGGTCTGCTTTTCTGAGAATACTGGAGCCCTTCTCCGTTCTGAGAATTTCTGTTCTCTTGTTTTTTTCTCACATGGGTTATAAAACTCAACGCACTGAAGCTCAACATCAGCTCAGATCTCAGCACTCACTGGATGTTTCTTCTTTTCTGCTCATCACAAGGTAATTAAAACTTTTATCTTTATTTTGTGAAGAGTTTTATTTTATTTTATTATTCATTCACTATTGAAGTTTGTAGTAGGGATGCACCGATCAGATACTCAGTCAGTAGCCTACCGGTATCGGATCCGATTCTGCCATTCTTTGCCGGATCGGGTCTCGGTCAGACGAACGATCCAAATCCGATATTGTGTGTAGGCTATTCTGTGTGTTATTGTTAAGCCCCACAAAAGCCACACAAACATTATAAAGCACCATAAAGTTTCCGTGCACTATATTATAAGTGTTAAGACAAGTGTGGAGAGACAAATTATTTGTCGCTGGAATCTTATCGCATCGCGTCTAGTTAAGTGCAAAGCGCTTTGTGCCGCACTGTATTGGAGCCTTTCATATCATCATACTTTTGTGCAATATAAAAATTATTAATAGCCTTTCTTGTTCTATCATATGATGCTGCCTCATTTATTTGGCTTAAACAGCTGCGCTGTACATTTAATCATTTTATAGTTTATACAGCCTACATTTTTTTAAATCTTTTGGATTTTTTTTATCTTGTTTTTCATGAATGTATTTTACAACAATACAAAGAGCAATGTGTGCTGTTTTACCTGATTTAGTACACTGTAAAAAGTGAACAGTTGGATCAACTTAAAAAAATTACTTCAATTGGTAACACCTAAAGAAATTAAGTTTTCTCAACTTAAATTATCACATTTTTCACGATAAAACGTAATAATTTAAGTTGAGAAAACTTAATTTCTTTAGGTGTTACCAATTGAAGTAATTTTTTTAAGTTGATCCAACTGTTCACTTTTTACAGTGTACTACACTTATTGTCTCTTATTTGTTCCCCACTAAATAATGTTTTTTTTTTCACTAAATGTTCAGATTTGATACAATTATTTTGCACTCGTGATTTTTATAAAATTTACTGCTGAATTATCCACTAATATAGTTTATAATAGCATTTTTTTTATTATTTGTTGTTTTTCTTTATAATAAAGTTGTCTGTATTAGTAGATTGTGTCAAGTCAAGTCACATTTATTTATATCGCTTTTTACAATACAGAGTGTTTCAAAGCAGCTTTACAGAGATAACAGGAAAATGATGAAAAAAAGTTTGTTTCCAGAAGAAAATAGCGTCTCAGTCCAGCTTAAGTAAGTTCAGTGATGGTTCATTTTGGTTTTAAAAAAGTTATTAATTTAGTCCTAGTTCCCTTTCGTAAAGGGAACTCCCGCTGCATCGATACTCGATACTTTGGGGAATGCCCTCGGCATGACGCGTCTGAAGTCTGTAATGGAACTATTCCAATCTTGATTGGTGCTCGTCACTCGTGACGTTGCATGTGACGGTGATCCGGAAGCTATAAAAGGACAACGGAACATAGCCGTATCAGCTTTCTGTCTTCAGCAAGCGTTCTGTGTGACTGTATTGTCTTATTTGGTGTTGTTTGTCTATCTCAATATATATATGGCGAATATAGAGAAACGACTCAGGCGGTGTGCGTCCCCTTGCTCGCGCTATCTGAGCGAGGGTGACACGCACTCGTTTTGTGTTGTTTGTCTGGGAGTGGAGCATGCACGGGCAGTGCTTGAGGGCGCTGTCTGTGCAAACTGTTTTCAGCTATCTATGAGAGAGCTCCGCTCCCGTTTGAGCTTGTTCGATCAATCAGATCAGGCTCGCGTTTCCAGTGCATCAGGTCCCGCGTCTGTTGAGGCAGCGCGCCGCTTGTATGCATGGGATTCGCACGTGGAGCTGGCAGATAACACTGAGACGGTTGCGACCCTTTCTCAGTGTTTATTAACCAGCTCCACTGGTCTCGCGCACGGTTCGGAAGCCCGCGCTGCGGCTTCTTCCGACCGTGTTAAAGACACAGCGTTTGATTTATCTGGCTCCGAGGGGTTAGATATTATCAACACTGAATCACATAGATATGGGGATTCGCCACCCCATATTCCCGTTATTGAGGAATTGCTGGAGGTTGTGACCAGGGCAGTGGTTAAATTAAATGTTGAATGGCCATATAATAAGCAGGAAGCGACTAAGAAAAATAAAATGGATGAGCGCTTCCTGCAGACCCAGTCACAATCTTTGTGTCAGAGCCTTCCCTTTTTCACTGATCTTCATACTGAGGTATCGAGATCGTGGGAAAATCCATGTTCATCTCAATTATTTTCCCCCCATGTATATATTTACTCATCTATTAGGGAATCTAATGAGAATGGTTATGGGGTGATGCCTCGGGTTGAGGAATATTTTGTGAAATATTTTGTGAAATATTTATATGATAGCTCAGACACTTCCCTCCAAATCTCGTACATCGAATTTGTTAGGGAAAGCTTATATGGCGGTGGGTCGAGCCGGTGCATGCCTACACACGATGGGGTTATTACAGGCATACCAGGCTGACCTCCTCAAAGAGGTGGATGATAACTGGGAGGTCTCACTCAACGGTATTACTGAATTTCGTAGAGTAGCTGACTTATCTCTCCGTATTATTAAGGAGACGGCTCGTGCTATTGGCCGTTCTATGGCAGCAATAGTCGTCACAGAGAGACATTTATGGCTTAATCGCTTGGGGATCGATGAGAAAGACAGGGCTTTCCTTCTCGATGCCCCCCTTTCACCTTCTGGCCTCTTTGGCGACGCGGCAAGAACCGTTGTCGAAAGGTTTCAGGAGGCAGAGCGACATTCAGCTATCCCCAGTTGTCAATCTAGGTCTCATGGGGTTGCTGCCAGGGGGCAGCCTCATGGGACAGCCGCCAGTTCCTCATATTTTGAGAAGGTTTCCTCTTGTGCCCCCCCGTATAAGGCTTGGGGCCAGAAGAGACATTCTCGTATGAAGCCCTCTATATCGAGGACAGGTCTGAGGACTGTCTCTCGGGCTAAGATGGCTTCAACTAAGAGGTCTTGTCGTAACACGCAGACCCTTATGGCCGTTCCCCCAGGAGAGCGAGTACAGGAGTCTCGCCCCCTTATACAGCCCTTAGGAAATCGATGTTTACTTCCCGCCGCCGATGGCGCTTCGGGACACATCGGCTTTCAGCGAACACAAATCGCAGTATCTGCCCGGAAACGTTGCGGCCCTGTCGAGTTCGCCGCCTCTCAGGAGGTCTGTAGAGAGCATATTTCGGTTAGTTCCTGCCAGTTAGCTGCTTCAGGTCACCGAAACCATTTGAACATTTTTAGCCAAGGCCAGTCTCGAGGGACTGGTCCCCATAATAGCATATTTAGACACCCCAAGGGGTCTTCAAAATATAGCCTGGAGGGTCCTGCTTACAGTAGAGCTAATATAAAAATATTATCTACTAAGGGTGGTTCACATGTCTGCCAGCCCCGAGCAGGGTTGGTTCTTGGAACAGGAAGTCTAGTCTCTCTTAACAAAGGAAACCTCAGAGTGGGCTCTTCCTTGGTTTCGGGAGCCCGGGTTCTACAGCCGGTACTTCATAGTTCCTGTGAGGGAGGGGGAGTAAGACCTTCTTTTGGATCTCAGGGTACAGGATCAGCCTCCGAGGAGGTTCAGATTCAAGATTCCGACTGTCAGTCAGACCAGCTCCGAGGACTGGTCTGTCGTGATAGATCCACAAGGTCCTTAACTCCTCATTCCCTTCTAACCCCATCACGGGAAGTTTCCGAGATCTGCTTTTGGGGGAAAAGCACATCAGTTCCGGATTCTTCCATTCGGCCTAGTATTGTATCCCCGCACCTCCTTGGAATGCATGGTCACTGTCCTAGCTCCATGGAGTCTTCAGGGCATCCTCATTCCTGTCCATTGACTACTAGAGCAGACGGTTCAACACCGAGGTGTTGTTCCGAGTCTCGTGAGGTGCTCGGGAATATGGCTCAGAGTCTAGGAAAAATCACCAGTGCCTCTTCAGAGAAACCGATTCCTGGGGGCGGTGTAGGTTATAGTCATGATGCAGGCACAATTGTCTCCAGCTCAGACACTCATCTTCCTTACCATAGTCATGAATATCAAGCTAGGCCAGGCCACCACTACGTGACCTTATCAAAGAGTGGGCTCGCTGGCAGCAGTGTTCAAAATACTATTCTTTGGCCTGCTGTACATGGGGGCCCTGCAGTAGTGGCTCAGGACCAATGGGTTTTCCCCGAGAGGGAACCCACTCCGCATGACCAGAGTTACGCGCAAATGCCCTCGTTTTCTGATCATGGGGAGGAAGTTATGGTTCCTGCTCATAGTACCTGTGTTGGAAACACAGGGTCTGAGGAAACTTCAGAGAGACCATTAGGTTCTATTTTTGACAGACACTACGTCGGTGGTCTCTCTGATCAAAGAGGGGGCAGTCATCCTGTCGAGGCAGGGGCTGCAGCCCGGGGATTTCGAACTCCACCCCAAGTTGGCTTTAGCCGGGATGGAGGTCGGTATTGTCAGAGGTGCTCCTGTTTCCCCTTCATGTGGACGGCCACCTTCTGCACCACCTCTCCCATGCTCTTCCAGCTCTGCTGGGTCTGGATATCATGATACAGACATGGTTGAGGTTATGTCTGTGTATACTTTCCCCGATTGTTCTGCCCCCGGGGGTTCTAGAGTACAAGAGGGTTCAGCAGTACGGGATCTGCTTACTCTTAGTGGCCCTGTACTGACAGGCCCAAATATGGCTTCCAAACATCTGGGCTCTTCTGGCAGGCCTTCCGCGGTGAATCCGGATCAGGATGGTCCTCCCTCCTCAGCCCAAGGTCGTGATATTCCACCCTTGGCTGTAGCCCAAGAAGCTGCTGGATTGGCCCCTGAGGGGGAACAATTCATAAATTCTGGTCTCTCAACCGAGGTTGTTGAGACCATTCTAAACTCTAGAGCCCCCTCCACGAGGAAACTTTATGCATTTAAATGGAAAATTTTTATTTTATGGTGCAGAGAACATCAGTTGGACCCAGTTAACTGCCCAGTGGCTTCAGTACTGGAGTTCCTCCAGAATCGTTTCTCTGACGGGCTCTCCCCGTCCACGCTTAAGGTCTATGTGGCGGCTATATCAGCCTTCCACACGCCTTTAGGGGTGGGCACGCTGGGGACACACCCACTCATAATTTGTTTCCTTCGTGGAGCCAGGAGGATGAGGCCTGCTATCCAGCCTAGAGTCCCCACGTGGGACCTGGCAGTGGTCCTCGAAGGTTTATCCCTGGCACCCTTCGAACCCCTGGATAAGGTGTCTGAGAAATATTTATCCTTTAAGGTAGCCTTCCTGCTCGCTATTACTTCCCTGAAACGAGTTGGCGACCTGCAGGCGCTATCTGTGGCTCCCTCTTGCCTCGAGTTCTCTCCTGGCAGAGTGAGAGCCATTCTCCACCCTAGACCTGGCTACGTGCCTAAGGTGCCCACGAATGTGGCACGGTCTATAATCCTTCCGGCCTTTCATCCTCCACCGCATGTGTCGGCTGATCAAGCTAAATTACACTTGTTATGCCCGGTCCGAGCTCTTGAGGCCTATGTACATAGGACCTCGGGCTGGAGGAAGTCGGACCAGCTGTTTGTGTGTTTTGGGTTATCCAAGAAGGGCTCCCCGGTCTCCAAACAGACTATTAGCAAGTGGATAGTAGAGGCTATTTCTTCAGCTTACGAGGTGCGCAATCTGCCTTCACCTCTCCTGATAAAAGCTCACTCAACCAGAGGAGTGGCATCCTCTAGAGCCTTGCTAGCAGGGGTTTCTCTTCAAGAGGTCTGTGATGCCGCTGGCTGGGCCTCCCCACACACCTTCATCAAACATTACAGTCTGGATCTGTCCTCTACACCAGGTTCACAAGTTCTCATGTCTTGAGTGTGCCAGATTGCTTCACACCAGGGCAGGGTCTCTCAGTGTGGCGGCGTGGGTATTCGTTCCCCAAAGTATCGAGTATCGATGCAGCGGGAGTTCCCTTTACGAAAGGGAACGTCTCGGGTTACGTATGTAACCCTCGTTCCCTGAGTAGGGAACGAGACGCTGCATCTCTCGGCCACACTTTTCGCGCTCCTGAGAACGACTTGCTTCGACCCTTTAAAAGCTGATACGGCTATGTTCCGTTGTCCTTTTATAGCTTCCGGATCACCGTCACATGCAACGTCACGAGTGACGAGCACCAATCAAGATTGGAATAGTTCCATTACAGACTTCAGACGCGTCATGCCGAGGGCATTCCCCAAAGTATCGAGTATCGATGCAGCGTCTCGTTCCCTACTCAGGGAACGAGGGTTACATACGTAACCCGAGACGTTTCTTCCCCTCGTATCTATAGAGGGATTAACTCGAACATGAGGAAAGACTGATGCTGATGGTTAATGTTTACTGCACTTTTATCTTCTTCTCTGTCGTTCATCTGGGCATCTTGATGTTTTCTGATGCTAAATTCATTGAACAGAATGATTAAGAGTTACAGTCATGGGCGTAGATTACGCGGGGGACGTGTCCCCCCCACTTTTTATAAAATGTAAATTCGTCCCCCGCAGTTTTTCGTATAGGTTGAGGTTTTCGCGGTCCAATGTGTATACATCCAGATTTAAAATTCAAAGAGTCAAGATGAGTTTCCATGGTAATCAGTCGCTCTTGCGTCACGACACGCCCATGCTCGCACCCGCGCTGGATCCATCATTTTCATAGAGGTCGCAATGAGTTCAAACTTCAAAACGGCAAACAACTCTTCACTCCCTTTTCCCGAAAAATCACAGCAAGTTGTCATGTGGTATCCGAATTGTGTTGCACATTGATGAATAACTCTGCCTATTTCTCGAGCTGAATAATTAACAAGTTTTGTTGGAAATTGAAAATATTCTCTAGTACCCGCACAAACGTGCGCATATTTTCAGTCTTTTTTTATTCGTAATGTCTTTTATTTTCACAGATATGTAATCAACGCCCTTCAAATTAGAATAAAGATGGTGATTGTTAATGCTGAATTTGGCTTTTCATGCATTAACAGCCACTATATCTGCTTGAATCAGGCAGCGTTGTAACGTGTAGCCTACATGATGTTTACCATATATAATTCGGTAACACTTTACAATTGTTAGATACAATTTTTTGTAGACAAACTATAAGTTGTCTTGAAAAAGCCTAACCTGAAAGTTTGAAGTAGTTTTAAAAGCTTGAAGTTTGACATAGCCTACACAAAAAACGATTTGAAATATGTAAACATAAACGATATTGTACAATATACAATACTAGGCTATGTGCAGTATAAAGTACTATGTGCAGTATAAAGTACAGAACATCTGTATTTCTTTCTTTCTTTCATGGGCAAGGCTAGCCCCTTTTTAGGGGTGCTTCAGCACCATGCTTAAGCTATTGTTATCCAATTTTTTTTGGCCTTCAAAACATCTTAAAATGCACATATGTAGATAAGAGAAATAAAAATTTTCTCGGGGAAGCATGCCCCCGAACCCCCCTGAATACCTCACATTTGGGACCTCAGTGATTATAAAACACTGCCATATGCATGTTACTGGATGAATGAATGAAACTAGTTAATAATGAGCATTAGATCATAAACAAAACATTTTTTTTAACATCATACCCTCATTGGGGGCTGAGCCCCCCTAAAATGAAAATCCTAGAATCGCCCCTGCTTTCTTTCTTTCTGTTTTATTGCTTTAAACATAAATAGCATATTAAGCCAATTAAGCAAAAACCTGTCAACAAAGGTGTGCAAAAAAAAAAAAAAACCTGGTATAACGCTTGGCATTCTGTCCCCCTCACTTTTGAAATGATGGCTACGCCCCTGGTTACAGTTGACTAATATCTGTTACTGCTATGGATGATATAAACTGAACTTGCACTTGAACTGACACCACTGGCTTTAACTAAACTGTTTTCTGTGTGATTGAACAGATTCAAATGAAGAGGAGAAAGAAAATCAGCAGAAATCACAGATCAGCAGAAAACAAGAAGACTGAGAGAAAAATGGAGGACAGAAATGAGACACAAACCAGAGAATCACCAGAGAAAGAAGGAGAGAGACGTGATAGATCGAGCAGTATGGAGAGAAGAAAGCCAACCTGTGAGTGTTTGATCATTAATACTCTTACAGTGTTGCTACTATTATTGTCTTCATAATCCTGTTATAAAGATCCACATTCAGAGAGATCATCACTTTCTACAGTCACAGATCAATGTTTCCAGATGTATACTAAATGATGACAGAATATATTATAGATCAAGGACATAAAAAACAAACACAAAGCAATGAGGATAACCTGATATACTGTATATTTGTGATTTCTAGTCTCCTGTGATCCAGACGAGCCTGTAAAGTTTGATTCTGATGTCAAAACTGAGGAGAGATTCTCATCAAACCCTTCATCATGTGCTCAAGATCACACAACATCATCATCATCATCATCACTGACATCCATCAGCAGCTGAAGACCTGAACATTATCATCTTCATCATCATCATCATCATCATCATCATCACTGACATCCATCAGCAGCTGAAGACCTGAACATCATCATCTTCATCATCATCATCATCATCATCACCACCATCATCACCATCATCACCATCACCATCTTCATCATCTTCTTCTTCATCAGTCTGTTCAGCTCCTGGACTCCTGGACTCATGAACAGTTTCTTCCTCAGATGTGTGTCTCAATCCTGCACTTCTGCTTTACTCTGCCTCTGATAGTGAACACTTGCACATGCTTATATAAGCAATATCACACTCGTAGCCATGCGATATCGGTGTATATCAGCAATGCTGTATGCATATCAGGATTCTTTCTCAATAGCAAATAGGCTACTACACATTATTTAAGATAAGATTAAAGATTTAAGATTAATAAGACTAAAGATCGCCCATTTGATGGACCCCAAATGAATTATATCTCATGTTTAACTACTATCAAGGCCTACATAAGAGCCAGCGGCAAATTCCCGAAAGTCTGTCCGAGACGACGCTGTTCTATGCGGGAACATGAGCACTGAACGCCCGCTGACGGCCTGGAGCTCGAACCAGCGAAAGCTTCTGAACAGATCGTAAAATAGGCTCTAAGACTATATATTAGTCACGTATTTTGGGGTCTACATTCTTGCCTAAAAAAACTCTTAAAATTACATTTCGTGATTCAACTACAGTAGTATTTATAAATAATATGGTGGATTTGCTCGACCGGCATGACAGTCGCCGCCTGAGACACTCGGTGAAGCGGTGAGAGCGCTGGGGCAATATCACATGGCTAAAGGCTCTCAGCCAATAAGATTCGAGAACCAGAAAGAACCGTTGTAGAAATTTAATATCCAGGTGCTATAATAATGAAATCTGAGCTTTAAAATGTTTCCATGTTCATTTGTTTACATAAAAAAGTTGGCCAAGTTCCAATATAAGCCTACATTTTCAGAAGTTAATTTACAGAAAAGTTTAAGTTTACAGAAAACTCTTGTTAGAAAACACTGCAGTACATGTTTACAGAATACAGGTTAATTGTAGGCTACCCCTTGAGACTGAAACAGAGACTGGTTTTATACAGATCTTTTTCTTTTACTATCACGTGTATGCCTTCACAATTAAAAAAAAATTTACTTTGGATGAATTTGAAATGTTGCTGCTATGACTGATAAGCTATGTTTTTTTTTACTTTATGCACTTTTTACATTGTTGCTATTCCAATCAAATAGATGTATATTGTTAATAAATTATATACATCATGTGACTTTTTTGGTCTTCATTTACAGATGATTTTCTTGCAATATATTGTCTGTCACAGAATCGCTAATGTTGTGATATCGTTATCGTGGTCAAAATATCGTGATAGTATCGCATGTTGCGTTAACCTCTGATTCCCACCTCTATTACACACCGTTTGCTTAGTTTTCCTTTTGATAATAAATTTTTTGCTTTAAATGTTTGGCTTTCTTGTGTATCCCAATTTTGTTGCGTCCATTTTGAGCCACGTAACAAAAGTCAATAGTAAATCGTAAACGCAGTCTACAACTAATATGTGTTGAGATCATAGACTGTAAGGTTGAGATATGATGATAAGCGTGTGTGAGTCTCTCCAGCTCTACAGCGCCACTCTGTATTCCAGTGAGAGTCTGTGGTGGAAACTGGAACTGCAGCTCTAACTGAGAGATTTAAAACTGCCCGCTTATTTTCATTTTTCACATTTCATATTAGTCTGCATCAGGTCAGACACTAGTCTGTTCTTCCTTAATGTGGAGCAGTGTATCAAATTAATAAAAGTATAAATCCTTCAGTTTAAAGAGCTCGTGTGAATAGCCTTTATAGATAGATTTCCGATGACGTCACATTTCTCCCGCAACTCCTTACGGCGCCATCTTGTGTGTCAAGTGGGTCAAGCGTTTGTGTTATGGAGCATGATAATATCCTGAATCGGCATTATTCTGAACATGAAAATCATACGATTATTCTCCGTTTGGCTGGAGTTAATGTTCAGTGCTGCTCTTGTGAACATTTAGAGGTTTTGTGCTCTGGAGATGTGACACTTTATCTAATCATTTCCAAGATGGGCTAGCTAAATGCGCTAACGTTAGCTCTCATCGGCTGTCAAATCGCTGTACCCAGGCGGCTACTATCGACACAGCCCTTGAGAGATGTTGGCTGGGCAGAAGCACACTCTGACGATTGTCCACCTTCATCACTTTCTCTGTGGCCACATCAGCTGTTCGAGCCAGAGGCAAAGGCTAAACCTGGAGCACATCGCTCCGTGCCTCTGCTCTCCATCTCTCTCCTACACTAAATTAGTTCGGAGCGTTGTGTTGTTGTTATTTTACCCAGATGGTGTTGTCTTGACACTGAGTCTAAATGTACCGTATAATAAGGGCTGTGCAGATATCAGCCGCCTGGCTACAGCGATGTGAACCGCCAATGCAGGGCTCCAGACTAACATTTCCACTAGGGAGAGAGAGCAAGACAGCGCTTAGTTTGGAGACGGTGAAGTTTTGTTTACACTTTCGCCTGGCTCCGAAGAGAGAGAGAGAGTGCGCGCGCGCGACCGTCTCTCTCTCTCTCTCTTTCTGCTCGTTCTTTCAGTTAAACATGCGCCCAGTTCATCTACATTACTCACCGATCAAATAAGACTTTGGCGGGACAAAAATTCACTTTGGCGGGTGCTAAAACAAGTTCAATGCAGGAGAATTCATGCGTGAATTTAACTGAGTAGTACATGACATGCACTCGCACAAATGCGACCTTATAAAATTTTAACTCGTACATTCTAACAAAATAATTGTATGCTTCCAGAGACTTTCTTCCTCTTAATTCGTCAAAAGTGTACGCACTAACGGTGTGGATGAGATACTTGGCAATGTCCATTTCCTGAATATCGGGGTACGCCGCAGGATTAGCCTATACATAACCAGTCCTCTTTCGACATTCCATCGATATAACTCAATTTCTCATCATATCTTGCCTTGCAAACATCGTCTAATGTGTCCCTGTAAATAACCTTCACCTTGTCGCCAGGTTTGGAGGAATTTGTCATCGTTATCTCAACACAAAAGGGTCAAAAATACTTTATATTAACTGGCTTTCTATTAATGCAGCACAGTGGCTTACTGACAGCTTTGACACACAACATGGCGGTGCGCCGCAGAGGATAATGGGTAATTCGCGAAACGGAAACCCATCTATAGAGTAGTTCTGCTGTGTTTATGTTTGTTCTGTGAATAGACTTGACTTTCTTTTCTTCCCGAATTCATCCACAACTTATAATATTCTGAATCAAAATTCTAAGTAGTATTCTATGTGTGTGTCATGTGTACTTAAGCCTGTCAATCATCACTATAGCGCCACCCTCTGGCTGTATAATTTAAGAACACTAGATCTCTGACAGAAGTGTGTGTGTGTGTGTGTGTGTGTGTGTGTGTGTGTGTGTGTGTGTGTGTGTTCAGTCTCAGTAACTAGAGATCACACAGTTTGAGTTATGAAGACTTCATATGATCATAACAGCTGTGAAGAGAAGATACAGACCCTGCAGGGCCACATTAAGACTATAAGGGCCCTTGAGGAGCCTTCCCTTCATCCACCAGAACTATAACCTATTCACTCAATCTTAATTACAAAGTGCAAGTTATCAGCCTTTTATTCTGCAGGAATAAATACCATTAACAAAACCTCCAAACTATAGGTCTATCATTTAAACATTTGCCTATACAAATATCACTGCATGAACTAGGCCTACATATGGGCACATAGTCCGAACAGTGGCGGAGCCGGGATCTGTTCATACTGTAGAATGAAGAAGTGATCCAGCTCTCAGACTTCATCAAAAATATCTTAAATTGTGTTGCGAAGATGAACGAAAGTCTTACGGGGCTGGAACAACATGAGGGAGAATAATTACTGACAGAGTTTACATTTTTGGGTGAACGAACCCTTTAAAGAAAGAGCACTAAACTACGCCATCTAGAGGAACATATGAGCCACTGCAGAACTGAACAGATGATCCTCTGTCTGCATATTATCATAATCATCAGTTATACTGTTATGAATGTTGATATCAGTGAACACAGAGCTCAGATCAGTTCAGATGTTTGGATCAGAGAACTGAACTAGATTCAGTGTTGAATCTGAATCTTTGTGCATGAAATCATATTAGTGTAAATTAGTGTAAAGTGGACAATACTGATTAATTATTTTTTGTAATATTCAGGGTAAGTTACCTTGTTCAAGCTCTCAGTGGAGGGAATTTCAGGGTCAAATGAAACACTCTGAACACCAGCAGAGCCTTAATATCTGTGTTATTTAATTTGACTAAAAATAAAGATGAATATTCAGTGTCAAATGTCATGGAACTTACTAGTCCATTTCCTCTGTTTAACAGTTTTCTGTATACCTATAGATGATTATATACAGTCCTGATAGTAAATATTAAGATGGATGGTTTGGAGTTGGTCAAATATGCTTGTCTAATAATAATTCATGTGCTGTATGATAATGCTGAAGTGCATAATTTGGAGGAAAATAATCACCAAATGTTTATATCCAAGTATATTTGCATTTGCTCAGATAGGCCTATATATATTTGCAGGGACTAATTACATGCTTGATTATTTGTGTTACAAGTACATTACAAATTCATTACGAGTATCTTCAAAACATACAAGCAATATACCATAAGTGTATTTTATCTGAGTAAAAAACATATGCTCAGTAACACCTTTGGCTTATTCCAAATACTACAAATTGCACAATTTGTCTTCAATAACAAATGCACATTAATAAACAAATAATACTTAGCTAAACTTTAAACTTAGATAAAAATATTCTGTGGTGAAGTAAATGCTACAGAAAAAACAAATGTAATTTCTACATGAAAAGGTAGTTCAGGCAAGAATTCAAAACAATAAAGTAAATCGTATATTAGTGCTCAATTCAAGCTTGTAGAAATCAATGATATAAAATTAAGTAAAACTAAATTTTCAAATACTGGTGTTCCCATCATGGACTGGAGCATGAATAATTAATAAGGTTGATTTTTCAGTGTTTTCCAGTGTTGTTAGGTTTGGTAACTTGCCATTTTGTGACATCTGGATTCATTTTCTACTCAAAATGACACATTCATACTGAGTGTACAGTACACACACACTTGCTGTGCCTTGCCAGATGAGTTACACTGCAGAAGTAGAGTCAACCCCGATTTACCTTCTACACGCTCAAACGCAACAAAATAGGAGTCAAACGTCAAATGTGGAGTGAGACTCAAACGTTTATGGATTCTCTATCCTCTCGATAGATCCAGGAAGGAATATGAAAATGTGGAGCAGGCACAGGTTTGTGGTTTAAGGACTTCAAAGAACGTAATTTAATATCTCTTTCAACCGCAATTTCTACAGTTCAAAGATGAACAACCTATAACTCATATTCTTGTTTTTTGAGTGCAGGGTCTAACTCTTTAAATCTAATGGCGAGTACCGGGTCAAAAACAGCTTCTTCTGCAGTCCCAATATCCTCCGAAACCTCCTCTGGATCCCCAGTTTTAACGACAGTAGTCAACATCTGAAGTGGATCAAAGCCTTTCATCAAAGTTACACATGAATTTTGAACAATACCCTTTCTTGTCTTAGGACAACTTTGATGAACTTTTCTGATCCACTTCAAATGTTGACTATAGCTCACTTTCGAATCACCTGCTTAGCAGCTTCTTTTGACACATTCATTTTTAAAGAAGTTGCTATCAGTAGCAAGTCCTTCTTTCTGCACTTATTAAAGACTTCAATAGAAGGAGCCAAAGTAAACTCAATCAAATCAAATTCCATACTGGTGTCTCCTCTCACAAAAAAATAAAATAAAACAGTCAAAGCACGGTTTACAAACAAAATTCCAGCAAATTTCTTAAATGCGAGCCTAATTAGAAAGAAAGAAAAAACAATGCTTTAGACGAGACCCCAATTTTCACGTTCCCAATTACATTTCTAGGGCCAAAAGGGAAGTAATGTTTTAAAGCAAAAGTTAGCAGCAAACAAAGAGAAGCTTTGAACCGTTCTCAGTCCCGACACGCAGTACACAAAGATTTCCAATAAATTAATCTACAATAAACAATTAAGTGATAACATAAATAGTGCAAAAAGAGCTCTAAAAACAACAAACAAAAGATCACTACCTGGTAGAAGGAAATGAATACAGCCACAACACATTCAAGTTTGATCTTAATGTTAAGATTAACACATGAAGCTGCACAATACAGTCTTAACACCACATTTAAGCTTAAAACACACCAACAAGAGCAACACTCTGGGACTGGCAACATCAACAGTCTCAGGCTCTTGGGAGAAGAAATCTCTCTCTCTCTCTCTCTCTCTCTCTCTCTCTCTCTCTCTCTCTCTCTATCTTTCTCTCTCTCTCTCTCTGGCTCTGTTTAAATATTGCCATTGATGAGGAGCAGCTTGTAGGTCCCATCACTTACATTAGGACAAATCCTCTCAGGGAATAGGACGGAACAAAAACTACATCTCCCAGCAGGCCGCTGTTGTCCATTGGCAGCACACATAACAACAACATACATCATAATTGTAAAACACAAATGCATATGTCCTGGGACGTAACACTTATATACAGGACACTGAAAGCTTCATCAGTCACTGCCATCAGAGGAACAGAAACAGTGTGTGTGTGAAATATTTACAGTAGATCAAGGGCGAAATTGTCAATCACACATTGGGGGGGACAGCTGTGGGACTTTTTGTGTTGGCTCATGCACACATTTTTTTAATCAAAATAAAATAAATGTTTGTAATTGTATAACACAACAAGGAATTTTATTACATCTGATCTTCAAACCAACGTATACTCACCCTGTAATGATTACAGCATCAGCATACAGGCTATTAAGTCACACAGCTGAATTTAAAGGGATAGTTCACCCAAAAATGAAAATTCTGTCATCATTTACTCACCCTCAAGTTGTTTAAAACCTGTACGAATTTCTTTCTTCTGCTGAACACAAAAGAAGATATTTTGAAAAATGTCTGTAACCAAACAGTTGATCGACCCCATTGACTTCCATAGTAGGAAAAAAAAAATACTATGGAAGTCAATGGGGTCGATCAACTGTTTGGTTACAGACATTTTTCAAAATATCTTCTTTTGTGTTCAGCAGAAGAAAGAAATTCTTACAGGTTTTAAACAACTTGAGGGTGAGTAAATGATGACAGAATTTTCATTTTTGGGTGAACTATCCCCTTAAATATTCATATGAAATGAACCAGTGCATACTTTGTAACATGCCACCCTTAACACTTTTATTAAAATGATCCAAACACATTCTTGCGGATGTCACTCATGGCTATTAAGCTTTTGCAGACTTGTTTTCTATCAATTCTGTCCAACCTATCTCTGTGCACATGGCACACAGCTACATGGTTCAACCTCTTTTGCGTCATATTGGTTCTCAGCCAGGTTTTTAGCCTTCTCAAAGCACTGAAGCTTCGTTCAGCCTGTGATGAAGAAGCAGGAACTACAAGCAAAAGTCTCAGGAGTGTCTCTACTTGTTTAAAAAGACTCCTGACCTCAGGCACCATGGTCTTTAGCAGGTCCACCACATCCCCACAGTTGCTGTACTGATAGGTGGACTTCAGCATCGACAACTGCACCTGCAAGACAAAATTAAAAATGAATCAAAAATAATTGTATGACTTTTTATACTAAACATAACTGTGACCATATATTTACTGTCTGTACTATACAAATAATACATTCTTTGGACACTATGCATTTGCAACCTTACCTTTAGAGCTACTTGGTCCAACTCTGGGTAGCTCTTGATGATATCATCCATCTCTCCGCTGATAAGGACCTTCTCCAAACTTCTGAGTGTATGAACACCCGGCTCATCAAAGCGCTGTGTAAGCTGCCGAGCAGCTGTGTCAAGCATGTTGAAATAGTGGCTTCTGTAGAATGACTCTGCAGAGGGGTGAATATGGTCCAGATAATCGTTTTGGAGGGCAGCGGATATGGGGCATCTTGATGGGCACCAGGTCTAATGATGAGGCAATGTCTTGGGCTTGCACATACAATCCTTCGAAATGCTCTTCTGTTCTTCTGTTCTCCAAATGTCTTTTGACATGCTCCACAGCCAGCATCATACCAGAGATTGTCTGCCGTTTACTCTGAAGGGAGGTATTCAGGGTTTCTAGGGCTGACATGACATCTGCAGCCATCTTAAGCCCCAAGACTGTGTTTCCTTTGAGGAACACCTCATGAAGTCCATTAGCCCTGGATGCAGTCTCCCTCACACTACAGTTCACCATCTCTTCAAGTGATGTGAGCACACTGTCGTACTGACTGAGCACAGACTGGATGGCTGGTGTGCGTACGGTCCATCTAGTGGGACATAATGGCTTCAGGGAGGTAGACCTTACACTATTAGATTTAGCTATTTCACTGAAAATTGATTTAAATTTTCCAGACTGGTTAGAAAAGCTTCCTAATTCATTGACCGCGTCGAGCGAGTTCCTGACAACCGATGAAGCTGAAATAGTCATTTGTGCTACAAGGTTTATGCAGTGTGGACCACAGTGGATATGGTTGCTCCCTTCTCAAGAGAGCCTGTACTCCCTGTACCTTACCGGACATGTTGGCTGCACCATCGTATGTCTGCCCTCTCAACTGTGAGATGGGCAAGTTCAGTCGGAGCATGACGTCAGTGGCAACTTTAGCAATGCTCTCTCCAGTTGTGGAGTTAGTTTCATACAGCCCTACAAACTCTTCTCTAGGATCTAGATCTTCACCTACATACCTTATACATATGCACTCTTGCTCTATCCCAGCAATATCTTGAGTTCCATCAATGATCAAAGAATATTGCACTACAGGCAAATGTTGTACTTCCTGTGCTATTTCTTTGATAATAGAGTTACTTATTATCTGAAGTATTTCGTTTTGGATCATCGGACTTGTAAAATTCTGTTTCCCTGCAAGCCAGGAGGCCAGCTTGGGATCATCCTCTGCCTTGTACTGAAGTAGCTGTTTAAAGTTTCCTTCATTCTGCTCATGACCTCTGAAAGCATTGCCCTGCCTCGCCAAATACTGTATGCCACCAACTATCTTCAAAAGGTTTTCCCTGGCTTGTTCTTGTTGTTTCTTTTGTGCACAAGATAATGCTGCAGTGATTGGTTGGGCTTCATGTATGTACGTGGTCACTGCATGTTTATGGCTCTGGCTTTTCCCATGATTTTCAAATTTTTCAACAGCCTTCCTCCAATTCTTGAATCCAACATTAATAAATGCAGAGTCAGCCTTTGTAGTAATTGTTGGCTTCTTGCCTCTGAATGCCCTACAGCAGTAAAAGCACAGAACTGCCTTGCGCATTGGGCAGTAATGTAGCCAGGGATTTTCACGGAACCACCTCTCCTGGAAAGACAGAGTTTTGTCAGCAAGAACTTGTGTTGGGATGGTCTTGACATTTGGCTGGTTCGGGGTATGTCCTAGCTCCTCTGCTGATGCCTGTTCATCTAGCCTGTTCTCATCTACTCTTGTCTGGACATCTGTCTCATTTGGGGTATTTCCAAGCTCTTCTGTTGCTACCTGTTCTTCCTGCCTGCTGTCACCTACACTGAAGTCACTCTGCACTACCTGTAATTCAAAATGAGTAACATCAAAACTTTCTGATATCTGATAATAATCTGGTATTTTTACATTTTGCGCATTTTACATTCAGATTATCTGAATGATGCAAACATATACAGTACAGGCCAAAAGTTTGGACACACCTTCTCATTCAATGCGGTTTCTTTATTTTCATGACTATTTACATCGTAGATTCTCACTGTGGGTATCAAAACCATGAATGAACACATATGGAATTATGTACTTAACAAAAAAGTGTGAAACAACCCACAGTCACCGGACCTGAAACCAATCAAGTTGGTTTGGGGTGAGCTGGACCACAGAGTGAAGGCAAAAGGGCCAACAAGTGCTAAGCATCTCTAGGAACTCCTTCAAGACTGTTGGAAAACCATTTCAGGTGACTACCTCTTGAAGCTCATCAAGAGAATGCCAAGAGTGTGCAAAGCAGTAATCAGAGCAAAGGGTGGCTACTTTGAAGAAACTAGGATATAAGACATGTTTTCAGTTATTTCACACTTTTTTGTTAAGTAGTACATAATTCCACGTGTTCATTCCTAGTATTGATGCCTTTAGTGAGAATCTACAATGTAAATAGTCATGACAATACAGGAAACGCATTGAATGAGGTGGTGTCCAAACTTTTGGCCTGTATTGTACTATTAGACAGTAGGCTACACAATAGATCACCTAACATTGACAACCATAAAAAGTTGCACTAAACAGGTCCAAAGTGCTATTTTGTAACATAAACCGGGTGGTTTGAATCCTGAGTGCTATTTGGCTGATTTATACCCGTGGTATAAGAGACTGTATACCACAGGTATGATATGTTATCTATTTTTAATGCACTATTTGTTATGGAAACTATTGTTATGGTTTATTACAGCAATGAGGTGTCTCAGGGTTTCGTGATATATGGCCAATATACCAGAGCTAAATGCTGTATCCAGACACTCCATGATGCATCATGCTAAGAATAGCTCTTAGCCATGTTATATTTGGCCATTTACTACAACTCCTTGTGCATTTTTGCTTAAGTATCTACAGTATACCATTTGTCACTCACCTCAGCGTCCACCCTACTCTCACTCACATCCGTCTGATTCTCTGCCTCTTGCTGAAACTCGCTCTGCTGGATGAGTCAAATAATACAGTCAGACAAACATATTTTGGTAAGAGCCCCCGGGGGTAACTTTCCCCACCTCTTTATTTCACATTTATTTCCCACAACATGTCACCAATTTTATCCCACAACACTTTCCCTGGCTGGCACTGATCATGCACAATTAAAATTGTCCTTTGTCTAATGACAATTTATGTAGATATTCCCACCAAATTATTTTGTGATAAATTTATGTAATTGTTTCATATTTTTAAAACATTTCAATAAGTAGAGCGATATCTTTGTTTTAAATGCACAATTACGACAGCCTTAAATAATACACTGGTCTAGAGATTATCCCAATACTTAAAAAAAAATCACATTTTCTAAAAATCTAAACATCTTTTTCCCTTCATAATTCTCATAAGAATGGCCATGATCCACATATTCTTTTTCCTCTAAACTTTGCTTTTTTGTTTCAGCAATTAAACATTGTTCTTAGGGGCGGCTTGTTACCACATCTTACCCTATAACGTTACATTCACTCACAATGAATGTCAGTTAACCCTTGTGTGGTGTTCATATTTTTGTTATTCAGCCAGTGTTCGTGGGTCTGGTGGACCCGCTGCATTTTGGGGTTTTTAATTCAACATAATCAAACAATTTATGTTAAAATACTCAACAGATATTTAGGCTACTTCATCCCAATTACAAGCAATATAAACAGCATTTATGGTTAATATTTCCTCTTTAGCTTTGTTAGATCACATTTAAGAATTGTAACCTTGTGCGGGAACGGCAGGGGTAGAAACAAAACTCACTTTTGCACTTACACTCTCTCACACTTACACACAATCTCTCTCTCACATGCATGCACACACACGCACACACACACTACACACACACACACACACACACGGATATGTGGTTCATACAGGGACTCTCCATAGGCGTAATGGTTTTACAAATGTACAAACTGTATAATCTATCCCCCTACACTAACCCTACCACTAAACCTACCAATCACAGAAAACTTTTGGCCTTTTTTGAAGTTAAAAAAACACCATTTAGTATGTTTTTTAAGCCGTTTGGTTTATGAGGACACAGATGTCCTCATAAACCATGTTTACGTTGTAATACCCAAGTCATTATACACATTTGTGTCCTCATAAACCATATACTATACAAGAACACACACACACACACACACACACACACACACACACACACACACACACACAATAACAGCAAGGCATGACAGGAGGAGGACAGAGTAAAGGTCCTACAGACCCGAACACCATACAAGGGTTAAGAGCTATTAATGTCAGTCTGGTGTCCGGTACCTTAGAACATTAAATGAATTACTTCTCACTTCTCTGTTAAAAATGCCTAAAATCTCCAGAAACTTACTTTCTTTTTCTTTCCAAAGAAATTACGGATGTCAGCTGCTGCAGTCTTTCTCTTGTTCATTTTTGGCCACTACTCTGAAATATAACAGCAACGCAATTCCAAGGGATGAAAATGGTGAAGTAAGAAAGAACAAATGGCAGGACTCTAAAATAACTTGCTAGATAATAACCCAATTCGGAGAACAGGACCGTGGCCCAAAACGCTAACGTTAGCTGTAAAAACTGGGTTTGGTACAGTACATTTGACAAGCCTGTCACTGACCGCTATCCCAGTTTGCTTTAAAGCCAGGCTACATGCTAGCGTGTATACAGTAACGTTAGCTAGCTGTCGGCTAGCTTGTCAATAGTCCCTCCCATTCATACAAGCTGTATAATATTACAGTCGAAATTTACAAATTCTACAATTCGAAATTCTAGTGAAATTCACCTGGTCGTTATCTAAGGGATTATGTCAGTCAAATACAGGATATTTACCATTCATAGATATGTGCCAAATGTCTGTCAGATTTCGCGCTCTTCTTCTGTTTGTTTTTTTCCTAACTCACTGACGGTGCACGAGCTACTAAAGGTATAGGGGAAAACATGACATGGTTTGGACACCGATTTCAGGAGACATAGGTTTTGTTAATGTATAGTGTAAGGCCAGTCGAATGGATTTGGGAAATGGACCGGCCGGGATTTTATATTTTCGGAGCTGGAAAGAAAGACGTATTTGCAATCACATCGATATTGCCCGCATAATCATACAGTATGATCAAATATTGGGGGGGACAAATTGTCCTTCTTTGAATATTGGGGGGGACGTGTCCCCCTGTCCCCCCATAGAATTACGCCTATGCAGTAGATCAATACTATTGATTAGGCTACTGATGGAGAACAATGAGAGTTCAGACTGAGAAAGAAGATCTTGATGAGTGTGTTTGTGTTCAGAAGAGTGTGTAGAAGATTCCAGAAGACACGAGTGAACAGACCGATGAAGATGATGGTGATGATGATGATGAAGATGTTCAGGTCTTCAGCGGCTGATGGATGTCAGTGATGATGATGATGATGATCTTGAGAACATGATGAAGGGTTTGATGAGAATCTCTCCTCAGTTTTGACATCAGAATCAAACTTTACAGGCTCGTCTGGATCACAGGAGACTAGAAATATACTGTACATATTAGATTATCCTCATATACTTTGCTTTGAATTTTTACATTTATTATCTTCTTGATCAATAACACAATCTGTAAATGTTTCATGACTGCTGAAAGTAAATCTAACAGTAAAACTAAAATATGATGAAGGATTGAAGTTCAATAATGATCAAACACTCACAGTGTGGCTTTATTCTCTTCATACTGTCACATCTATCAAGTCTCTGTCCTCTTTCCTCTGGTGATTCTCTGGTTTGTGTCTCATTTCTGTCCTCCATTTTTCTCTCAGTCTTCTTGTTTTCTGCTGATCTGTGATTTCTGCTGATTTTCTTTCTCCTCTTCATTTGAATCTGTTCAATCACACAGACATAATGACATAAGATGATTTTGGAATAAGTTTCTCTGATCAGTCGATCATCACTGTATGATCACAGAGCTCTTAAAGAGACAGTTCACCCAAAACTCATCATTAACTCACCGTCATCTCACTCAAACCTGTATGACTTTCTCTTCTGTGGAACTGAAGAAGATTTTTCTTAAATATTTCAGAACACACCTGCATATCAAACTTGTAATCCTTTTATAAAGTTTATTGTGATTTAGATACATCGCCTTATAACTATGAAGTGATTAAATTCATAATTGTCTGTTTTCTCCACATATGAAATAAGTCCAATAACTACCAAATCTCTAGCCGGCCAGATCATCATCATCATCATTATTATTAGTAGTAGCAGTATCTCTGTCCTGTCACTGATGAGAAATCTGTATTTTGACATCATATTGTAATCATACTGTAATACACACCTCATTAATGAATGAATAAAAGATAAAGTGATTTATTCACCTTGTGATGAGCTGAAGATAGTAGATCTGACATCTCTGCTGCTGTTGTGTCTGAATTTGAGGAAGTGAGAGTTTATAACCTAATGAAGACACAACGGCTTACAACAACACAACCGGCCAATCAGATCTAAGGAGGCGTGGTTTTGTACTTTGATTGGCTGGTCTGCTCAGCTGCATGGAAAGTGACTAAACCCTTATCACTAAAAGAGGCTGAGGAATGCTGTTTACATAATGGTCATGTCAGGCAGCATTCACTTCTGCAAAGCATGCAGGAGAAGTGGTTCCTGACTTATTTTATATAGACTTCTGGCTGTATACCCTTTGGCCTTTGCTATTCCTTCCTATTAAGAGTGCATTCACACTCTTCACCAGTGTTGTTTTCGTCAACGAGGACGATAACTAAATGATTTCGTTGACGCACCTTTTTTTTATGACGATAACGGGACGATGACTAGCTAAAAATGGCTCTAAGATGACTAAAACATGACGAGACGTTTTCGAGTTTTCGTTGACGAGACGAGACGGAACGAAAATGAAGTCTGACGTTCGTTGCCAACCGTTCCGTATAATAGCTACGGAATCGTCCCGTGTTTGACACATACAAGTCTTGTTCCGTATTGAACTGATACGGAACGCACTTTGTTTCGTATTTTTGAGAATCAGTTCAGTGCAAATCCATGACAGACACATAGCTACTAATATATGTCAGACTATGAACGAAGACATTTGTAGGCTTACTAGGCTATGAGAAAAAAACCCGACGGTGCGGTAGATACTAATTTCTCCCTCTGTTTGTCTATGATCAGCGTAGCGTTTTTAACATCTTGGAACATCATCAGAGAATGCCCTTTTAATTGGTCGTTTCAGTCATTGTGAGTCACGTATCGTAGCAATGATGACGACAAGTGACAACAGCGGGAAATGTAAAAATGACTACCTCCGAGCAGCCGGCGAAAAAGAAAAGAACACAGAAATGTAAAATTGAATGGGAAAATGACTACCCGTGGCTGGAATGCGCGAGGGACAATGAATACAAGGCCAATTGTACCATACATGCATGCCGTCGCGTTTTTTCTGTTTGTCACGGCGGAGTGTGTGATATTAAGCAGCACGCATCAGGAGATAATCTAATAATTCTATTGAATAAGTTCGCACAAGGCAACAGAAAACTGTTGTGTTTATTTTTCTTCAAATGCAGTCTAAGCCGGTGAGTTTTGAATGTTATATGTTGTATTTGTTTAAGTTAAAAATAAAACGTATTATAAACTAACAAATCCATGGTTCATTGTTGGCAAAATGATCATGATAGCCTTTATATTTCACTATGTGGTTCAGTCTTGTATATTGATTAGGCCTACTTTGCTATTGCTAAATATATAGGCCTAATAAGTTGTATTATAATATGCTATAAGGTATGAAATATATTTATCTAAATGTATCAAGTAGTTTCCACAATATTCACCAGAAGTCATCATTTCAGGGGTTATTTTTCAAAAAAAAAAAAATTGTTACTTGTACTTGTACTTGTAACACTTGTTACAACCTGTCAAACCAAGACCATTTCCAATACTTTTTAACCTAAATTAATTTGTTAAAGACTACTTTTTTTTATTATTATTATTAAAATTGACTAAAACTTGACTAAAACCTTTTTGTGTTTTCGTCGACTAAAACTTGACTAAAACTATCAAGTTTATAAGTGACTAAAATGTGACTAAAACTAAAAAGCCTTTTCGTCCAAAAGACTAAGACTAAGACTAAAACTAAAAGGGCTGCCAAAAACAACACTGCTCTTCACAATAAAAAAGCACAATATATTCATTAAAATAATATTTAGTTGAGAAATTGTGGATGGAAGAATTTGCATTTATTTGTACAAATGTAGATAATGTTAACGTACATAAATAACTTTGATACTTTGGTGTTACCAGCACTGCAGTAATGTAAACATGTAAATATAAATTACTCTGAAAAATTGTTACATTTCCTTTCAATAAATTTTGTTTTCAACGTATGATCTGGTAGCACTCTGCAGGCTTTAGGCTTTAGGATGTTTTCCATCAAGAGATTTTCAACAGCATAGAGTTTTAACAACAGGTGCATGTGCCTGTTCATGAAACAAAGAGCAGAGGGATGAGGGGGTTGGACTGAGTGTGCCATTTGTTTACTTACGCTGGTGCTGGTTTTGTAGCTCTGAGGGCAATCTGACACTCAGTCCTTTGCTCTTTTAGTGTGTCAGCCAGCATCCATTTGCTTTATGCTACTTCTACTTAATGCTCCAGTTTCACCTCAAGTCAACATGTCATGCTAAAAAAACAGACTGCTGTTTGATTGAAATCTAATGGTGTAGATCCAGATTGTCCATTCCAGGTCTTACAGTTAAGGTCTTAAATACAAAAATAAACCCGACAGGTTCTGTAATTGAGGTTTAAGTTTATGCTAATTCGGGTTGTTTCGAACCCCTACAGACAGTCGGTCAGACTGTGTAATGACATCAAATGTAGTGAATTCACTCTGAAGACTCCAAATCTCTTTGAAAGAGTTTACTGATGATAATTTCAACTTTAACAGGTGTGGTTCTAGAACAGAATACAGAAATAAACTTAAATGAGTGACTTACATACATTTACTTTAACATTTGCAAGTGATATGATTATAAGGCAATGATTTTTACAGATCTGAATAACAATAACTTTGAGCCCTTAATAAAAGTATTAGGAAATCAAATAAAACAGCCATTCTATGTAGTTTGTTCATTGATAATGACCAGGATAGTAAGTGAGTGCGTGTGTGTGTGTGTGTGTGTGTGTGTGTGGTGTAGGGTAACTGTGTGTGTGTGTGTGTGTGTGTGTGTGTGTGGTGTAGGGTAACTGTGTATGTGTGCGTGTGCGTGTGCGTGTGTGTGTGGGTGTGTGGTGTAGGGTAACTGTGTATGTGTGCGTGTGTATGGCAAGCCGTTTTAACATTTAATCATTTCAACCGACTAGTATCTATTTTCATGCTACTAGTACTTATTTTTTAGATACTAGTAACCATTACATTAAGTACTAGTACTTATTCATTAGCTACTAGTGCTTATTCTTTAGGTACTAGTGCCTATTTTTTAGATACTAGTGCTTATTCTTTAGGTACTAGTACTTATTCAATAGATACTAGTACTTATTCATTAGATACTAGTACTTATTATTAGATACTAGTACTTATTCATTAGATACTAGTACTTATTATTAGATACTAGTACTTATTCATTAGATACTAGTACTTATTTATTAGATACTAGTACTTATTCATTAGTTACTAGTACTTATTATTAGATACTAGTACTTATTCATTAGATACTAGTACCTATTAAATAGATACTAGTACTTATTCATTAGATACTAGTACTTATTCCAATAGTGACTAGTAACTATTCTTTTGTTACTAGTAACAAATAAAAAAAATTGCCATTGACTTCTATGGGGATCTGTCATTCAGATATCAACTATTCAGTTCTGACTAGTATGTATTCCAATTGTGACTAGTACATATATATTAGATACTAGTAGTTATTTATTAGGTACTAGTACTTATTTTTTAGATACTAGTACCTATTACTAGATACTAGTATTTATTCAATAAATACTAGTACTAAGTCATTAGATACTAGTACCTTTTAAATAGATACTAGTACTTATTCATTAGCAACTAGTACTTATTCATTAGATACTAGTACTTATTCAATAGATACTAGTACTTATTCATTAGATACTAGTACTTATTCAATAGATACTAGTACTTATTCATTAGATACTAGTACTTATTCATTAGATACTAGTACCTATTAATTAGATACTAGTACTTATAAATTAGCTACTAGTACTTATTCAATAGATACTAGTACCTATTTATTAGATACTAGTATTTATTCCAAATGTTACTAGTACGATTTTTTATTTTACTAGTAAGATTTTTAATTGAACTATCCAGTGGCCGTTCTGACTAGTCATAGCATAAGACGAGTAAAAAAGCAGTTGTGACTAGTAAAATAAAAAATCTTACTAGTAACATTCGGAATAAATACTAGTATCTAATAAATAGGTACTAGTATCTATTGAATAAGTACTAGTAGCTAATTTATAAGTACTAGTATCTAATTAATAGGTACTAGTATCTATTGAATAAGTACTAGTAGCTAATTTATAAGTACTAGTATCTAATTAATAGGTACTAGTATCTAATGAATAAGTACTAGTATCTAAAGAATAAGTACTAGTATCTATTGAATAAGTACTAGTAGCTATTTAATAGGTACTAGTATCTATTTAAAAGGTACTAGTATCTAATGACTTAGTACTAGTATTTATTGAATACATACTAGTATCTAGTAATAGGTACTAGTATCTAAAAAATAAGCACTAGTACCTAATAAATAACTACTAGTATCTAATATATATGTACTAGTCACAATTGGAATACATACTAGTCAGAACTGAATAGTTGATATCTGAATGACAGATCCCCATAGAAGTCAATGGCAATTTTTTTTATTTGTTACTAGTAACAAAAAAATAGTTACTTGTCACTATTGGAATAAGTACTAGTATCTAATGAATAAGTACTAGTATCTATTTAATAGGTACTAGTATCTAATGAATAAGTACTAGTATCTAATAATAAGTACTAGTAACTAATGAATAAGTACTAGTATCTAATAAATAAGTACTAGTATCTAATGAATAAGTACTAGTATCTATTTAATAGGTACTAGTATCTAATGAATAAGTACTAGTATCTAATGAATAAGTACTAGTATCTAAAGAATAGGCACTAGTACCTAAAGAATAAGCACTAGTAGCTAATGAATAAGTACTAGTACTTAATGGAATAGATACTAGTATCTAAAAAATAAGTACTAGTAGCATGAAAATAGATACTAGTCGGTTGAAATGATTAAATGTTAAAACGGCTTGCCATACGTGTGCGTGTGCGAGTGCGAGTGCGTGCGCGTGTGTGTGTGTGTGTGTGTGTGTGTATTAAAGCTGAACTTCTGCTGAAACTAAACTATCTTCAGTAAAACTGTTTCTTTAATTTATTATAATTCTGACTCCGGGTCTTCTTTCATCATATCTGGTTCTGGGTCTTTGACTGTAAATCCACTTACAATAATAATACAGTTATTGGGCATTTTAGTTCAATTTTGAGTAAAATATCAAAACTTGTTGCAATCGGATGAAATAATGAGTGTAGAAGGACATGTTAAAATATGATCTATGTATGTTTTGCATGCTATTTTTAACTCTAGTGCTGTAGTGCTGTAGTGCTATAGCTCTCTGAATGACGACCGTTCTCTAGCAGTGAGCTGTAGATGTCTAGTCATTCACTTTCACATTCAGGAAAGACACATTCAGTCACAATGTCAGTGTGCTGTAAACTTGTTGGACATTCACATTCAGGAAAGATATGAAAGCCCAGAATGTGTCACACAGACATCATTTAGCATCACAAGCTGACGATTGTGTGACACATTCTTGACCTAACATCAAATTATTTGGGGTTCAAGCATGAAATGCTGAAACCCATATTGTAATTGTAAAGATTTGTAAAACAGTGCAGGCCAAACCGTAAGGCCTAGAGACTTGAAACTACTGGCCCGATCGGAACCAAACCAGTCTAGGACTATCGGAAAAAAGTTGAACTGGGTGGCAATAACAGGCTCATTTAGAGTATTGGCTGTAAATGGACTTTTCCATCTATTATTTCAGTGGTTAAAAGCTTGCTAAATAAATCTTAATGTCTTAAATCCTTATGTGCTTAAAGGCCTTAAATGCTTGACCCCCGATAAATGCTGCTTGCAGCTTTAATTTTCATTGTGCGTGGATGTGAAGCATCTGCAGTATTTAATAGTATATTTACTCTAATATAAGAGTGTTAAAGAGTGTTAAACTGAGTGTCTTATTGGATTGAAAGTTTTACATCTTCTACACTTTACAATAAAGTCTCATTTGATAACATTTGTTCACTACATTAGTCAACATGAACTAACACTGAAGTTACTTCTACATCATTTATTAATATTAGTAAATGCTAATTTCAACATTTACTAATACATTAAAAAAATTAAACATATTTAAATGTATTTAATGTGTTAACTCACAATGAACAATTGCAAAGCCAAAACCACACAATGTTTACAAAGTGAAAGGCTTTGAGGATTGAAGTCTAGTTTGAGGTCTTATGTTTTATCATGTCTTTTAGATCTGATCAGGGGGAACTACAGGATTTAATGTTGTTTGTGTGACTGTATGTAATTGCTTTTGTTGTATTAATTATGCTAATTAACTACTAATACTCTAATGACTGCTAGTTGACATGTAGATGCAAAGTTAGGCCTACTTATATATAGTTAGTATAATGTGTATGGGCAATACAAATGAAGTGTTACAGTGGAGTTTGGTTTGTTCCTGTCAGTTGCACCTTTGTATGTTTTTCAGATTCATATCATTCAGTCGTGGTCTATTTACTCATGCCTGTATTGGTTGAGAGGTTATAGCGGCCTAAGATTGAGAGAGTCTGATTCATAACCCGAGCACAAATTCAGAGTGTGACACATTGTAATCTGCCAAACATCCCCTGCTCTTAAAGGGAAATCCCCTGCTGTCCACAGAAGAAGAATCTTCAACACATCTGTTATGGTTCACTGAAGAGGGAAGATCACACAGGTTTTGAACATGAGGGCGAGTATGAGGACTGAATGATCATTTTTGGGTCAAAGATCCCTTTACAAACACAGAGAAAAACAACCGTTTATTTATTTATTTCAATACTTTTAAGCACTAGTGCCTGCTTCTCAGTTCAGTTACAGCCAACATCATATCAGAGATTACAGAATAATATAGAGGACAGATTTTATGTGATTTCTATCAAAATTTAAAATCCAGTATCATATTTTTGTGATATCTGTTGGGTAACAAGTGAACACAAAGCACACTAAAAGATTTTTTTTTTTTTTTTTTCATTTTATATTTTTAAGGTTAAAGTTCAGGTTTACTTTATTGTCCCAGAGGGAAATTTGTCTTGGGCTCAAAATACTCTCATACTGTAAATACAATCATAAATCATTACAACACCACATAAAAAAAAAAAAAAAAAAAAATCATTGCACAGTAGAAAACAAACATAAATATATCTCCATCTCATACACACACCATTACTCATAAAATACATCAATCATGTTTCATTTTTGCTGTTTTGTTTCGTAATTGTTTTTCTGTTTAAACTTCACTGAAAAGCCATTAAATAGCCCGTCATATTAAATACAACTATGTTGAGAAAGATGTTTTTTAGATATCATTCCATCAATCAATATCAATAAACATGAGGCTCATAGTGTGACAACATGCCCCGCAACAGGGGTTAAAGTTATCCGTATTCTGCCCTTAACTTAGCTCAGGAACAGCTGCTAAATCTGAGACTCAGGCTTTCCCACTACGATTCCAGTCAGAGACCAGTTTAATTATCTGATTAGAGTTTTTTCTTCATTATCTGGCATTTCTCAGTGGAACTACAGTCTCTTCTGGATCAGATTGAGTAATCTTCTGTGTTGGTCTCAGCTCGGCTCTTCATGATGGACACTGTTAAGATGAAGAGACTTCCAGTGCTGAGCGTTATATCTTCATCTATAATGACAGCAACATTAATCACATTGGTTAAGTTTTTTATACTACAAACAGTATTTTAATTTGGAACCAAACATACTCGGTTACCTCTACATGATCAACTTCATGAGGATAAAATTAGTAAAATGATTTTAGAGAAGATGAAGAGCTGATGACACAAATCTGACTGAATAATAAAGATTCATGAAAACTGTGAATAATACAGTAATAACTTACAACTTTACTCTGATGTGTAAATATTTCCTGCTGATAAAGATTGAGCAGAAAGAAGAGCTTGTGTTTGAATGTCTTATGTTTTATCATGTCTTTTAGATCTGATCAGGGGGAACTACAGGATTTAATGTTGTTTGTGTGACTGTATGTAAAGATTCATGAAAACTGTGAATAATACAGTAATAACTTACAACTTTACTCTGATGTGTAAATATTTCCTGCTGATAAAGATTGAGCAGAAAGAAGAGCTTGTGTTTGAATGTCTTATGTTTTATCATGTCTTTTAGATCTGATCAGGGGGAACTACAGGATTTAATGTTGTTTGTGTGACTGTATGTAAAGATTCATGAAAACTGTGAATAATACAGTAATAACTTACAACTTTACTGTGATGTGTAAATATTTACTGCTGATAAAGATTGAGCAGAAAGAAGAGCTTGTGTTTGAATGTAAAGTGTTATTGTGTGTCAAATGTGGGTCTGTAAAAGTCTTCATCATGTCCAGTTAAAGATCTGGCTGATCCTTCAGCGTTATTCACCTCAGAAACACCAAAATACAGAACATGTTTCTGATGCAGAAAAGCTCATAAAGCGTTCATGACTGGATTACTGTAATGCATTACTAGATTATCCTGATCATTATCAATCAACAAACTACAGTTATAGTGCAAAATACAGCAGCTAGAGTTATTACCAGATCAAGACAATATCATCATATAACACCAGTTTACCATCTCTACACTGGGAATCTGTTAAACTACTGATGTGTGAAACAAGCATTCATAGAGAAATGTGCAAAACAACACAGAGAACAAAACCAGTGTGGCTCAGAGCCAGAGGCGGAATGACATTCTTTCTTAGTGTAAAAAGAATTCCAGTTATTTCTATATTGGATGTCTCATATGGAGTGGAATGTGTGTGGCGTGTGTAAGTGTATAAAGTCAGTCCTGCTCCTCAGACTCTCAGTAACACTGGAGCTTCTCTCTGTCCAGATCATCACAAGGTAATTAAACACTTTCATCTTTACACATTTTGTAAGAGTATTTTTAGATATTAATTATGAACAGAGATGTTAGTGTACAAAGTATTGTAGTGAAACTGAAAGATAAATATGTATTACAATTTTTTTTTAAATTTTCACAAATGTGAAATTTCACTTTAACTATATATTAGATCTCTGTATTTTTTTATGCAGAATCTGAACACAAGAGAAATGAATGCATGACAGGAATATATCTGGACTATCACAAACTACAGAAGAAGGACTTTATCTTTATATATTCAGTGTGATTTAATAAACTCTGGATTATTCTACATCTCTCTTCTTCTCACAGGCGAGAAACATGTTTCATATTTCATTTCTCATCTTTACTGAGGAGCTTTATCTTCATATGGAGGACTGGATTATTTGCTATTTTATCACAAATGTTTTGAATTCTATATTTTAAGTGCATGTTATCCGTTAGATGATCTGAGTCTATATCATCAGTTCAGTCACTGTATTATAATTATGATGATAACGGGTTGTTTTCTTCATTTACAGTCTCTGTTGATCCAGTCGGAGCTGTAAAGTGTCGTTCTGATGAATCAAATATGATCAAACATGAGGTGAGAAGAGAAAGATGTTTATGATCAGCACATAAACTCACATTTCTATATTTGTCATTTGTCATCATCATTGATTATTGTGAATATTGTAGAGTTAATCTGAGATGCTGTAATAACACTGAGCTCATGCAGATGTTGATCAGGAGTTGATCTGATGTCTCGTGATATGATGTTATATCGCTTTAATGAAACTCTGTCTGTGTGATTGAACAGATTCAAATGAAGAGGAGAAAGAAAATCAGCAGAAATCACAGATCAGCAGAAAACAAGAAGACAGAGAGAAAAATGGAGGACAGAAATGAGACACAAACCAGAGAATCACCAGAGGAAAGAGGACAGAGACTTGTGAGCAGTATGGGGAAACTAAATCCAGACTGTGAGTGTTTGATCATGAACTTTAATTTTTTTTCCGGCTTTCGTGCTTTTTGTATGTTTTTGTCATACAAGTGTACAAGTTTGGTAGGAGCTACATTCTTGCAACTAAATAATACATGATTAGACGGACCAAATAATCTTTTAGGCTAAGTAGCCTATAATGACTGCAGGCTGATAGTCATGTTTGTTTATTTATTTTTCTGGTGAAAGTCGATTTTTTCAACTTTGCTGATTCATCTATCATAGCTTGATATTATAATATTGACGATATATGGCAATTACCTTCCACACAAACATTGAATTGAATTAGCATTCTGTAAAACAGTAGCCAATAGGCTACTATAATGACGTGAGCTACGCGATCTTTTGGTGATCGAAAAAAAAATAAAACCCATGAAATGATATTCATGACATGCTGAAATATATGCCACTGTACCTGAGATGAAGACATTTCACACGCAACACAGGCAGTCTGCCCAAGACATGAGAACTCCTGCAGAGTTCGGGGGATTCGGCTCGTCAACAAATGCACATCGTGTATCCCCTGGTGTAACCATGACAGATTTTACGACCGCTGTAGAAGACAATACTGTTTCCCAACTGTAGGGGGACCCCGAGAGCAAAGGTTACTTGGTGTTGCTTTAACTTTACTCTTTCATCACATTTTAGTTTTACTGTCAGATTTACTGTTGTTTTCTCTCCTGTTATAAAGTGTCACATTCAGACAAATTCATCAGACTGACTTTCTGCAGTTATGAAACATTTACAGATTGTGTTTAATTGACAGAAAAGAACATACCCATACACAAAATAAATATATTTGAAATATATTTTCAGAATATATTTTGAAATATATTTTTGGAATATATGCAAATATTCGGAACTGGCCCAATAAATATATTTTAGTTAAATATATGTAATTTTTATTTATTTTTTTGAAAATATATTTTAGTTAAATATGTGAATATATTTATATGTCAATATATCCAATCCAATCCAATCCAATTTTATTTATATAGCAAAATTTAAATAAACACAAGGTTTCCAAAGTGCTGCACACAAAAATAAAAATACAATAATAATAAATAACCAACAGAAGCATAATAGTACAATGGACTCAATAGATAAAATAACAAAATTTAAAATTTAACAACAAATTAATATAAAAATATATTTACTAACAACCTTTTTTTATATGTTCATATATGTTTTATATGTTTTAACTTTTGCAAATTGTTTCATTTGAAATATATTTTGAAATTTAAAAAGTTAACATTTTCACAAACAAACAACACATTTTCAATTTATTTTTTAGGGGTAAAGGTAGAGGAATTACTATGATCAAAATACATTTTCGACCCTTCTTTAGCAAGCGAAGCATTTTATGACCATATATTTAGTCATATATTTTACATTACATGTTATAAATGTAAATATATTTCACACTTAACATCATATATTTTTGTTTTCAAAATTATTTCAAAATTATAAATATAAGTGAACAACAATGCAAATATATTTCAATGTATTTGGAATATATGCCACATATATTTTTTGACACTTTAAAATATAATACAATATTTTTTTTTCCTGTATGGGTATTAAATGTATAAATTCAAAGCAAAGTATATGAGGATAATCTGATATATATTTGTGATTTCTAGTCTCCTGTGATCCAGGCGAGCCTGTAAAGTTTGATTCTGATGTCAAAACTGAGGAGAGATTCTCATCAAACCCTTCATCATGTTCTCAAGATCATCATCATCATCATCACTATCATCTTCGTCATCATCATCCTCATCTTCATCATCATCATCATCTGTTCACTCCTGTCTTCTGGAATCTTCTACACACTCTTCTGAACACAAACACACTCATCAAGATCTTCTTTCTCAGTCTGAACTCTCATTATTGTCCATCACTAATCAATAGTATTGATCTACTGTAAATCTCCCCTTCTCTCTCTCTCTCTCTCTCTCTCTCTCTCTCTCTCTCTCTCTCACACACACACACACACACACACACAGTACATATTTTTAATAATAGCTACAAGCAAGTAATATTCACCCCATATTAAAGGCAACATTATATTTGATAGTGTTTGGATGTTGTCTTTAATGCATATTGTAAAGAGTTCTGATGCTGGACTGACTCGAGCCAATCACCTGAGCTGGAAATGTCACATGACCGACTCTAGAGCTGCAGGGAAATGACATCATGTCATCACTGATTGGCCAATGAATCAACACTTCATCATCTATATACTGTAATCTGAACAATACTGTACAATACTGTTAGATAATATACTGGAATCATCTTTAATGTGTTCATTATTTCTGCCTAAACGAATATGAGCCGTTAACCACTGTAACTCATGATTGTATTAACTGTATATTTCTGATGTATGGACGTTACTTTTTCACAGTATGTATAAGCACTAAATAAACATTATTAAAATAAAACTAAACAAGTGAAATAGACCCAATCCAGATTGCCCTTTGCCCCTGTCCTGCAGTCTCGTGTCTCCCTCTACAGGAGATCATCAGAATCACAGCAGAGTTAAAGAAGCTACAGATGAAAATGTGTTTTACAGCAACAAATGAAAACACTTACAGATTTCAGTTCATCAGGGAATATGAAAATCAACAAGTTGTAATTTGAAGGGAATCATTATTGAAGTCAAACACAAAGATGTCAAATGTGCGTCACTATAAAATATGACTTCTGCTGTTTTGATATTATTCTGAAGGTTTGAATGGTTTGATCAGAATCAAGATCTCTTTAGTTCCAGTGAATTCTGTGACGCTTCCAGCTTTAATATCATAAAGCAGCCTGTGATTATGATGATGAGTTTATGACAGAATCACTTTTATTCTCCGCTTTCTCCATCATGTGCTTCATCTGTCGTTTCACACAGAAGATCTCTCTGTTTCTCTTTCTGATAGAGTTAGAAACAGGGAATAATGGATGTTCTTCCCAGAGACTGTGTTTCTGGATTCTTCTGTTAGCAGAAGCTGATGATGATGTTTCATATCAGGCAAATCTCCATCAGCTCCTGATTCAACAATATGACAAACTCAGATCACTCATACATGCATTACAATCATGAGTCTCAGTATAATATGTTTTCCTCATTTAAAAGCCACTGAAAGATGTCATTTCTGTAGAAGATGAAAATAAATCCACACATTCATTCACACAGAACATACCTTAGTACTTCTTCAGATCAATATCTCCTCTGAATATCTGATGTGAGACGCAGCCGTATTGTTTCCTGAAGAGTTTCAAGAGTCTGAATGTTAAATGTAAAACTCAGATCTGATAAACTCCATCAGCTGCTCATTTAATCATCTCTGATTTATTAACACTGATTTCCATCAGCAGAACATTAGTGACTTTAACAGACGAACTGAAGCTGTTCAGAACAACAACAGATCAACACTTACTCAATACTCAATATCTACTGTTCACAAACACATCATAGTATACATTAAAGCAGAAGTTGCTAGAAGTTCAGTCATTCACACAAAATGTAAAATCACATTATTATTTGTGAGTTGATAATGAATGACATTCAGTGAATTAAACTGAGAGAATGTCACTTGTTTAAAATAGAAATGAAGGCATTGTAAATAAATCTGTATGAGTGTGTGTTTTATATTCCTCCTAACACACAGAATATGATCTGCAGTTTTCATCTTTGTCCACTAGATGTCAGAAGTAGATTTGAGGTGAAACTCAAAGGCCTTTAGTTTCAGGATCAGAGACAGTGAAGAGAAATCAGAGAATCTGATCTGAAGCTCAATGAGGATCATCATGTGTCTCATATGAAGCAGAAAGAGACTCTCATCTGATCAGATTATATTACAGGATCAGTCGCATAATCACATTCAGCATATTCATCAAAGAGATCATTACATTTCACAATATAAACTGATTGAGATGAGTGTGAACAGAATAACGGCTGAAAGTCCATGTAAAACCATTAAAGAGTTTTATTATGTATAGTTATATACTGTTGTTATATGCCAGATGTAACGTTTGCCTGAGGTGAAAGAGTCACAGTGGAAAAGTAAAAAGATTTGAGTTGAGTTAGTGTGCCATTCCTCTGTCCCGAACGACTGACAGTAAACCCCAGTTCAACAAGGTTTATTTATAAAGTATAAATGAAGCAACTCAAAAGAACGTAAAATATTCTTCAGGAGGAGGAAAGGCCGAAACAGCAAAAGTTCTCTGGACTACTTTGTTACAAAGTAAAAAATACTCTGTCTAGTCAGAGAAAAGAAATGAACAACAGAAATGTTCACTAACTCCCTAAACAGCCAAACACAGGAGAAAGGGGTTTTACAGAAATAAAACAGTTTCCAGTGCGTTTAAACACATAGTGGCGACGACAACAGTGAGTTAAAGTTCAGTAAGATACAATTACCCGTAACTTTAAAAGTGTTTCACAATATCCTCTCAGGAACAATATACAGAGCAACAACACGAGGCAGGCGAGGGTTAAAGTCAGTAATCTGGAAGATGAGCTTCAACCAAACTCAAACACTGCTGAAGAACAGCTGAAGAAAGAGAAGATCAAACCTCTTGTTGCAAGTCCCAATATTTCTCTGAAAACACACTCGCCAGCTGGAGATCACGTCGGGGTCACCACTGTAAGGAATGTATAATGGTATAATCAGGTATAACGTGTGAATGTCTTTTCAGCGTTCTGTGTTTCTTATTAGAAAATAATCATAAATATTGATTATATATTGATTCTCGGGATACCTTACTATCAATTATTCGTTCATTAACCCTTTCACACGTACGATCACACGGCTGTGATTAGAACGGTCAGTCCATCACGTGATCAACTGAGAAATTCAAAAGTGTGTTTGCGTGTTGACTGGCGCTGAGCTGTCATGTATCACAACTATTCAGTGTTTAAGACATTTAAAAGTACTAAACAACTATTTAGAGTTTGTAAAATACACACTGATGTCTATGGAAGAGGCAATAATAAATATTTTCCATTAAAATTTGACGACACGTTTTATTCATATCAGAAACACATTGTGTAGGGGGTTGAAATTCGGCACAACACCTGTAAACTTGAACATCACCGGCTGAGTAACTCCAGCGCTGGTCCGCCAAAACACTTTACATGTGAATGCTGTTTTACATGAATATTATGACAGGAGTGAAGCAGAAAGCTTTGTTTACAAAATAAATAATAGCAATTAAATGTTACATCGCAGCCGTGGAAACGTTTGGATTCGTGTCGAATGAGAGAGTTGTGTGTGAGCCCATAATTTAAGCTTTGTCGGCTTTGTATTCTGGTTTGCGATCTGGTCTCCCGATTATCAGCGAATTTAACACTATTCCATTAGTTATTCCACTGGACATGACATCTCTTGTTTCTTTTCCCGAATCTTCACTCAAGTCTCACCCATTTTCGCAGGGAACTATAAACATTTCTTCCTTTGGTTCGCTTTAAATTAGGCCTATTATATTCGCATCCTTTACTGTGGTAAAGTAGAAAAACGCTGTAGGACAGATAGCCTAGCTTTTGACTTGCACATCAAATTCTTTTTAACACCGTTTGTGCTTGTTATTAGACTTGGTAAGGCGCGTCAAGTCAAATCAAACAGCCTAAATGTCTCGCCCTTGTGGAGGATAAAATCCGCTCCTCAGACCTTTTACAACAAGTAGAAAACATGAAGATATTAGAAAAGAGATGGTCTTTCTGCTCGTGTCCCACATCTCTCTCAAAGCGCAGAGCGGTAGGATATATCACGCGTCTGTTTGGAAATATAAAATTAATGTTTTTTAAATATTTAAGTTAGCAATTAGTGAAATAAAAAAACTGTCAGCAAGTAGGCTAGATTTTAGATGAGTGTTTCTCTGTAAATTATTAGCTTTAATTGTGAAAATGCTATAATTGTACATAACATTTAATGAAGTTATCATATTTATGATTACAGAGAAAGCACCCACAGAAACTGCAAGATTATGAAGATTGCATTGCTCAGTGAAGTAAAAGAAAAAAAGGAGACTTCATCATCTAGTTTAAGCAAGCAATGCAGAATTGATCAGATGATTTCATTATCAAGGGGAGCGAAACAAGTTTCTCAGGCCACACTAGATAAGTTGGTCATCAACTTTATTTGTGAAGGCCTTCAGCCGTTCTCAGTAGTTGAACAACCTGCCTTCAAGACCCTGATTAACACTCTTCACCCCAGTGCAACTTTGATGTCACGACCAACGGTGCGATGTCACGATCAACAACAACAGACTGTTGGAGTGTGAGGCAGAGAAGCTTCTGAGGTTGTGGATGATGAATGCCACCTGCAGTTTATCAGACCAAATCAACCCAGATGGTGTTCACTATACCTGGCTGTCGAAAGGGAATGTGTGTGGGGCCTTCAAAAGAAACATGTAAGTGTTCTCTTAGTTATTTTACTGAATAATTCGCAGTTATAAATCAAGGATATTACTGAAGCTTGATTTGCCAATAAACATTTTTAGCGCAATTTTCCACCGGACAAAATTGCGATTGTTAACTCATGATTTCTGTTCTGTCTGTGTGCACCAATCTTGCACTTCTATCTACTCCTCAACCAGACCACCTAGAGACTTCGGGTTTTCGGCATTATGTTAAGGAAGGTCTAATCTCGGGAACGCACAAAAAAAATCCTGGAAAAGATTTACTATCTCTTAGTGTTGTGATCCCATGACGTGAGAAAATTGCGCTAAAACACTCACTGAGATTTTATTACTTGTTTTGGTTGAATCCAACTGAGATTGCCTTTCTGAGTATGAAGCCTGTGACATCAGCGCTCACTGTCCTACAGTCTTAATCTTTATGAAGAACTAAAAAAAATTTGTAAATTTGTACAGGTTACTTTTGTAGTTGACATGGTTTATGTATAATATATTTTTATTGGGTTATCTGTAACTTTTGCTTATCTTTTTCATGGTTCTGTATAGTCTACAGTACACATCAGTGAGCTTCAGTCTTTCTCTTGCACTAAACCTGAATTTACATACACCCCCCCCAGTTATTATAGGGTTAGATTACATCCGGAAACATCTGAGAACATTCCCAAACCAACAATCCCAGCCCCAGAAATATGAGATGTCGGATGAAGAGGACTTCTTTTCATCAATGAAGGCATGCCCTCCAGATGCCACAGGTGAACTGCAGGGATACCTGGCATGCTCTTCTGAAAACATGGAGCTTCTTCATACATTCCCATGTGTAAAGAAATTGTCTCTACGTTTGAATAAGGACGTCCTGCTTCGGCAGCCTTTGAACATTTGTTCAGTTCTGTCTGGTAGTTAAATATAATACTAAATATAGTGGCCTATAAATACAGCTTTTAAGGAGTGAAGCATTTGTTGAGGGGTTATATAATGTCTTTTTTTTTACAGGTTAAATACTTACAGGTAGCTAATGCCTTTTCAAGAGCTGAATATTTTGTTTTCAATAAATGTTTGTTATTTATAACATTTAGTAGTTCAGTTCTTTGACACTTACTATAAGTGGGTTGGGTAAAATTTCAATTTTAGTAATTCTGCTTTTGCTTACAAATTACAATTCTTATTGATTCCCAGTTTTGATTTTAATAAGGTATATATTAGATTTATCAAACATTTATAATGTGTCTTATTGCAAAACATTCTGTTGCAGCTTAATACAATTAACAAATCAACAGCCTACAGAACACTTAAATGAGTAAGTTTTGCCTATGGATTTACCAAAAATACCACTAAATCATATACATTTGAACATTATTAAAGACAAGTAAACAATACTAAAATAACAAATTAGCAATAACACAAACAAATGCTATTGAAATTTCAGATACAAAAATATTTTGATTTTTATTAAATAGACTATAGACTGCTGTCACTTCAAAATCAAATACGCATCCAATATAATGACGTGTGTGCTTTATTTCCCAACTGTTCACATTTACTTTGGACAAAACTGACTGCGTTTATGAGGATATTTCGGCATAATTTTCAAGCATAAGAAGATATGAAAGGTTATATTTAATATCTGTGCAAATCCATTAAAATCTTATTATGAACTTAATATTTGTTGAGAAAGGAACATGATGGAGAATATTTATCAGGTTAGATGAATCACACTGCTGCTTTCTGAAAGGAGAAATACAGAAATATAACACAAAGATCAATATAACATCAGATTTCTGCTTCAGTTTCTCTCTATTCCTCTGTATTTGTGTCTCACCTTTTCCTGTGACTCCACCTGACACCATCAGAATAAAACTGTGAAACACGAGAAACTGCAAATGAAAAACACGAACATCAGATTATAGCAGTTCCAGTGGGTCAAACAGCAGAGCAACAATTAATAAATCAGACTTTAAATGAAAGCATCTGCCAAATGCTTACAGTTGTAGTGATAAATGTACATACAACTTGCAGAATCTACAGAATGTGATTATTAAAAAACAAATTAATAAGATTAAGCACTTGAACTGAATTTCACATAACAACATGTTTTCATAAAGTTCACCAGAGTGACTGAAAAGTTATAGTGTAGAACTTCTCGGTTACGTATGTAACCCCCGTTCCTAGTCGACGTATCGACTGATTGGGATCACGCTTAGGGAGCCTGTCATCTTTGAGTATTGTTAAAACAAGCCAATGCACATTGCCGTGCGTGAATTGCATCACAAGCTCCGCCTCGCAGCGCGGGTATAAATACTGTTCTGATTATTTAAGTAGTCATTTAATTTTGGTTTTATTTAATTGGTTAAGATGCATCATGTGACTTAGGTTAGAGGTCGTGGTGGCCATCTTAGTTTTCACTTCACCACAGCAGTGATGCAGCAGCAGATGTCTCTCTGATAAAAGATATATTCTTCTGTTATTTCATGCCAAAGAGGCCATCGTCTGTAAGATTGTTTATTTAATATCATCCATGTTAAAAAAAAGAGTATTTCATAGGATTTAAGAAAACATTTGCTGTACATTTTCAAAGAAGATTATTATCTTCCTTGCAATTTACCTTTATTCATACTTAATACTTAATGTTAATTTTCTGTTTGTATTGTAGTTTCACAAAAATTATGTTGTGGGACTGAAGATTTCAAAATAAAACACCAAAAAATAACTTCTTTGGTTTCGACTTTTTCTTCAACCCTCATCCTGTTTAACTATCTGTTGAGGTGCAACATACTTGCATCAGGGACAGAATAAATACATGAAGTGGATGCACACACCAGTTGTTTTTCACTGAGGAGCCGAGCGGAGCCCGGAGTCAGCGGTGGTCCAGCAATAGTGGCGACGGGACTACATCTCCATTCCCTCCTTCAGGGAACGAGGGTTACATACGTAACCGAGATGTTCCCTTTCGGCCGCTCACGTTCGACGTAGTCTACATATCGACTGATTGGGATCCCTATTAATACGCCACTAGTACTGCCACCTTCCAGTGCCTAGACAAAAGCCTCTTGATCCTCCTGCATATTGAGGCGGAGATAGGACAGGGCTTAGGCCAGGAAAGTCACTGCTGTTCCACAGGACCACTGGGAAAGCATTAACCTTTCGTTGGAAGGAATACACTGCGGAAGACACATCCTGCCCGTAGGGAGGTAACATGTGGAGAATAACACAAATGGACTGAGCGAATTACCGGGCAGTACAACATGTCACTGAGGGGGCTCCAGCAGAAAACGGGAGAGACGCAACCGGTCAGAGGAAGACATGGGCTCGCCTCAGGGAGCCGTACCGTGGAAGAATACACATATGGGATCGCAGTAGAGATCACAACAGATGGACCCAGCCTAACACAGTTTCCACCAGTGCATACGAGTGATAGGCCTAGCATCGGACGCTCCGCTAACTCAACAGTGTTCGGCAAAAGGGGAACTTAACTGGAGCAAGAGCGGTGCACATATCCAGTCCATAGGAGGGGAATGGTGCAGCAAGCCGACACTACGAACCGGACTAACAGTGAAGCTGACTTCATGTGAAGGGAGCCCATGGAAGAAACCGGCTCGACACATAGGCTTGCTCCCCTCAGGAACCTGACGATCAAATCGTGCGTCTGCCATATGCCCCAGGAGCCTCTGAAAGTTTCAGTGGGACCATTTCCTTCAGGTCGAACGCTGCTGACCAATCTTGGGGACGGAGCATTGGAAGTGCATTTCTGTGTTTGTAACTTGAACAGAAGCTTGAAAAAGGGCCCGAAGCAGGGTCTGAGTGTGTAGTGCAACACTTACCTGTCTCTACATGGCAGCAGAGAGTTTGTGAGAAGGCGTGACCGGGTCCTCGAACCGCACCCAACTGCCGACTGGCGATACAAGAGGTAGCTGAGGGGTGCAAGGCTTTACATGGTCGCACACTGCCAGTCTGGCCCTCTTGGGACCCAGGAACAGAGGAAATTGCTCTTTCTTTGAAAATGTAGGTAAATGTAAATGTAAATGTAGGCGGAACATACACATACAAAAACAAAGACTCCTCTCGGCCCTCCACAGGGGGGAGGGAGTGGATCGGTGACCATCTCCTAGAGCTCTCTCCTCCATCCATGATTGGCCCGCTCAGGAGCGCTTGCGCTGACGCTTGCCCCCTGGCTTGGTAGCTCCTAGAGTGGGCTGGGCACCCCGTCTGCGGCCGGGTGGAGGATGCTGCGGAGACCCAGCGGGAGTAGAGGCGGCGACAGACGGACACCCTCTGCGACGAGCATGCGGAGGATCAGCCCCAGGCAGGCGGGTGGAGGCAGTAGCGACAGCTGGGGCAGGATGTGCCGAATGGCCTCCGTCTGCTTCTGGGCAGCAGAGAACTGTTGGGCGAAGTTCTCCACTGCGTCGCCGAATAGCCCAACCTGTGAAATGGGGGAGTCCAGGAGTCAAACCTTGTCCGCATCCCTCATATCCGCCAGGTTGAGCCAGAAATGGCTCTCTTGGACCACTAAGGTGGACATCGCCAGACCGATTGCGCGAACTGCAACCTTTGTGCCCCAGAGGGCGAGGTCGGTCGCAGTGTGGAGCTCACCCATGAGCTCACGGTCTACCCTCGTGCATATCAATGAGTGCTTGGGCCTGGTGGACCTGAAGCAACGCCATGGCATGCATAGAAGAAGCGACTTGCCCACAGGCTTTGTAAGCCTTGCCCGTAAGGATGGATGAGAACTTATAGGCCTTAGAGGGGAGACGAGGATCCCCCATCCATGAAGTAGCGGTCGCCGGACACAGTTGCATCGCGACAGACCGCTCCACTGGAGGGATAGCCTCGTAACCCTTCGCCCATCAAGGGTAGTGAGGGGGCAGGAGCTACTGAGGCGGGTTCTGGCAGAGAAAGGTGCCGTCCATGACCTAGTAAGTTACTCATGCACTTCAGGGAAGAAAGGTACTGGGGCAGTGGGCTGAGAACCAGCCTGGCCCGCCCCGAGAAACCAATCATCCAACCGAGACGGTTCGGGACACAGTGGAGGATTCCAGACGAGCCCGATCGCCTCGGCCCCAAACACGTGCTGCATCTATCGTGACCGTCAGAGGGGGACAGAGCCCTGTCGCACCCAGAAACACACGGATGGAATGGCATCTTGAACAAGACACAAACACACCCGTGTTGCTCTTTCAGGAAGTGGGACCCGTCACCAGTGCCGGAGCACACAGGGGAACAACCGCGGCAACACTTCACAAACAACCGGTCGTCAACAAATCACTCTTTATAAAAATGCTGTTACAGCAGTTGAGAGCTTCCGTAGCTCGCGATCACCGCTGCACTCGCTATAGAAACTCCAGCGCTGGGAGAGTCTTCCAGAAGAACACTAACACTCGCTCGTTGTACACACAACACTCTTCAGAGACATCAGAAAACCCGATCGGCTCCAAAGTGAAAGACAACTGATGCGTGCATCCACTTCCGAATTTATACTTGCGCTGCGGGGTGCGTGTGATGCAATTCACGCACGCGAATGTGCATTGGCTTGTTTTAACAATACTCGAAGATGACAGGCTCCCTAAGCGTGATCCCAATCAGTCGATACGTCGAACGTGAGCGACTGAAAGTGAACTGATTTTACACATTCAGACACCAGAGAAGATATGTTCATGAATAAAGATACATTACAGTGTTTGATCTTAAACATCATAAATACTCACAGTTTGGTTTGCCGCCATTCATGCTGTTGTGTCTGAACATCAGCTCCTTTTCCGGCTCATTAGATTGTTCATGTTTGTCCATTTTATTTACCATTTTCCTCTTTCTCTGGGGAGAGGATGAGAGGGTGTTCTTTAATACTTTAGTCTCACGTGTCTATTGATATAGTTTTAATAGCATAAATTAAGGCAATTGTTAGGGTTTATTTGTTATTGTTGTGTTTGTTTGTGTTTTCTTCATTATAATATTTTGTGTATATATTTTGCAACTATTTAGTAACTTTATAGATTAAAATGATTAACATGGTTATTTTTACATTCCCTCTTTTTGCATTTTTATTTTTATTTTCAACAGTTCTTTTATCAATTAAGTAACTTTAGATTTGATAAAAAGGGGCAGGTCTTTTAAAATAACTATTTACATCACTATACCATTTACAACATCAGCTTTTTGCTCATTTTAGAAAACTGTTACAAACTAAAAAGGTACATTTTATCTGAAATGCTGTTTTTCTAAAGAATTGTTCTCACGTCGGTTAATATAGTATACATTACAGATTTTTGGCCATTGTTATTTTTCACATTTTTATTTTTACATTCTTATGTATATTTAGAATATATATATTACCGTTCAAAAGTTTGGGGTCAGTACGATTTTTTTATGTTTTTAAAAGAAGTATCTTCTGCTCACCAAGGCTGCATTTATTTGATTAAAAATACAATTAAAAAAACAGTAATATTGTGAAATATTATGACAATTTAAAATGACTGTTTTCTATTTTAATATATTTTAAACTGTAATTTATTCCTGTGATCAAAGCTGAATTTTCAGCATCATTACTCCAGTCTTCAGTGTCACATGATCCTTCAGGAATCATTCTATGATGAGTTGATGCTCAAGAAATATTCATTATTATCAGTGTTGAAAACAGTTGTGTACAATTCTTTGATGAATAGAAAGCATTAATTTCATTCAAAAGAACAGCATTTATTTAAAATATAATATTTTCTAACATTGATTATAAATGTCTTTACTGTCACTTTTGATCAGTTTAACTCATCCTTGATGAATAAAAGTATTGATTTATTTGATTTCTTTCCCCCCAAAATAAAATTATAATACTTACTGACCCCAAACTTTTGAACGGTAGCGTTTAATGTTACAAAAGCTTTCCATTTCAGATAAATGCTGTTCTTTTGAACTTTATATTCATCATAGCATCATGAAATAAAAATGTAAATAACTGTTTTCAACACTAATAATAATCATAAATGTTTCTTGAGCATCAACTCATCATATTATTCTGATTTCTGAAGGATCATGTGACACTGAAGACTGGAGTAATGATGCTGAAAATACAGCTTTGATCACAGGAATAAATTACACTTTACTATATATTCACATAGAAAACAGTCATTTTAAATTGTCATAATATTTTCAATTTTTTTATTGTTTTTTTTTTTATCAAATAAATGCAGCCTTGGTGAGCAGAAGATACTTCTTTTAAAAACATGAAAAAATCTTACTGACCCCAAACTTTTGAACGGTAGTGTATAAGTTAAAGTTATACATGTATATAGAATATTATTATTATTTTTTTTATTTTTTTTTAATTTTTTTTACCACACAACAGATCTTGTATCAGTTTAGTAACTTTAGATTTGAGGAAAAGGGGCCTTGAAAAAGATCTACTTATATCACTATAATATTTACAGCTTTCTTAGCTTTAGCTTTCTACTCATTTTAGAGAATTCTGTTACAAACTCATCCATGTCCAGTTCATCTATTATTGTTTTTTCATGAGCTAAAAACACATTTCCTTTCAGAACAAGAAATCTGTGTATGTTGAGTTTTATTAGGCTACTATAGTATGGCAATCAAGTTCACTAATAGTTCTAATAAAGTTCATTGGCTGTTACTGTCGTTAAATTGCTTCATAATTCAGCTCGTCCGTTTACCTCAGAGAAGAAGTTAAGAAGTTAAAGAGGGGGTTGGGAAGACAACAGAAAATAACATATCTGGAGCTGAATTTGAATATTGCACCAATTTTGTGATTGGCTGTTATGCGGTGTGGGGCCAGGGTGGGCCAAGCTTCTGATTGGGTGGGCCAGACCCCCCCTTGCCCCCCGTGGAGCCGAGCCTGTTTTGGAGTTTGGTTTAGCTATCTGTTGTGGGTTGTTCATGTAGGGTAGGCCCATAAAAAGGCACAAGTTTCTCACACTGCAGAGACTCAGCTGTGGTTCGCTCATGTAAGATATAAAAGGTTCATGTGTCTTCACACTGCAGAGACTCAGAGGGAAGTTCTGTCTTGCTGGGTGTGAATGTCACACTGAACAGTGTTGTTGAGATATTTCTGCTGTAAAGGTGTGTGTTGTTAGGAGAGTTACTGAACTAACAAGCGCTTTCTTGAATATCTTTAAATTATATTTCGTGGAACATTTCTTCTGTAGAGAGATGAATGCCAGTGTATTGTGTGTGCCCTTCTTTTCTCTTTTTTATTTTATTTATTTTTTATTTTTTATTTAAGAAGTTGTTTCATTATAAGGAAGGCTGTATTTTGTTTGGCTGCCCACATTACTCACTGACCAGCCCACATTACTCACTGGCCCACCCACATTACTCACTGACCCGCCCACATTACTCACTGGCCCACCCACATTACTCACTGATATGCCCACATTACTCACTGACCCGCCCACATTACTCACTGACCAGCCCACATTACTCACTGACCCGCCCACATTACTCACTGATATGCCCACATTACTCACTGACCCGCCCACATTACTCACTGACCAGCCCACATTACTCACTGATATGCCCACATTACTCACTGACCCGCCCACATTACTCACTGACCAGCCCACATTACTCACTGGCCCGCCCACATTACTCACTGGCCCGCCCACATTACTCACTGATACGCCCCCATTACTCACTGACCCGCCCACATTACTCACTGACCCGCCCACATTACTCACTGGCCCACCCACATTACTCACTGATATGCCCACATTACTCACTGACCCGCCCACATTACTCACTGACCAGCCCACATTACTCACTGGCCCACCCACATTACTCACTGGCCCGCCCACATTACTCACTGATACGCCCCTATTACTCACTGACCCGCCCACATTACTCACTGACCCGCCCACATTACTCACTGACCCGCCCACATTACTCACTGACCAGCCCACATTACTCACTGGCCCACCCACATTACTCACTGACCCGCCCACATTACTCACTGACCAGCCCACATTACTCACTGGCCCACCCACATTACTCACTGACCCGCCCACATTACTCACTGACCAGCCCACATTACTCACTGGCCCACCCACATTACTCACTGATATGCCCACATTACTCACTGACCCGCCCACATTACTCACTGACCAGCCCACATTACTCACTGACCCGCCCACATTACTCACTGATATGCCCACATTACTCACTGACCCGCCCACATTACTCACTGACCAGCCCACATTACTCACTGGCCCGCCCACATTACTCACTGGCCCGCCCACATTACTCACTGATACGCCCCCATTACTCACTGACCCGCCCACATTACTCACTGACCCGCCCACATTACTCACTGGCCCACCCACATTACTCACTGATATGCCCACATTACTCACTGGCCCGCCCACATTACTCACTGGCCCGCCCACATTACTCACTGGCCCACCCACATTACTCACTGATACGCCCACATTACTCACTGACCCGCCCACATTACTCACTGACCCGCCCACATTACTCACTGACCAGCCCACATTACTCACTGGCCCGCCCACATTACTCACTGGCCCACCCACATTACTCACTGATACGCCCCCATTACTCACTGACCCACCCACATTACTCACTGACCCACCCACATTACTCACTGACCAGCCCACATTACTCACTGGCCCGTCCACATTACTCACTGGCCCGCCCACATTACTCACTGACCCGCCCACATTACTCACTGACCCACCCACATTACTCACTGACCCACCCACATTACTCACTGACCCGCCCAGGCAACTTTAATTTTATTTGTTTTCCGTATATAATGGAATTGTTGAAGCAAGTTGTAGAAAGCCTCCCTCCGGAACGTAGGACTAATTGGTTGCTATGGTTGCTAGGGCGACAGGAAGACTCTCTGAGCGGCGGGCTCTGGCGGCCTTTAGCCAATGTATTAACATCGCCACAATAATGGCTAAACAAGTTTCTTTAATATTTTATTTGAAAAAAGCAAGAGTTGAGGAAGAAGACACGCCACTGCCTTCATCTAGTCCACCCAGCCCAGTTCTTCAGACTCATTAACCCACAAGAAGGCCAGTCAGGCGCTGGTGGCGGCAGTGCCAGTGCTCTCTCCCGGTCAGCCTGACGCGGGTTTACCCGCTGATCTAACTGCAATTGATGAACCACCTTCACAACCCAATTTGAAGGTATTTCCCTGCACTGTCAAGAATGGAAAAATCAAGGAGCTTCTCATCAAAGTGGTATGGACATTGTTTAGTTTAAATGAGTTGCTATTTTTTTGGCACAAAAGCTTAATTATCACCAGGCTGATTGCATTGTATATGGTTGATTTAACAGAAATTAGGGAGTGTGTTGTTATTTATTTCAAGCCGTGCTCTGCTGAGAGTTTTCATTATTTGAATTTCCTTTACTTTTAGCCTACTTTATTTTCGGGTGAACTGTCTTTGCACTGCTGACTAGCCTGAATAAAATAGATAGGTTATTGTCTATGCTGGTTTGTCCAGCCTTTATTGAGCTCTGTTGGTTGAACATGATGATTAGACAGTGTTTTGTTATTGCCTTTGCCGAATAATGCAAAATAAAGGTGTAACTGTTTTTGCAGTCTATTCTTTTTTCTACTCTCTAAGGTTTCATTATTTTTTTTCTAGGAAAAACTATAGGCCCACTTACTTTTTCACTGGCCCGCCCAAAATACAATTTCTGTCTACGCCATCTGCCGCTAGGGGTGTAAGCTTCCCCAAATACATCCCATACGATTGTTAAATTGGCTACAGCAGAACACTTGTTGCAAACATGTCCTTGCTTGCTTCAGCTTGGATCTATAGTGCTCAACATTTGCCGCTAATATCAGGATACATTAACCACATTAAAATGTGCATGTGCTTAAGCTTAAGGTATTGACAACATACTCGTTTAGGCCATCTGGGTAAGGGCAACATGCTTGTTGCTCAAGCTTTTCAGGTACATGCTGTTGCCTTAACTCACTCAGGTAACTACATTAAAAAAAAATGTTTGGGGGATATTGGCATATGGTTATGTTTTGGGGGGTTATTGCTGCTATGCGCATGGAGTTCTCGTCCCAGAACAGAACCATACCGCCAATCCAAAATAATGGTCATTTGTATTTGACGATAGTGGTCCTGACAGAATTTGCTTCCAAACGAACATAGGGATTCCACGGCGCAACTTATGCAGGTAATGCGACGTACTGCTGATATTTAGGCTACGCCATGATGCGCTTCGCTACTTCTGACGTCATAAGTTGCGCAAGTTGCACTTTATACACAAGTAATCTGTAATGTTCGTTTGGCCGGAAGCTAGAATTTTTCTTTGTAGTATATTAAATATGAATATTTTTCTTACACAGACTCACTTATAAAAGAATAATCATATGAATAAATAATCACTAAACCCTAAAGAATAATGTGTAACACTCTATAATACTATAAGGTTCCATTCATTAACATGAACTAACAATACTTCTACAGCATTTCACAATCTGTTGCGTCTCCTGGGTCTAAATCTTATTTTGCTTATTTACATGTGATGTGTGAGTGAGATGCTGTGTGCTTGATGTTTTGCAGTAGGCTACTTTGGTTTACCTTGTGCATCAACACATGTCACATGTTTTCCTGTTGATCAGCTGTGGTTTGCTCATGTAGGTTAAAAATGTTAAAGCTTCAAAGCTTTTGGCACAGTGCTCTACTTCGCAATCTGGTGCTCAGTAATGTTCCTACACCAACTGTGTCATTCACATGTTTTGTTCATTGCAAGGCTTATTTGTAGTGGTGGGCGATACTGCAAATTTCGGTATCGATCCGATACCAAGTAAATACAGGGCCAGTATCGCCGATATCGATACCGATACCGATACTTTTTCATTTTAAAAGCATGCACTTGAACTTGTATGCACTTTCCTGTGCTAGAGCAGTGTGTCATGATATATGAGGTGAATGCATCATTAATATGCTAAATCTGAATACGTTTTCATGACTACTAAATATTTTGTGATTTGTGCTCTCAACTCGCCTGTAAATAGTCAGTGACTTTTACAAAACTACCCTAATTATAGTACTACCCTACTAGTATACTAGCCTACTGTTCAAAAGTTTGGGGTCTGTAAGATTTTTAATTCTCTTTTGCATTTATTTGATCAAAAATACAGTAAAAACTGGAATATTACAATTTAACATAGGTTTTTTATGTCATAGTAAACTGTAATTTATTCATGTGATCAAAGCTGAATTTTCGACATCATTACTCCAGTTATTATGATAATTCATTTTAATATGCTGATTTGCTGCAGGAAACATTTCTTATTATTATCAATGTTGAAAACAGTTTCATATTTTTGTGGAAACCATGATACATTTTATGCAGAATTATTTGATGAACAAAGTTGAAAGAACAGCATTTATATGAAGTAGATTTTTTTTAACAGTGTAAAACCCTTGACTGTCACTTTTGATCAATTTAATGCATCGATCCTTGTTGAATAAAAATATTAATTTCATTAAAAAAATCTTACTGACGTCAACATTTTTAACCGTTATGTACACTTTTGGTTTGTTTATTGCGAAATAACTCCCGATTGTTTCTCTGTCATCTAAGCAAGGCTTCGTTTCCCTTACGCACTGGGCCTGTGAGCTCAGCGAAGCACCAGCATCCAACGCTCTCTGTGATTGATTGGTTTCGTTTTGTATCCAGATGACTAGGAGAAAAGTTCTATCCTACACAATTATCCGCTAACATTAGCTTATTTTTCAACTTAGAAGCTTATTTTATGCACTGAATTGCGTGATAAATTAATTAAAAATGACTGGTAAAAAAACACACATTTGGATCGATATTTTTATGTGAGGATCGATCCTTTTCGATACCACGTCAGTATCGATATATCGATACTTCAGGATCGATCCGCCCACCTCTACTTATTTGTATTTTTAATAAGCATATGTCATTAGCGAAATGGTGGTGGTGTGTGCAGAGAAAGAGTTTCCTAATTTCACTGCATTTCACACAATACAATCAATGACAATAAAGACTTTCTGTTTTTCACTATTACTCGTATCAAACTTGTCTTTTCACCTTCTAAATATAATGTTTAATACGCCAGTAAATTAGGCCTATGTGATTTTTCACTGCACCATTTGCTCATTCTCTCCGCGCTGTCCAGTGCATCGCGCAGCTTCGGCACTCGTATTCTGAGAGTTGGTCAGATCAATAAAACAGGCGGTGTGCCAGATATAGGCTAGGGGAAGTTGTGAGAGCAGATGCCATGTAAATTATTATTTAATATGATGAATTAGTATTTCATGGCACGTGAATTTCTGTGTACACAGAAGAAAGCTCTGGTATGGTTTGTGCCGAGACATTTATTAGTCTGGCTGTTTGATGAGAAAGAGATTAAATGTAGTTGCAATAAACTCTGTAATAATAAAAATAAGAATAAGATTTGATGACAGCACGGCTTGATCTTTGGCTGACCAATCAGTGGAAAGGGGCGTTTTATTCCATGTAGAGATCCAATATTCATCTTTTTTATGCATTGTTTTTTAAATCCATTTTGGCTTTATAGTTTTACCATTTGGCGGAATAGGACAAATGAAAATAAAATAAAATAAAATATGAAAATAAAAATATGAAATAACTTTGCAAGATTTGTTTATTAATGTGCATAAGAAGGGTTGAATATGTGATAAATGAACGGTTTCTTCGTTTTTACGTTTAGAAGACAAAAATGAGAAAACGAATGAGCTGAAGGTCCCAGACCACGTTTGCGGCAGAGAACGACTCCAGCTCTGTAATTGGCCAAAATGCTCCGATCGACTTTTCTGAGATCCTCTACTCTTCCCTGAGGATGAGCTTTGACTTACTTTCTGTAAGATCTGAATTTCCATGTTTTGAATTTTAGAAAACTGAATTTGAAGTTCCAAATTGAAAAACCAATCACCGACAGGGGGAGGGTGTTGTGAGGTTTTGAGCCAGCTTCTTCTTCAGCTCCGACTTTGCGTGCAGCCGTGTACGAGCACAAAACCTCACAACACCCACCCCTGTCGGTGATTGGTTGGAACACTATTTGTTTTGGTTTTGAGTGGTTGGTGAAACAAATTGTTTTTGTGTGCAGGGGCCGTTCTTCGTACGTTGCTTATTACATCCGAGATCAAATGACACATCCAAGATGATATCATTGTGCGAATCATGATCTGGCTAACTCGGTTCTTCGAACACACTTGCCGGATATGATTAGTATCGCTGGATTTAGTTATCTGAGATAATTGCGCGTTCATGCGCTGGTTAAAAGGGGATATGTATCGATAGTAGAAACATTGATCAGCAACGCTGCTATTGGCTGCTCAGCGTGGCCAAAGAGTGCGCTCAGTTTTTCTCCTCAGCAGAGCAAGAACTAATTATACTAATACTAATAATACTAATATTACTAATAAAATAATAGTCGAAGTTCATTCGGAATTTTAATGTTTAATCAAAACGCCAGGGAACACCTCAAAGTCTGCAAAAGTCAGGAGAGAGGGCTGGCAAAAAGTAGCAGACAATTTAAATCCGTTAGAAGTGGCCATGTTAGATGTTTTTATCACTTATTAGCCTATATTTTTGTATTTTAATAATTGCATAATTACTTTGTTCATTGTAATGTCAGTCACCATACTAGAACATGGGAACAAATAAAAGTGAAGTACAAAAATATTCTACATAATGGTAATTTTTAGTTATATTATAGTCTCTTTTATAAAAGGCACTGTTAAATAAATGGTTGTCTGTTTATAAAAGCAACCAAGAAAAAGGCTGAGAAAAAATAGAAAAGATCTTAGTAGCCTACACTGTAAAATAATTTTTGCTGCATTAAATTAAGGCCGTATAGTCATTTCAACTGTTAAATATTGAGTAATGATGAATTGCTTTGACTTGTGAAAGTGAAAACTGATAAACTTATGTTAATGTAAAAATATTTTGCCATGAGTTATTGATCACATGTTTCCCCAGTGTAGTTCATTGTAATGACATTGTGTTTTCCTCTTTTGTGCACTTTTACATAATACACCAACACTTGTATCTGTTCCCAAGAAAGTGGTTGCTGAAATATGTGCAGTAAGTGGACATTTTCTAACTTTCCAAAGGAAAGAAAGTATAAGACTTTGTAATGTCCATTTGTTTCCATTGCACTGGACAGTGAATAAACCCTCTCAGATAACTGTCATATGGAGGAACTAGCCTACCTGCAAGTGCATAAATAACTTCATTTATACTTGTATGCTTTATGGCTGCAGTATAAGTTGCAGGATTCCACATCTACAGAAAGGCCTACAGAAGAGTCTGCACAGACAGAGGAGACACAGGCCTACAGGTGGGCAGTGTATAGCCAACTTTTCCTTTTTATTTGTTGCATGAGGCATGTGTCTAATATCTCTTGTTGCAGGCACTAGACCACTGGCTTTTCTTTACAAAGAACAATTGAAATAAAACTCAAGGAACTAAGCATATTTGTCTTGTATTAAACATTTAATGAAAAGTGTGTTTTTTTGGCAATGTTGTGTAATATGGCACATGCAATAATGTCACAGGCCCTGTCAGGTGTGCAACCCTCAGACTTCTCAGACACTGAAATCTTCCCTTTAGTTAGCCAAAGTTCATTTCATTGTGTGCCCTTGTCCTGGCTAGAGCTGCATTGTAACTGGTTTGGGTCAGGGAATGGGGTCATAAAACACCTGTCTGCAGGAACATGTCATAATCACCTATGAAAAAATGCAGTTCTGTTAGGATCAGCATAAGTGTATGTAATACAGTGAGCTTGATATTTAATTGTGGAACTTTTCTTACCACTTTCAAATAATGTGCATAAATGTGAATCTCTGAAAATGCTTAAGTCATGCACAGATCCTGGCCATTTTGCTTTCACATTTGTGATATGGAAGATTTTAGTCAACTGCCTTTTTTTAAAATTTGATATAATATTACTAATCTGGAATATTAAGAATCACAATAGTAACTGGGCTGCACATTTACACTGTGAACCCCCTTTCTGTTCACATAATCCCCTTCATTGAGGCCTTGATGACAGTCTATAGTCTATGGTACCAATCACGTTAGTGAAGCCTGAGTGACATATCTGTAATCGGCATGGTCATGATTGTATGATCTTCATAAAAAATTATGATAGCCTAAAAAAATAAATAAATAAAAACACTGCTTTACAACATTGGGTCTTAAGTGGCTTGGAAATGGCCAAAAAAAACAAAAAAAACAAACTAAAACGTTTTTTTAAACATAAAAGCGACAAAAAAACGACAATCTCACGAGTCACGAGAAAAAAAACATATCTCTCAGAAAGTGCACTATTGCGCTGCGCTGGACTTCCCGTATCAGCTCCGCTTATGAAGTCGGGATCTAATCCTGTTAACATGAAATAAGCCTGCTCCCGAGCAGGTTTAAGTTTGCGCACATGTTGCTATGACAGCAAGTCCAGGATGAGCGTTGAAGAACCAAACAATCCAAGATCATGCCAAATCGCCAACAATCAAATCCAGCTAAGTGAGTTAGCGACGTACGAAGAACGGGCCCCAGATCTCAGAGCCTAGGCTGCCTACAGAGACGCTGTTTTTTGACGGCATGCTTATGGGGCGGGCAGCTAGCAGATCGTTAGGAAAGATTAGATGAATGTGATAAAAAAAAATTTGGGCCTGAAATCACTGATACAACCTTTAAAGCTTGGATAACTACGTTTACTTCAATTGAAAATAATGGTTAATGCGGTGCTGTGATATACAGAAACCTACCAACATTCGTTGCCATAATTGTTGGAATGACTTATTGCGAGAGAAACAAATTACGTTTCAGTCGCATAACATCGGTTAATGGAAACGCTGTCATTTCGCAATAGTTTTTTAGCGACATTTAGAAAATATCACAAAAGTTTTGCACAAATTTGTGATGGAAACACGGCTAGTGTCTCACACTGACCACACAACATTAAATTGGTCAAAAGTGATAAGCAATTAAATCATATTACAGGTGATATAAAATAATCTAAATGTTTTTACTCATTGTTGCAGTTGGTCTAATATTCACAGTCATGCTTAACTCATAATGACTTTTTTTGTGTGTTTGGCCCCTTAATTGCTGCTTACATCTATATTTCTATCCATTGTTTGCTAGTTAGGAATTAAGAGTTCTGTTGTTTATTCATTGATTTATGCCAGGTTAATTAGACTTCCTAACACAGGTAGAGATCGTTTGTGTTGTTTTGACCTTACCTGCTACCAAACACAATTTATGTACAGTCATTTTTTCACTGAACATACATCTCTTGCATATTTTAAAGATGTTTCTTTTATTTTGTGTATGAGGTGCTGAGAAAGGTTCAAATCTTCTGTCTTGTTACTCTTATTTTATTTAAAAATGGCTCTTCTATGAAAGAAGGAAATCCCTAGAAATCTTGTGGAAATGAAGATCATAAAACTGGCCAGGTAATGTCCTGAGTCATGACAGATACACACAGTATTGTTCAGTCAGGAAAATACAATAATGTTCATTAAAAAGTTCAAGGTTTTTTTTTTTTAAACATGAAGTTTAGAATAGGTTTATTCAGTTATACAGATTTGGGTAACACTTTAAAATACGGATCCTTCGTTAATGAATAACTACACAGGAACAAATGAGTAACACAATGTTAACAATCTAGTAACTACAGTTAACTAACAAGTAACTCTGATTAACAAATTAGTAAGTAATAGCACAGATTTAAGTGGTAGTTCACTATTAACTAATCAATAACTACTATTTTTTTAATACTTCCCTGAGAACTACTGAATTTTTTTACAGATTTAAGTGGTAGTTCACTAATAACTTGAGTTCACTTGAGTCATTACTAGTTAGTTAACATGATCTTCACTTTAGAATACGGATCCAAATAATTTGTAAGTCCTATAAAAGTATGCATTTACACTTGAGTCATTACTAGTTATCATGATTCCATGCTGTAGTTACTAATGAAGGGCCAACCCGAAAGGGTAGAATCATCTAATCATTCACAGGATATATATACACACACATATTTATATATATATATATACATATGAACAAAGAGACATACATAAAAACAATTTTTTCTTTCCTTTTAAAAAATAAAAGTGAAAAAAGTTAAACAAGAATATAAAATATATATTTTTCAATCATTCTCTCAAGAAGAGAAAACAGCCTGTCCATCCTCTCCCTACTCTCCTGTGCTCTCCTCGCCTCTGCCTCCCTTTGTAGTTGGCCTGCGGGTGCTGCCGCTGCCCCTGGCTCCTCCTCACCGTGGGCACCCACTGCTGAACTCGGCCCTGGTGTGTCCTCAGGGATTGAGGCGATGAGGACAGCGGGGTTGGTGCAATGCCTCTGTCCCAACACCTCATCCATGAGGACAAACCAGGGCCAAGTTTCAGCAGTGGGTTTCCCACTCACACCCTCACCTGTCCCAGGACACTTGCAATCCTAAGGGCAGAGCAAATGAACCATGGCTTGTTAACAACAACAGCACAATACATTTTAAGCAAAGACGTGTGTATTAACTTTCTTACTTTGTATTTTTTTTTTCCTGAATTGCTCTAAAAAAGCTTAACACAGGGGTGCAATCTTAAGTGCATTGTTAACACTTCAAAATATGACACATCAAGACATGCATACAAAATACTTAAGAAATCATATTTCTATACTCAAATTTGGTTAAAACCACAAAGCTTTCATGACAGCACTAAACACATAAAAGTGAAACCACATTCCCTTAACTGCTTTTCCTATTGTTGTGGGCTTTATAGGGTGAAAAAAAAAAGTTATTTGAATACTATGAATTTGCAGTTTGTAATTAACTAGCTAAACTACATGATCCAAAGTATTTAACTACTGAAAAAGCTACAGAGATTTTAAATGCACTGCAGTTTAACTACAACCAACTACTGTAAACTGTAGATTAACTGGTAATTGAACTATATGCATCATAAACAAATAAAATGGCCAGACATATTTTTACCAGTCTTTCTATTGTTATCATCATCTCATAACTTCGCCACTTCACATTAACTTGGAAAGGTAATAAAAAAAAAAACTTAAGTAGTCTTTCTTGAAATTATTCACAATAATTCCCCATTATTTTTGATGTTAGTGGTTTTTTTACCACACAGCACGGCATGTAAAAGCATTGATATACCATAGTTCACCTGTTGGAGGTAAAGTGCAGATCGAGGTGCACAAAGCCGGTTTGTTTGCAGCATAGCCTACATCCGTACTGTGGCTGTTTCTGCTTAAACTTTAACCTCCTGTAGTATTTATATCTGTCCCATGAACATTTTAGCTCTAAATATCTCCACATCTTTTCACGTGAATTAGGCGAGCAGCGCCGCTAAAAAGGTTTGCGCTAATACACTTCAACTCCTATAAACTCTTCACAATAAAAGCCTCCCGTTACTTTATTTCAGTGACTTAGCATGACTCCTCAGATGGTGCTTAAACAAATGTGTGTGGCCTGAGGTCGTCTTCACTTCAAAATTCCGCCTTAAGACCAAGACGTATCAAGTGTAACGTTATGTGACCATAGTTTAATTTAGTTAAGTTAGAAACAAAATGCAAAATTAGCCTAATCGGTGTAAGCTATAGGTAGCTCCTGCGGTACCATAAGCTACACACACACACATATATATACATAAATGGAGGATAAACATAGTTAATTTAGACCTTCTTTATTGCATCACAATTTGTTATGTAACAATACTGATTACTGTAATAGATTTCCATAATAAACATTGCTATATGGATAAGTAATAGTAGCCTAACTTTGTGCTCTAATGCAGTGGTTCTCGACTGGTTAGGCCATTGGACCCACATTTTCCCATGGACATTAAGCTGCGACCCTTTTTTTTTTTAAAGGGAATTTGACCTAAATGGGCCATTCTACAGAATTGGTGCAAACTGCTATCCCACAACCAAAATACAGAATAGAACCCACTCAAAACGACCCACTGTCACGGAATAGATGATCATGAGACGAGGATACAGATGCAGAGGAAATTTATTAGTAACATGCAGACAAGGTACAAAAACTCAAAAACTCAGGATTCCAGGAACGGGAAACTCGGACAACGAACCAGCACAGGACTACAAACACAAGGAGGCTAAATAGGGGAACAAACAAAGGAGGGTAACGAGACAGACAGGTGGGACAAATTAACCAATAATCAGATAACAAGATGGGAGGGGCTAGACAATAGACACGAGCACATGGCCCAAAATAACAAAACACCCATGTGCAGCAGAAGACAGGACAGGCATGTGACACCCACCAGTTGATAAACACTGCTTTAATTAATGTTTTTATGATGACTTTGTGAAATGTTAACTAAACAGCATGAGCCGTCTTCCTGCTGGTCAGTATTTGGCATATTTCATTCTGTAACATACAGATCTGTATTCTGTATTATGCTATTGTTTTTGATAGTGTTGTACATTTCTTACAGATAATAATGATGATCATTTGTCTTACCGAATGTGGTATCTTCCTGTCAGCAATTACAGTTTGTCTATAGCTTCTTCTTTCTAATGCCTGCCACGAAAAACATAAAAAAAATTTTTTTTTTAAAAATCCGAAATAAGTTCAAAGCTTGTGTTTTGGAAAAGAAAATTAATATATCACTAGCCTAACATTCAACTTCCCACTTTATTAACTTCCTAAAGTGTCACAATAAATGGGAAAAACGAGTCCAAAAAGACGTAGGCCTATAATAGGTGGATCTGGCAACACGGAGGCTGCTCCCACGCCCTCACTCACAACCATAGACTGTAAAAAAAGATGGACGACGCCCCTTCGCTCTCTTCCATTGATGAGAACTGAAGCCGCCAGTGTCCCGATATGGCGCTGACATATTGGAACTTGAGCGATCTCGGGACCAGACCTGCGCAGTCGTGAGCAGGAAGTAAAGCCGCAAAATCAACGCTCCACCCTCACTCTCGCAGAATGCACTCAGGGAGAGTGGATTCTGCACACTTTTTAAAAAATTGATTGCAGTACGACAAGAGGCTTGTTAAAATAAAGTAAATACACTCTCCTCAGTCCTCCGAAGATCCCGAAAAAAATGTCCGTTGGTGCTTCAGTGACTACTTCGCTCAGAGAACCTGTCAATCACAGCTGTCAATCATGACGTTACACCACCGCATCACGTTACTAACTAAAAACCAACTTATTTTTGAAACAGACACTTGAACTTACATCAGCGAGATAAAAACGACAGCAAATGAAAGAAACCACCTTTGGAAAAAATATATTTGAAGTGTTGTTTAGTTGGTCTCACATCCCGTTGAATAACACGGGGAGGTGGGGCTTATGACCTATACTAGGACCAGTCACCGGGGGGCGATCGAGACGTTTTGGCTTCACTTTTCAGGGCTTGTGCGGCACGCTTGCTCACAACACGCTCTAAAGCCCCGTTCACTGTTCTAACGTTACGTTCTCGCAGCGACATGAATTGAAAACACTCATATGAAGTGGTTTAAACGGCTAATTAATCATTCAGAGAGCTTGAAATTTTATTTTTGAATATAAAAAAAAATTACCGAGCTCCGGACCTCGGTGACCTCATAGCTGGCTACGGCCATTCACCCTACCCACGACAGACATTTCTGGAGTTTAGTTAACATTTGATTTTTCACCAGCAACGACTGCATGCCCCCCAACCCCCCTAGAGGGATAGAAGTCCACTCAGCAGTGGATTCATCAATAGTTCAGCAGTGGATTCATATAGTTCAATTTTATTAATAAATTACAATTTTGTACTTCTTTCATCTGTTAACTATCACTCGTTCCTCACTCATTACATGGCACAGTTATTGTTTTGTTTGGGGGGGGGCGCCAAAATTGTTGCTGCATACCCCTCTGACACTGGGTAGTTGCGCCCCTGATTAGCGACTACAAATATCGCAAAGCTCCTTGCGTGCAGTGCCAGTGAGCCCAGCAAGAGCCCGTCCCTGTTGACAAATGAAGAGAAGTCCAGCAGGTCTTTATGATGCAGGTCTAACTGCATGCATGTTACACATTACATCTGTGATTAAACATTTACGGTTTACTTTCGTAAATTATGCCAAACACTGGTGCATGTCACACTTCATTTAAAATGACACTAGTGGAATATGCATGTGTCGAAAGCTTTGATAAGACTAGGCTATCTCACAGATTTCATTATCTGATCAGTGCATGGGAGAAAGATCAATGACTGAGCTGATGGTGATAGAAACGTGTCGGTGTTGACAAATTAAACACATCACGAGTAAATTTTGAGAAGGGCACACCAAGGAACATTTGACTAGCCCATGTATACAGTGAGATATCGTTAGTTACAGTGCTGTGAAACTAACCCCATGTGCGATGTCCAGAGAGAAGAAGCGCGTGCCGATGTTTTTAATCTTTATTTACACAGTTTACATGAAATTTCGTAATTCCTAATCGCTTGATCGAGTCTTCAAGGATCCGTTTGGGAGAGCCCCAACAATGTAAAGGATTTAATAAAAGTCAAAACTTTTGCGGAGTCATTTCTTCAGATAATCTAATAAATCATTAGTAGCCTACAGTCATGGTTAAGATAAACGTCAAAAAAGCTAGAAAAATACTCTGAGTTTGCGTTGATGTCTCTAGGACACGTCCGTTACTGCTGTATTTTCCGTTTAATAGAAAAATCGTTAATTCCACGAGCCGGTCGCCAGATCAACAGCCTCGCGATCTGTGCGCGGAGACGTAATACACACACACAGAAAGAGAGATGCGCGCGCACGTACGCACTCGCACGCGCTCAGCAACTTAGCGTGGAAGAGCTTAGGACGCCTGGCCTGGGTAATGATTTTTACACCCCTAATTTGCCTGTTATCGAAAATAAATGTATTACAAAAACATATACAATTGCAGACGGTCGCAAAAAATATGTTCCCTTTCGTTGTCACTCCGAGTTACGTCGGATGACGACGAATGGGGTTTCGCTTAGAAATCCTATCATCTTCGAGTATATAAAACGAGCCAATGGCAAAGAAATGCCATGGGTCTGCGGAATTTGCATAGCGTAACTCCGCCCCACCCTGGGGGTATATAAGGAAGTGCGCTGGCAACATGCAAATATGTTTTCTCTTCGGAGCCAAGTTGATGTACTTCACTCCACAGCCAATCCTGAGATTCATCTCTTCATTTCTCTTCGAGACGAGCCTCTCTCCAAGTGTTGGTGTGACAGCGAGTTCCAGCCAGTGCACATTCCCTGCTTATCTGTGCAGTGATTTGCCAGTGTGTGTGTGTTCTCTCCCTAGTCGCTTCAGCATTTGTGGAGAAATCTCCTTTCTAAAAGAGCTTGCACGTGGCACGTCTTTTTAAAGATGCCTCGCCTGTGTACTTCTGGTTGCGGTGTTTCCATTTCTGACTCTGATGGGCACAATCGCTGTCTTGTGTGTCTGGGCTTAGAGCACGCTAAGGCAGCGTTTGTGGATGAGTCATGTTCCCATTGCGGGAACATGCCCATCGCACGGTTACGGTCGAGTATCAATGACCTTCATGGTAGATTCCCCTCATCCGCACCCCGATCTACGGGCTCCGCGAGAGCTAGTACTTCGGCTGGCGGCCAGGGTGACCTGAGGATTACGGTGTGGGATAAAGCGCAGACTATTCCACGCTCCACACCATCCTCTAGCGCCGTGCAACCCGCGAGTGCCCCGAATGAAACCGCCGTACAGTCCTCTGACTTGCCGCGCGTTTCATTCGGCGCTCCAGAGGAAGATGTGATGTCAATCGCTGCATCACAGGGTGGGCTAGAGTCCTTGGGAAGTGAGGATTCGGCTGTGCTGCCACCTTCGGGTGTGCCAGCATTGCCCGAGTCTGATCCCGAGATGACTGCCATGCTTTCCCGGGCAGCCGCGGCCATTGGGCTTGAGTGGTCCCCGCCACCTGGTCCGGTGCGCTCGCGGCTGGACGATTGGTTTTTGGGTGCCGCCGCTGATCCTCGTCAGCGCGCGTCCCCAATGCCTTTCTTCCCGGATGTGCATGAGGAGGTCACGAGGTCCTGGAAGGCACCATTGTCTTCTCGTGATCGCTCGGCGACCTCCTCCGCCCTGCCTCCTCTCGATCAGGCAGCTGCCAAAGGGTACACTGGGGTTCCCCAGGTTGAACGCTCTGTTGCGATGCAACTGTGTCCTCAGAGTGCTTCTTCCCGCGGTGACCCAAAGCACCCCTCCAAAGCCTGTAGGTTCTCTACCACCCTTGTGGCGAAGGCCTATAGAGCTGCGGGGCTGGCGGCCTCCTCACTGCATGCCATGGCGACACTCCAGGTCTACCAGGCCCAGATGTTGCGTGACGTGCACGAGGGGAGGACTGACCCAGGGCTCTTCGATGAGCTGCGTGCCGCCACCGACCTTGCCCACGCTCCCTGGGTCAGGTGATGTCCACTTGTGTGGTCCAGGAGAGACATCTGTGGCTCAACCTGGCTGATATGCGTGAGGCCGAGCGAACCCGTTTCCTCGACACTCCCATATCCCAGGCTGGCCTCTTCGGCGGGGCGGTTGAGGACTTTGCCCAGCAGTTCTCGACCACCCAGAAGCAGACTGAGGCTCTCAAACACGTCCTGCCCCGACGGCCAGCTGCTGCCTCCACCCAGCCGTCGGCACAGGTGCCTCAGTCTGCTCACCGCCGAGGGCGCCCTTCTACGGCTCAGCCTCCATCTGGGTCGCGTCGTGGAGGACGCCGTAGGAAGGCGCCACAGCCCTCTCCCGCCCCGTGCCCCGCTAAACGCCAGGCCAAGCGGCGCTCCTGAGACGGGCTGCTCAGAGATGCTTCACTATGGTCGGTGGCAATGCCCCGGTTATGAGAGCGGAGGTCGCTACCTTACTGGCGAAGGGTGCGATCGAGACTGTCCCTCCAGCCGAAATGAGGTCCGGCTTTTACAGCCCCTACTTCATTGTACCGAAGAAATCCGGTGGGTTACGACCAATCCTCGACTTGCGCGTCTTGAACCGCTCCCTTCACAGGATGCCGTTCAAGATGCTCACGGCCAAACGCATTTTCGAGTGCATACGGCCGCAGGATTGGTTTGCAGCGATCGACCTGAAGGACGCCTACTTCATTCTTCCTCGACACAGACCGTTTCTACGGTTTGCTTTCGAGGGGCAGGCATACCAGTACGCGGTTCTCCCTTTCAGGCTAGCCCTGTCTCCTCGCGTCTTCACGAAGGTCGTCGAGGCAGACCTTGTTCCCCTTCGGGAACACGGGGTTCGCATCCTGAACTATCTCGACGACTGGCTGATCCTAGCTCACTCTCGAGACCAGGTTTGCGAACACAGGGACCTAGTGCTCCGGCACCTAGCTCGTCTGGGCCTCCGGGTCAACTGGGAGAAGAGCAAACTCTGCCCAGTGCAGAGGATCTCTTTTCTCGGTATGGAAATCGACTTGGTCGCCATGTGCGCGCAGCTTACGAGCGAGCGCGCGCAGTCACTGCTGACTTGCCTTCGTCAGTTCGAGGGCAAGAGTGTGGTTCCACTGAAACTATTTCAGAGGCTCCTGGGGCATATGGCATCCGCAGCCGCAGTCACGCCGCTCGGGGTGCTTCATATGAGACCACTTCAGCTTTGGCTTCGCGATCGAGTCCCAAGGTGGGCATGGCATCACGGCACGCTCCGAGTCCTAGTGACTCCGACCTGCCGTCAGACCTTCACCCCGTGGTCGAACCTCAGTTTTCTTCGGGCCGGAGTGCCCTTGGAACGAGTTTCCAGGCATGTTGTTGTATCAACAGATGCCTCCACCACGGGCTGGGGCGCCATGTGCAATGGACATGCTGCCGCGGGCTCCTGGATAGGACCCCAGCGCCTTTGGCATGTCAATTGCCTCGAGTTGTTGGTGGTACGTCTTGCTCTGCACCGCTTCCATGCGTTGCTCAGGGGTCAACACGTACTAGTTCGATCGGACAATACCGCGACTGTAGCGTACATCAACCGTCAAGGTGGTCTGCGCTCCCGCCGTATGTCACAACTCGCCCGCCACCTCCTCATATGGAGTCCGAAGCATCTGAGGTCGCTTCGAGCCATTTATATCCCGGGAGACCTGAACCAGGCGGCCGACGAGCTGTCTCGGCTTCTGCCTCTCGCTGGAGATTGGCGACTCCATCCCCAGACGGTTCAGCTGATCTGGGATCAGTTCGGGGACGCACAGGTAGACCTGTTTGCCTACCACGACTCGTCCCACTGCGACCTGTATTATTCCCTGACCGAGGGCACGCTCGGCACGGATGCACTGGCGCACAGCTGGCCGCGGGGCCTCCGCAAGTATGCGTTTCCCCCAGTGAGCCTTCTTGCGCAGACTTTGCGCAAGATCAGGGAGGACGAGGAGCAGGTAATTTTGGTTGCCCCGTACTGGCCCAACCGCACCTGGTTCTCAGAACTAGTACTCCTCGCGACAGCACCTCCCTGGCCAATTCCCCTGAGGAAGGACCTGCTTTCTCAGGGACGGGGCACCTTATGGCACCCTCGTCCCGATCTTTGGAACCTCCACGTGTGGCTCCTGGACGGCACGAGGCAGGTTTGAGTACCCTACCACCAGCAGTGGTGGCTACCATCACTTCCGCTAGAGCATCGTCCACGAGACATGTCTATGCGTTGAAGTGGAACCTCTTCGTCAACTGGTGTTCTTCTAAAAATCTAGAACCCACGAAATGCCCCGTCAGTGTCGTGCTTTCCTTCCTGCAAGAGGGGTTGGAGCGAAGGCTGTCTCCCTCCACCCTGAAAGTGTATGTTGCCGCCATTGCCGCACATCACGACGCAGTTGATGGTAAGTCCGTAGGAAAGCACGACCTGATCGTCAGGTTCCTGAGGGGAGCCAGGAGACTGAATCCTCCTCGTCCTCCCCTCGTACCCTCTTGGGACCTCTCAGTGGTTTTAACTGCCCTGCAGAGTGCTCCCTTTGAGCCTCTGCAATCAGTGGAGCTTAAGTTCCTGTCAATGAAGACAGCGCTCCTGGTTGCATTGGCCTCCATCAAGAGGGTAGGGGTCCTGCAGGCATTTTCAGTTGACGAAGCGTGCCTGGAATTCGGGCCTGCTAACTCTCACGTAATCCTGAGACCCCGGCCTGGATATGTGCCCAAGGTTCCCACCACACCCTTTCGAGACCAGGTGGTGAACCTGCAAGCGCTGCCTTTGGAGGAGGCAGACCCAGCCTTGGCACTGCTCTGTCCAGTACGCGCACTCCGTGCTTACGTTGACAGGACGCAGTGTTTCAGGACCTCAGACCAGCTCTTTGTCTGTCATGGTGGGAAGCTGAAGGGAAAGGCTCTCTCCAAGCAAAGGTTGTCTCACTGGATAGTGGACGCCATTGCTTTGGCATACCAGCAGCAAGGTCGACCATGCCCCCTTGGTGTGACGGCCCACTCCACCCGGAGTGTGGCATCCTCTTGGGCTCTAGCGCATGGCGCCTCGCTAACAGACATCTGCAGAGCTGCAGGCTGGGCGACACCTAACACATTCACGAGATTCTATAATCTCTGAGTGGAGCCAGTTTCTTCTCATGTACTCGCTTCAACTAGCCGGTAAGAGATTCTGCTCTGGTGTCTTCGCTTGATCGCCATTCCCCTCCACGGACGGGATACGTGCGATATTCTCCTCAGGTGAGCCTAATAAGCCCTGAGTCTCCTCCAGCACTGACGACGTCAACGCCAGAGTTATGCCACCGGCAGCTTTCGCGCTTGGCTAGGTGCCTCCATGTGCATGGTTCCCCCTCTGGGTGACCCCCACATGTGTATTCCACTGTAAGCCTCTTTGAGCATGTGTCTTTCCCTTGGCAAGCCACCTTGCCACCCCTGGGGTTGAAATATTCCACCTGCGGCTGGACACCCCAGTGATTCTCCATATGCAGTTCCTTCGGGTCATATGTGTATTCTTAAGTCCCCCCCTTCGGGCTGGGCATGATTGCATATTTCCACTGGATATGCTTCCCAGTGTACCTTGGTATTCCTGTGTTAAGTAGGACTCCTTCGTCCGTGCTAGTCTCACGACAGGGAGCTCAGACTTACGCAGGGCACTGGAAGACAGTCGAGAGGTGGCGTGATTACACTGGGAACCCCATTTGTCGTCATCCGACGTAACTCGGAGTGACAACAAAAGGGAACGTCTCGGTTACGTATGTAACCCTCGTTCCCTGAGTAGGGAACGGAGACGTTACGTCTCCCTGCCACTTCCGCTGTACCGCTGGAAACGCCTGAGTTCAGTCTCGGCTCCTCAGCGAAGACATATCTGCATGTTGCAACGCACTTCCTTATATACCCCCAGGGTGGGGCGGAGTTACGCTATGCAAATTCCGCAGACCCATGGCATTTCTTTGCCATTGGCTCGTTTTATATACTCGAAGATGATAGGATTTCTAAGCGAAACCCCATTCGTCGTCATCCGACGTAACGTCTCCGTTCCCTACTCAGGGAACGAGGGTTACATACGTAACCGAGACGTTTTCTGCAGTCGATGAGAATGTTCAGGATAAAAAAGTCACATTTATGGTAGTATTTTAGTTTCTCTCTCCCTCGGGTAGAAATGACCCAGCAAGCAATAGCCGTCATTTCAACGTCTTGGTCAAATATAGACCCGATATAGTCCGACTATGTGTAACCCACTTTTAACCCAAATAACATTTAATCTGGATAAATGTATTTTTTTCCAAAATAACTTGTGAGATGTATGATATTCCATCATGTAAGCAAAGTCAACTGTGATTGCAAGTTGTTTGGTTTGCTTTATTTTACATGTTATATGTGTAGGCTGTGCGTAGCCACGATTTAGCTCGTATTCAGACCCGGCTATTGTAGCCCACTTTTAGTCAAAACTGATTAATTGTAGTTTTTTGCCAGGCAGTGCATGAAATGGTTGATATTCCATCATGTTCGCATTGGTAGTGATATCTACAGGGTTCAATGTGTCATTTCACGACATGGTCGATCTGTAGTCACGATTTAGCTCCGAATTGGATGGGCTATATGCAGTCTGCTTTAGCCCACCTGGCGAAATCAAGGCAATCTGGTCTACGTACGGCTTGGCTATAGCCCTGATTCAGACCAACGATATAGTATAAGAATATTAGTCTTAAAAATGTTTTCGCTCACACAGCTTAATGTTTGCTGTCACATAAACATAACATTCATACACGATATTATTTCAAATTAAATCAAATGCAAATGCATTTCTCAACCGCTAGATGGCACAATCGAAACACTACTGAGACATGTTTACTGGGACTACTGGCATTGCGCGACGATCACTTTAGCCAGATCTCGCGATAAACATTTCCGCCATTTTCAATTTTATTTTACACGAGGCAGCTGTCGGAGAGCAACGGGCGAGCGACACTCTGCAAACCTTCAAATTTCTACTTCGATCTTGTAAGTATGCATGTTATTTTTGTTATGTTCATTGTTATGTTCATTAGTTAGTTGTTATAATGTGTAGAAACCGTGACATTTTAACATTACCATTGCAGAGTACTATTTTTCTCCAACAAGTTAACGTCTATTAGATTTTCACTGACAGCCCAAAATTAGCCTTGTTTTAGCCTAGACGTCTGGGCTGTGTTTTGACAGCTATTAGACGCTTGCTTGCTTGCTGGAGAGGCCCAGATGTTTTTCTTTGTTTTTTTGGCTATATATATATTTTTTGGTTCCACCTCCTCACTTCCTCTCCACTCTGAGTTGACTTTGTTTTGCCTCTTTTGCACACATAGATTGACATGTTTTGAGATGTAAATACTCAAATGATAAATTCACACCCATCTAGAACAGTTTGAATGGATTCAGAGGTTTCGCTGCCATATACTTTGACAAACAGATTGATCCATCCAGCAAAAGTCCAAGAGACTTCGGTTTGAACTCTACATATCTGTCAGCTCAGAGGAGGGGTTCTTTGGTGACTTCACAAGCCGTGCATTGTGTGTGAGAATGGGAAAGGGCTCCTGGGACTCCTCCACATCTGGCAGCTGTTTTGACCACCCCAGCGCTTTCCACCACCTCCAGGAAGATCTATGCATGTTCCAGGTACTCACCTCAGGAACCCATCTCACACATGCTCTGTATTTTGGTCTGCTACACTCTGGTTTCCACCATCAGGTTTTACCCAAAGAACTTCCGTTTTGATGTGGTTTATGCCAGCGTCCTTTGCAAGTGCCTCACCCTCCATAGGACAGACGTTAGCAGGCATTATGAGTTCCTCTAGCTAAAGGAGAACAACTTTGTTATTCAGAATCATTTTCATTGCTATTTTCCCTTCAATGCTTCAAGCATTATTTAGGGACATCAAACAACATTTTTGTGAAATGTGAATAACCTGCTGATCTCACACTTTCACACAGGATGTGCCAATAGACTGTTAAACAGTGCACTGTTAATGATTTTATTGTATTTTTACAGTACAGTACTGGCAGCAAGGTTGCCAGCAAGTTACTGTATTTTGATTTACAGTAACTGTACTGTAATTTACTTTACAGTACACAAGATCAGTACTGTAAACTACAAAACAGTACTTTACTGTATTTTTACTGTATTTTTGTAATGTTTCTGCTTCTGCTGTAATTAATTATACAGTATTGTACTGTAATATCTATTGATATATTATTACTAAATATTGTAATTTTCAAATTACTAATAATGATAATTATATTTATATAATATGTAGTTATTACAGTATATAAATTTACAGGTAATAATATTATAATGCAACTTCAGAATAACAGCAAATCAATCAATCCAAACAATGTTATTGTCAAAAAGAAAATTTATTAATCAATTACACTGTGTATTTGTAAAAAAAAACATTTCATTTAGGAACATTGCATGTCCAGTACACCAGCACTTTACAGGCAAACAGCTTTTAAAGGGATAGTTAAAGGAACACGCCGACTTTTTGGGACTTTAGCTTATTCACCGTATCCCCCAGAGTTAGATAAGTCCACACATACCCTTCTCATCTCCGTGTGACTCAGACTGACACACCCACCGCTAGCCTAGCTTAGCACAAAGACTGGAGGTAAACGGCTCCAGCTAGCATACTGCTTCCAATAAGTGAAAAAATAACTCAACATTTTCCTATTTACATGTTGTGATTTGTATAGTCACAGCATGTACGAATAACAAGGTCACATGAGATACAGCCATCTTCTAACCGTATACATACTGGGAACTATATTCTCAGAAGGCAAAGCACTGCTACTTCTGCGGAGTGATTTGCTCGCAGCACCTGAGAAGCTCGGTGGAGAGGAGCAGAGTTCGCTCAGAGTGTTGCGCTAATCACTCCGCCCAAGTAGCAGTGCTTCGCCTTCTGAGAATATTCCCAGTGTGTATACGGTTAGAAGATGGCTGTGTCTCATGGTAGAGGTAGTTCTGAAGGTAGTGCATACTGACCGCACATTTTACAAAATAAGATATTTGTCAGTGATGCTCATGGTCGACTTGGGTTACAGCGACTCTATGGAGCAGAGCAGGAACTCTCAGATTATAACTGTAGCGTCCATTGTTCAACTGTTCTATAAAAAAGCAAAACGACATGCTTGAAATTCTGTGTTAACCAATCAGAATCCTCAACCAGAGGACCGACCAACCAACTATTTGTTTCATTGGGTCATTAGCATGGTGGAATGAGAGTGTGTTGAATAGAGCTTTGTGGTCTTGGGACTCTCTGTGTTCTATCACCTTCGCTGCAATGACTGGCTTTGAATCATAGCTCTTTTGGCTTAGATGGAAATTTCCTCCCCCATTCCCTCCCCACCCGTCTGTAAGTGCTCTGCTTCACCCTTTTACATCTGATTTTATGGAACCAGCTAGCAAATCAATACAATTATGTATGACGTAATTGTACAGCTTTCCAGGGCAAGGTATTATCAGTTTAATGATCATGTATTAACTGATTGCATTTTGATATTACAATGCAATAAAACCTGAAAGAACATTTTTGCGTGTACAGTAGCGTAAGTGTGATGTTCTGGTAAAGGTTTCCTCCTACACTTTATAACATACCCCAAGAATAAGCTTTGTGCATTTGTGGTGGAGGTGAAAAAATGCGGTCATGTGGATGGTGATGCGTATCACGAATGGGACAGGATGTAGGCTAGTATCAGTAGCTCGTCGGTGCCTGAAGCTCTTTATAGAGCACAGCAACAACATTAGTGCAGAAAGAAAACTTTGCTCATCTATTTACTGTATACTGCAAGGCTGACACTCAAGCTGGACTAACATAGGTGGCATAAAGTAGGGATGGGCATTTTTCCAAAAATATTGTATTCAAATATTTGGACTCAAAAAATGTAATATTCGCATTTTAGTTTATTTAAATGATGTTTAACAAGATTTTTTATTTGTTATTATCCCGCTTTTTGTTACCATTTCTGAACAAGCTTACGATTAGGCGATATACTGTACACAACAAGCTTATGTTATATCTTTAAGGTATTATTTTACTTTAAACAGTATGTGTAAACAAGAATGAATATGGTTTTCTGTAGAGGAAGAGACAAAGGATTTATTTCAGACAGGACGATCTGGCGTCCCTTCCAGTCTGTAGTTGCAGGACAGGGCGGGGACGGCACTGCCGACAAACCAGCCCATCAGCTTTCCCAAGCTGACAAAACACCAAGGACCAGAGTGCATGTGAGCGGGAGCTTGCAGACGACAGTGAAATCACAAACATAAGTTGTCAGTAGTGAAACCTACTTAAACTTGTTCTGAGAGTGAAATTTCAGTGGGTAGAAAATGAGCAACATATTGCTTTGGATGTGTGTGCTTTTGATCTGATTTTACTTGTGTTTATAATTCAGAAAAACGAATTTTTCTGAAAACTAACTGCCACTTTGAAAAATATGTGTGTATACAATATACATTTTCTTCTGTAACTAGGGATGCTCTACTCTGGATGCTGTTTCTCCATTTATAGTGTCTAATGAATGATCTGTAGTGTAGAGTTGTTTCCATCTTTGTCCAATAATGGCACAACTAGATTTTCATACTCAAAAGCATTTAGTTTCAGTTAGAGACAGTAAAGTGAAATCAGAAATGTGATATGAAGCTGAATGAGGATGAAGTTCAGGTCTCGGTGCACCCGTTTCGAATAGATATGGGCCAGAAGGTGGCCTCCTGCGCCTACTGGTAGGCTTAGAAGGCTGTTATCATCCATCCACATGGTTAACCGACAAATACAGAAGACTCCAGATCCAGTCCCACAGGAATCCAGCTCGACGGTAATCGGGAAATCGTACTCGGCTACTAACGTAACCTCGGTTCTCTCTAGTAGAGGGAGCGAGAACTGCGTAAGATATCTTACGCTAGGGGAAAATCCTTTTTGGCAGTAGACAACGCGCTGACGCATTTTTTTCCCCAAATAAAAGGACGCCACGTCCTGGTCCGCTCGGACAACATGTCTGTGGTGTCCTACATAAATCGCCAGGGCGGCCTCAGATCCGGGAACCTGCACAGGCTAGCAGAACGCCTCCTGGTGTGGGCTCAGCGCATGAGAGCAGCGCACGTGCCGGGGCTCCTAAACATAGGACCAGACAGACTGTCCAGGAACAACGTTCCGGCGGGCGAATGGTCTCTACACCCACAGTGATATTAAATGACCAAACTCAGTACACATCATATTAATAAACCATACTATGTATAAAAAATCAGATGAGCCCTGGAATTGAACGCAACGCGTTTAATTACACGTTAAGCATTTTTCTCCCAGAAAACCGTTATAAGAAAACGCTTAACGTGGCTTACTGTACTAAGACAGTGATATTAAATTACCAAACTCAGTACACAACATATTTATATACCATACTATGTATAAAAAATCAGAAGCTACAGTTTTCTATGGGAGAAAAATGCTTAACGTGTAATTAAACGCGTTGCGTTCAATTTCTGGGCTCATCTGATTTTTTATACATAGTATGGTATATTAATATGATGTGTACTGAGTTTGGTCATTTAATATCACTGTCTTAGTACAGTAAGCCACGTTAAGCGTTTTTCACGTTAAGCGTTTTAGAATGTCCCAGCCTAGTCACTTCGTCGTTTTTTGTTCTGCTTCATATAGCTCTTAAACCTTTAAAATGGAGTTTAGGAAGATGTATGTAACCACAGTCGTTAGCTTTGGTTAACTATAATTGAAGCCTTTTCTCTTGTCAAAAGGCTCAACGCGACCGCCGACTTTGTTTGCGTGCAGATTAATTTCCGCCTATTTTAGACAGCCTAGTATTTTGGTATTGCATCACTCATATCTCTTAAACTTTTAAAATGGAGTTTAGGAAGATGTATGTAACCACAATCATTAGATTTGAATAGCTCTTAAAGCCTTATCTCTTAATACCAACTTTAACTATACAATGTTTAAGAACTCAAAAAAATGTTGTTGTTTTTTTAATTTCCTGAAAAAATAAATAATATAACGTAATATTTAGATGAACGAAAGCTGCAAGATATAACTTTTGGGGGAAAATTTAATTTGTGTCGATTGCAAGTGACGTCACAGATAGCACCGACTATTTGATGTGCATTTTACATCTGGAAGACGTATTTTTAAGAGTGTTTGCTCATCTGCAATACGTCTGACGTTTCCTGTCAGATGTCAAATAGACGTTTAGAAGATGTCAGTTTAACATACATTCTAAATCATTACATCTTAAAGACATCTTCTAAACGTCTACTCGAGCGTCTGGTGTCTGAGAGTGCAAGTCTGAGAGTGCAAGTGCAAGTCTGCAGCCAGACTCTATTGGCTTTTCTGAGAACCGTAGCCCTTTTCCGTTCTGAGAATACTGGAGCCCTTTTCCGTTCTGAGAATTTCTGTTCTCTTGTTTTTTTCTCACAGGGTTATAAAACTCAACGCACTGAAGCTCATTATCAGCTCAGATCTCAGCACTCACTGGATGTTTCTTCTTTTCTGCTCATCACAAGGTAATTAAAACTTTTATCTTTATTTTGTGAAGAGTTTTTTATTTTTTATTATTCATTCATTATTGAAGTTTGTAGTAGGGATGCACCGATCAGATACTCAGTATCCTATCGGTATCGGATCCGATTCTGCCATTCTTTGCCGGATCGGGTCTCGGTCAGACGAACGATCCAAATCCGATATTGTGTAGGCTATTCAGTGTTATTGTTAAGCCCCACAAAAGCCACACAAAAATTATAAAGCACCATAAAGTTTTCGTGCACTATATTATAAGTGTTCAGAAGCCATTTATAGTGAGGTAGAAATTAATATTTCAATTTCGTTTTAAGTTTTAAGTTTCTATTTTTCTGCGACATCGCGCTGGAACAACAAACACAAAGTGTGGCGATGATAATCTCAGGGACTGTTTATGAGCTTTATTAATGTTAAAAGTGTGTAATGTGACTTTGAATATCATTTAGTGCTCCAGCTTTGAGCTGTAAAAGCAACGGTGGATAATTCACCTCAGATCTTGAAATTAAACAAATGGAAACAAGAACGTTCAAACTGTGAACAAACCAGTGTATTCTCGAACAAAGATTGTTTTAGTAACTCAGCCTATGTCTTTGAATAATGTTTAAATGGTGTAATATTTGTGAATTTGATTATGTAGCTACTTATCCACTTTCTTGCGAGTGCCGTCGAGATTACGGTACGTTCACACGGGGCGTGAGCGTCAACGCTTGACGGAAGGCGTGGCTGAAGTTTGGCACTGACGCCATGGTCATAGCAGCGTCAGCCAATGAAATTAGACAGGAACTCAACAACAAGCTTCATTGTCATTCAATGGTCATAAAGGACCGGGTGATTGCCCACCGCAATAATTAGTTTCTCCTCCATTTTAAAATTTATCCTCAGTTTGCTGCTGTTGAACAGGATGAACGTGATTGGCTGCCGCCTGGCTACTGTATTTGCATAGAGCGATCTGATTGGCTGACGCTTCCGTCGGCGGCGCTTCACTGGCGTTGCTCGCGGCAGAAGTTGAAAAATTCTCAACTTCTGCCGCGAGCAACGCCAGTGAAGCGCCGCCGACGGATCCACAATTCTTTTCGGCAACGCTTGACGTCACCCATTCAAAGTCAATGGGAAGCGTTGACGCTGACGCCCCGTGTGAACGTACCGTTACTCTCTGGTGCCGCGAGACTCCGCCCACACACCGTTCTGATTGGCTGACTCTGCCCACACGCTGTTCTGATTGGCTGTGGGTTTTGATTGATTTTGACGCATCTCGCAGTCGCGTCGCGTGTGGAGAGACAAATTATTTGTCGCTGGAATCTTATTGCATCGCGTCTAGTTAAGTGCAAAGCGCTTTGTGCCGCACTGTATTGGAGCCTTTCATATCATCATACTTTTGTGCAATAAAAAAATTATTAATAGCCTTTCTTGTTCTATCATATGATGCTGCCTCATTTATTTGGCTTAAACAGCTGCGCTGTACATTTAATCATTTTATAGTTTATATAGCCTACATTTTTTTAAATCTTTTGGATTTTTTTAATCTTGTTTTTCATGAATATATTTTACACAAATACAAAGAGCAATGTGTGCTGTTTTACCTGATTTAGTAATACACTTATTGTCTCTTATTTGTTCCCCACTAAATACATTTTTTTTTTCCACTAAATGTTCAGATTTTATACAATTATTTTGCACTCGTGATTTTTCTAAAATTTACTGCTGAATTATCCACTAATCTAGTTTATAATAGCATTTTTGTCATAGATTATTATCTTTTTTTTTCTTCTTTATAATAAAGTTGTCTGTATTAAGTAGATTGTATCAAGTCAAGTCACATTTATTTATATCGCTTTTTACAACGCAGAGTGTTTCAAAGCAGCTTTACAGAGATAACAGGAAAATAATGAAAAAAAGTTTGTTTCCAGAAGGAAATAGCGTCTCAGTCCAGCTTAAGGAAGCTCAGTGATGGTTCATTTTGGTTTTAAAAAAGTTATTAATTTAGTCCTAGTTTCTTCCCCTCGTATCTATACAGGGATGAACTCGAACATGAGGAAAGACTGATGCTGATGGTGAATGTTCACTGCACTATTATCTTCTTCTCTGTCGTTCATCTGGGCATCTTGATGTTTCTGATGCTAAATTCATTGAACAGAATGATTAAAAGTGTCTTGAATTTGTTGTCAGGTTACAGACTAATATCTGTTACTGCTATGGATGATAAAAACTGAACCGGCACTTGAACTGACACCACTGGCTTTAACTAAACTGTTTACTGTGTGATTGAACAGATTCAAATGAAGAGGAGAAAGAAAATCAGCAGAAATCACAGATCAGCAGAAAACAAGAAGACTGAGAGAAAAATGGAGGACAGAAATGAGACACAAACCAGTGAATCACCAGAGAAACAGACGCTTGTTAGATCGAGCAGTATGAAGAGAGGAAAGCCAAGCTGTGAGTGTTTGATCATTATTACTCTTATAGTGTTGCTACTATTATTGTCTTCACAATCCTGTTATAAAGTTCCACATTCAGAGATTCATCACTTTCTACAGTCACAGATCAATGTTTCCAGATGTTTACTAAATGATGACAGAATATATTATAGATCAAGGACATAAAAAACAAACACAAAGCAATGAGGATAACCTGATATACTGTATATTTGTGATTTCTAGTCTCCTGTGATCCAGACGAGCCTGTAAAGTTTGATTCTGATGTCAAAACTGAGGAGAGATTCTCATCAAACCCTTCATCATGTTCTCAAGATCACACAACATCTTCATCATCACTGACATCCATCAGCATCATCATCATGTTCAGCTCCTGGACTCTCCTTGACTGGACTCCTGGACTCATGAACAGTTTCTTCCTCAGATGTGTGTCTCAATCCTGCACTTCTGCTTTACTGACACACTAGTGTTCTCTGCCTCTGATAGTGAACACTTGCACATGCTTATATGAGCAATATCACACTCGTAGCCGTGCGATATCAGTGTATATCAGCAATGCTGTATGCATATCAGGATTCTTTCTCAATAGCAAATAGGCTACTACACATTATTTAAGATAAGATTAAAGATTTAAGATTAATAAGACTAAAGATCGCCCGTTTGATGGACCCCAAATGAATTATATCTCATGTTTAACTACTATCAAGGCCTACATAAGAGCCAGCGGCAAATTCCCGAAAGTCTGTCTGAGACGCCGCTGTTCTCTGCGGGAACATGAGCACTGAACGCCCGCTGACGGCCTGGAGCTCGAACCAGCGAAAGCTTCTGAACAGATCGTAAAATAAGCTCTAAGACTATATATTAGTCACGTATTTTGGGGTCTATAACTACATTCTTGCCTAAAACAACTCTAAACTAAACTATGGTGGATTTGCTCGACCGCCATGACAGTCGCCGCAAGCGGAGCGAGACACTCGGTGAAGCGGTTAGAGCGCTGATACTGGGGCAATATCTCACGGCTAGAAAAGCCTCTCAGCCAATAAGATTCGAGAACCAGAAAGAACCGTTGTATAAATATAATACCCGGGTGCTAGAATAATGATTATTCGAAAGTAGGTCTGAGCATTAAAATGTTTCCATGTTCATTTGTTTACATAAAAAAGTTGTAATATAAGCCTACATTTTCAGAAATTTACAGAAAAGTTAATCTCTTGTTAGAAAACACTGCAGTTTACAGAATACTAGTTAATTGTAGGCTATACTTGATACTGAAATGTGATTTATTTTGTTACAGAAGGTTTTATACGGGTCTTTTGATCACTTTTTTAGTATGTATACCCTTCACAATTGTGTTTGTTAAAATGTAATTTGGACAAATTTGAAATGTTGCTGCTATGACTGTGACCTTTCTATCTTTACTTTCTTTATGCACTTTTGCACTTATTGTACATTTTTGCTATTCTGTAAAATAGATGTACTGTTAATAAATGAAATACATCATGTGACTTTTTGGTCTTCATTTACAGATATCGTGATATATCGTTGATGATTTTCTTGCAATATATTGTCTGTCACAGAATCGCTAATGTTGTGATATATCGTTATCGTGGTCAAAATATCGTTATAGTATCGTATCTTGCGTTAACCTCTGATTCCAACCCCTATTACACACCTTTTGTTTAGGTTTCCTTTTGATAATAAAATTGTTTTATTTTATTTTTTTTGCTTTAAATGTTTGGCTTTCTTGTGTGTCCATTTTGAGCCACGTAACAAAACTGAATCAATAGTAAATCGTAAACGCATTCTACAACTAATAAGTGTATGTGTTGAGATATGATGATAAGCGTGTGTGAGTCTCTCCAGCTCTACAGCGCCACTCTGTATTCCAGTGAGAGTCTGTGGTGGAAACTGGAACTGCAGCTCTAACTGAGAGAATTCAAATCACCCGCTTATTTTCACATTCATTAGTCACGTTCATTTTCACATTTCATATTAGTCTGCATCAGGTCAGACACTAGTCCATTCTTCCTTAATGTGGAGTAATGTATCAAATTAATAAAAGTATAAATCTTTCAGTTTAAAGAGCTCGTGTGAATAGCCTTTATCAGTTATGCTGTGTTCATGTTTGTTCTGAGAATAGACATGACTTTCTTTTCCTCACCCGAATTCATCCACAACTTATATTCTGAATCAACATTCTAAGTAGCATTAGTGTGTGTGTGTCATGTGTACTTAAGCCTGTCAATCATCACTATAGCGCCACCTTCAGGCTGAATAACTCAAGAACACTAGATCTCTGACAGAAGTGTGTGTGTGTGTGTGTGTGTGTGTGTGTGTGTGTGTGTTCAGTCTCAGTAACTAGAGATCACACAGTTTGAGTTACGAAGACTTCAGATGATCATAACAGCTAAGAGAAGATACAGACCCTGCAGGGCCACATTAAGACTATAAGGGCCCTTGAGGGGCCTTTCCTTCATCCACCAAAACTATACCTACATTCACTCAATCTTCTTAATCACAAAGTTCAAGGTATCAGCCTTTTATTTTGCAGGAATAAATACCATTAACAAAACATCCAAACTATAGTCTGTAATTTAAATAAATACAGGCCTATACAAATATCACTGCAAGGCCTACATATGGGCACATATAGTCCGAACAGTGGCGGAGCCGGGATCTGTTCATACTGTAGAATGAAGGAGTGATCCAGCTCTCAGATTTCATCAAAAATATCTTAATTTGTGTTGCGAAGATGAACGAAAGTCTTACGGGGAAACAACATGAGGGAGAGTAATTACTGACAGAATTTACATTTTTGGGTGAACGAACCCTTTAAAGAAAGAGCACTAAACTACGCCATCTAGAGGAACATATGAGCCACTGCAGAACTGAACAGATGATCCTCTGTCTGCATATTATCATAATCATCAGCAATACTGTTATGAGTGTTGATATCAGTGAACACAGAGTTCAGATGTTTGGATCAGAGAACTGAACTAGATTCAGTGTTGAATCTGAATCTTTGTGCATTAAATCATATTAGTGTAAATCACTTTCTTTTTTTTTTAAAGTGAACAGTAAAATATTCAGGGTAAGTTACCTTGTTCAAGCTCTCAGTGGAGGGACTTTCAGGGTCAAATGAAACACTTTGAACACCAACAGAGCCTTAATATCTGTGTTTATTTAATTTGACTAAAAATAAAGATGAATATTTCAGTGTAAAATATCATGGAACTTACTAGTCAATTTCTGTATAACAGTTTTCTGTATACCTATAGATGATTATATACAGTCCTGATAGTAGATATTAAGGTGGATGGTTTGGAATTGGGCAAATATGCTTGTCTAATAATTATTCATGTGCTGTTTGATAATGCAGAAGTGCATTTGAATGCATAATTTGGAGGAAAATAATCACCAAATGTTTACAGTCAAGTATATTTGCATTTGCTCAGATAGGCCTATATATATTTGCATGATATCTGATGTGTCTGAGAAACACATGACTAAACCCCCAAAACAAACAAAGTCTATTTGTTTAAAGTCTCCCTGTACTCAATCATTTTATCCCTTAAAACTCATCTTGGATCTCCGGAAATACATATTTAAAAGTTGTTTTTCCTTGAACAATAATTCTTCAAGTCTTAAAATATCTTGACTGTAACTCGACACCCTTGCCTCATTTAGTATGCGTGGTTCTATGAATATGCAAATGAGCCCCGCCTCCACTCACTCGCTCAGCTCAGAGATCCACTGGTTGATGATCACACGTTGATCTGATTGGTTACAAGGTAGTTTGTGACGTCAGAAACACCAGCGATTTCAAAGCGTGTTTTTGAGACTGTCTTTGGTTCACTGCAGTTTTAAGGAGGAAATACTCAGCAATGCTGTCGACTTATGAATTTACACATGCTTTGTCTTAAAGCAGATTAAAAACACCACATGTAAAAATCATAAACAAGTCATTAAAATTGTTTAATGGCAGAAGATCTGTGGATCATCACAAACTGCAGGAGAATTAATCATCAGGACAAGAGAGAAAGAGGAAAAAGAGGACGAGATACTAACGGTGACTGAGCGCGTTGTTTGTGTTTGGAGCTCCGTCGAATTGATTCATATTCCTTGACTTTACACTCATTTACAAGCGAACATTTTCTATTTTTACAGCGTGTGAACATATCTCCGATACTATTCTCTATAAAAAACAATCAGATTGCTTTGATATCGCTACTTATATCCAAATTTCCGTACTTCCGCTACTAGCCTTAGCCTGCTAGCATTGCACACGTGGTCTCGCCTATCGTTCGTCTTTACACCCGTATCACTGAAAGCTATAATTTGCCATTATAGCACATCTGCTATAATGGCGAATATATCGGATGTGTGTCTAACGTTACCTTTGAGTGCAGGTGAGGACATGTTCGAGCTGCGTTCTGTGCAGTTAGAGTTGGAGTCGGTGGAAAAGCAGATCCGCGACCTAAAAGAGAGGCAAGCCGTGCTGCGAGATCGGCGATCAGCGCTTGAAACATCACGCGCCGATGCTCACAAGTCAGTGGTTAGTAACCTTTTGACTCCGACCTCGTCTACTCCGTGTGTTTCTCTGCACAGGACCCGAGCACCCAGGACCGATCATCCCTGGTTTCATTCACTCCGGCACCGACACAACACCATGGACCCTGGGTGATTCCACAGCGGAAGACACGAGCCAGGACCAGAGCAAGGACCTCTCCGCCCCTCCCGGTCTTCGAGATCTCCGATCCCCTCCGGTCTCCACCCGGAACCGCTTCTCCCCTCTACGCGAGACTGAACGCAACGCTGTGATCATCGGCAGTTCCATCGTCCGGCATGTCCACGCTACCATAGGTAAAGGTAAGGTGCGCACTCACTGCTTTCCTGGTGCTCGTGTTCTCGATATCGCTGCGTGGGTACCAGAGATCCTGAACAGTGACGAGTGCGTTGGAGCTGTCGTGCTGCACGCGGGAACGAACAACACCAGGCTGCGGCAGACGGAGGTTCTGAAGGACTACAGCAGCCTGATCAAGACAGTACGCAGCACATCGCCTGAAACAACGATCATCGTGTCTGGACCGCTTCCCACGTACCGATTAAGACATGAAAGGTTTAGTAGATTATTTGCTCTAAATGAATGGTTAATGTCATGGTGCAATGAGCAGAAACTGCTCTTTGTAAATAATTGGAATCTGTTCTGGGAGCGTCCTAGGCTTTACCGTGCTGATGGCCTTCACCCCAGCAGAATCGGAGCGGCTCTTCTGTCGGACAACATCTCCAAGACGCTACACACCATATGACTAGTAAGTCAAAGTCCAAATCACAGTCTTTGCTGTCCAAACTTAATTGATATAAGTACCAATGTAGAACATTATATAGAAACTGTGTCTATTCCTCATTTAGTGAGGTCAAACATTAAATCTACTGTAGGAGCTAGGAAAAATCTAATTGTGATTAAACCAGAAAATCTCAATATTAGTGAACAAAAACAATTTCTAAAGCTAGGTCTTCGAAACATTAGATCACTCACACCTAAGGCGGTTATTGTAAATGAAATGGTCACAGATAATAGCATCGATGTACTTTGCCTTACTGAAACCTGGCTTAAATCAAATGATTATTTCGGTCTAAATGAGTCTATGCCACCAGGATACTGTTATAAGCATGAGCCCTGTCTGATTGGTCATGGCGGCGGTGTTGCAACAATCTACAGAGATATTCTTAATGTTACCCAGAAAACAGGTGACAAGTTTAATTCGTTTGAAGTACTTGTGCTTAATATTACGCTCTTAGATATAAGAAAGAAATCCCTATTATCTCTAGCCTTGGCTACCGTATATAGACCTCCAGGGCCTTACGCTGATTTCCTAAAAGAGTTTGCAGACTTTCTCTCAAATCTATTGGTCAACGTCGATAAAGCATTAATTGTTGGAGATTTTAACATACACGTAGATAACACAAATGATGCGTTAGGGGCTGCGTTTACAGATTTATTAAACTCCTTTGGGGTCAAGCAAAACGTCACTGGTCCCACTCATCGTCTTAATCATACATGTGATATAATGCTAATTATATCACATGGAACCAATCCAACCGATATAGATATTATACCGCAAAGTGATGATGCCACTGACCATTATATGGTAACTTGCATATTACGTACTCCTGTAATACTGTATATCTTGCTGCGCCGCGTTATCGACCAGGCAGAACAATCCTTCCAACCACTAGATTCTTAAATAGCTTACCTGATCTATCTCAGCTGCTCAGTGAACCCAAACAAACAGATGAACTAGAGGAAATGACTAGCACTATGAGCACCATTTTCTCTAGTACATTAGACATTGTTGCACCAATTAGATTAAAAAAGGTATGATCTGCCTAACTCAACCAGAGCGGCTGAGTTCATGTCCATTTTCAAGAAACGGCTGAAGACGCTTCTTTTTCAACAGCAATTGATCCAGTAATACTAACACTTTCTCATCTATTCTATTTTTTATTATATAAAAAAAACATGTACTGCGTTACATTAAACTGGGAAGGGTCATATCACTTACATATTGTTGTCCTACTGTTAGTTTAACTGCTTCTATTGTTCTCATTTGTAAGTCGCTTTGGATAAAAGCGTCTGCTAAATGAATAAATGTAAATGTAAATGATGCAGCAGTGAATGCAGGAGCCGTTTGTTGTGTTGCAAAGCTGCTGTTGTCCACTGAGTGGCGCTGTGACCGTGTATAATTAGAGCATCTGAGTACAAGTGTGTGAGCGGTTGGTAATAAGGAAGCACACAGTTTGTGAGTGCACTGCAGTGTAGTGTGCTGGAGGATTTACTCTTATGCTGTGTCTACGAGGTATGAACTTTGTGTGTACGTGTTTGTTAACAAGAAAAAGCAACAAGAAGTTTTGAGACAATGTTTAATGGAGCACAAGTAATAAAGAAAGACATTTGTTTCCATCTACATCTGTCTGCATGGACTCTGTTTGTAGGCGTTTATTTAAAATAAATGCAGATATATGTCCTGTCTGTGTCGGTCAGTAATGCAGCTTTGAGACTGTTCTTGTCATTGACCAATCAGTGATGACATGATGTCATGTCCCTGCAGCTTTAGAGTCAGTCATGTCAGGTGATTGGCTCGAGTCAGTCCAGCAGCAGAACTCTTTACAATATGCATTAAAGACAACATCCAAACAGTATAAAATATAATGTTGCCTTAAATATGAGATGAATATTACTTTCTTGTAGCTACTACAAGAAATATATATATATATATATATATATATATATATATATATATATATATCAGTGTTGTAATGTAACGGAGTACAAATACTTCGTTACTGTACTTAAGTAGAAATTTCACGTATCTGTACTTTACTTCGCTATTTAAATTTATTTCAACTTTCACTTTTACTCCACTACATTTCCTAGATAAAATGTATACTTTTACTCCGATATATTTCCACAAAGCATCTTCGTTACTCATTACTACAAAATAAAATCAGAAGAAATGTGTGCGACTGTAATAAGGGAGGTTTGGCGAATCACTGCTCCTAGATTGCATTACGCACGCTCCGCACGGCGTGCGCTCTATTTCAGCGTAATGGTTGTTTGTTGCTATTCCAAAGGAGGAGGAAGCACAACTGAAACCGCCATGGAAGCAGTGAGCACAAGCACCTACTAGAGGGCCTCCCGTTATCGACGACCACCCTGCAGAGCTGCCAACTCTCACGCATTCACCGTGAGACACACGCAATAGACACTTTTCACACGCTTTCACGCCACACATCCATTTTCTCACGCACAGAAAAATCGCGAAGCAAAGAGGACACGGAGACCGACAGACTAGACAGAGCAGGTTAGTTATAATAGAAAAAAAAACTCAGCTCTCAGATTCTGTCAATTTTATTACGAAATTCAAACAATAAATACCGTTTTGGCGCTTGTAAATGTGACGTGACAGATCCCTAGCGGCACGTGAACCGATCATCTCTACTAGCTAATAGTAAATAAACACGAATGAACAATGTTAAAAGAAACAGTACAACTTACCGAAATGTATATTCATCATACTATCGATCAATCAGTGTTTTTCAACCGCTGAAAGGGTCAGTAAATCACCTGGAGAACAATTATGTCACATAACATTTACCTCAGGAAAGCCATTTGATGACCATAATATAGGCTATAGCACGTTAGTTGGCTAGAAAAAAAGAGCTATATAGAGTATTTAGCTAAATATGTGTACTATATTACATATTTATTATATTTTTACTTATCATTAAATAAAGTTGTTGTTATTATTATAAAAAACACATTATTATGTATATCTGATAGGGCTCCCTGCATGTTTACAGCATTAGGTGAGATTTTTTTTCTTGAGAAAAATTAATGCCTATCTTGTGTACCTAATATTTATCCAAATTAGTCAATATTGCATATTGTGATGCAAGATTTTTTTTTTTTTACATCCCAACAACCTCCCCACCCACCCCACAATAAAGCCACAATAAAGTTCACAATCAAAGTTCTAACTGTTTGGTTTAAAAAAAAAAAAAAAAAAAAAAAAAAAAAAAACTTTTACTTCTACTTCAATTACTTAAGTACATTAAATATCAGAAAATTACTTTTGATACTTAAGTACAGTATATATCAGATACTTTAAGACTTTTACTTAAGTAATATTCTAAAAGGTAACTTTCACTTCTACCAAAGTCTTTTTCTAGTATGATACTTGTACTTTTACTCAAGTATTGCTTTCTAGTACTTTATACAACACTGATATATATATATATATACGTGAAAGAATAACAGGTGATAACGCTGATGAAGTCCCAGTTTGAGTCCTGAAATGTTTCTGTGGCGTTTGCTTGTTCTCCTGGTGTTTTAGCGCACGTTTCTTCAGCAGCTTCAGTTTCACACAATCAAAACACATGCTGTGTGTGTGTGAGAGAGAGAGAGAGAGAGAGAGAGAGAGAGAGAGAGAGAGTGAGAGAGAGTGTGTGTGTGTGTGTGTGTGTGTGTGTGTGTGTGTGTGTGTGTGTGTGTGTGTGTTAGAGAGAGAGAGAGAATTAGAGTCTGAATGTCTTTGAGTGTTTCTCTTAAAAGACTGTGAGTCTTTTGTGTTATATACAGGACACTGTAAGCTTCATCAGTCACTGTCATCAGAGGAAGAAAACAGTGTGTGTGAAATATTTACAGTAGATCAATACTATTGATTAGTGATGGAGAACAATGAGAGTTCAGACTGAGAAAGAAGCTCTTGATGAGTGTGTTTGTGTTCAGAAGAGTGTAGAAGATTCCAGAAGACAGGAGTAAACAGACCGATGAAGATGATGGTGATGATGGAGATGATTGTGATGGTGATGATGGTGATGATTGTGATGGTGATGATGATGAGGATGATGATGATTGTGATGGTGATGATGATGATGATGATGATGATGGTGATGATGAGGATGATGATTCAGCAGCTGCTGATTGTCCCACTGATGAAGGGTTTGATGAGAGAATCTCACCTCAGTTTTGACATCAGAATCGAACTTTACAGGCCAGTCTGGATCATTAGACTAGAAATATGCATATACATATTAGATTATCATTATATACATTGCTTTGAATTTATACATTTAATATGTTCTTGATCAGTAACTAATCTCTCAATTAAATACAACATGTAAATGTTTCATAACTGCAGAAAGTCAATCTGATAAATCTGTCTCGGTTACGTATGTAACCCTCTTTGCCAGAAGGAAGGATCAGAACCGTTATGTCGGACCGACAAATAGGAACCTCGCCAGAGAGCCAATCTACTTCGAGTGCAACTAAACGAGCCAATGGACATTGGCATGCAATGATTTGCAGCAGCTGCTCTGCCACTCAGCATGGGTATATAATGAGTAGAAGGTGAAATTGCATCTTTAGGTTTTCACTGAGGAGCCGAGCCGTAACCCAGCCGCCCCATGGTGATGGGACCGCCAAGGGAAAGACACGAGTTTCCGTTTAGGAGCAGCCATGGAATATTAAACATATGGGATCCCCATAGGGTCACACATAAATACTCCGCCACGTCGGGCAGCCGAGGGTGATGGAGGACTCACAGGGTTTACCTGTAGGAACTCTCTGGAGCAATAGCGCATATCTTGGCGCAGCAAGCCGACACAAGCCGGGCCCACGCGGTGTCTTCTACCTGTTTGAGACAAGAACACAGGAGGATACCCACTCTACATGTAGGCTATAGAATCTAGTGAACCAGTGGGCCATCCTCTGCTTTGAGACAGCCTTTCCCTTCTGCTGGCCTCCGTAACAGATGAAGAGCTGGTCTGAGGTCCTAAAGCTACACATCTGGCCAATTTACCATCGCAGAACACGGACGGGACACAGCGAAGCCAGGGCTGGGTCTGCCTCCTCCATGGGCAGCGCTTGCAGGTTCACCACCTGGTCCCTGATGGGAGTGGTGGGAACCTTGGGCACATAGCCAGGTTGAGGTCTCAGAGTAACCCTAGGCACGATTCGTCGACCGAAAAAGCCTGCAGGTCCCCTACCCTCTTAATGGAGGCCAGTGCAACCAGGAGCGCTGTCTTTAGAGTCAAGATGTTCAAGTCTACTGATTGCAAGGGCTCAAATGGGGCATTCTTGGGTGCTTTGAGCACCAGAGACAAATCCCAAGAGGGTAAAGAAGGAGGGTGGGTGGATTTAATCTCCTCGGCCCCCCCTAAGGAACCTGATGACCAGGTCATGCTTCCCAACTGACTTACCCTCCACCAAATCGTGGTGAGTTAAGATGGTGGCAGCATCGACTTCAGGGCGGAGGGAGACAGCCTTCGCTCCAACCCCTGCTGCAAGAAGGAAAGCACGGCTCTGATCAAGCAAGTTCAGGGGTCTTCTCCGAAGACTGTGCTCGTGCTGAAGTAATGGTGTTCACTACCCCTATAAGGTAGGTAACCTAGAACCTCCACATCCTGTCCAATCTGTGTGCACCCCTTAGCGGACCTGCAGTTACCAAGCCGGTTTTGGGCAGTGAAAGGTGCCGTCCATGACTTAGTAATCTCATCTTGCACCTCCGGGAAGAAAGATACTGAGGTGGGGCACTGAGAACCAGCACGGTCTGACCCCAGAACCCAATCATCCAGTCTCGAGGGTTCGGGACATGGTGGAGGATTCCACATGAGCCCCCAGCTCTCAGCCCGAAGAAAGCAAAGCCATAATTTCTGAGTCAGACTCGAACAACGCTACTGTCCCCAAAGGGGGCAGCGCAGCCGAATCTTCTTTCCCAGAAACTTCAAGCTCACCCTCCGATGCTGCGATTGACATCCGGTCATTGGCTGGAGCCCCGAAGGAAACGACTGGTGCACATCGTTTAGACGGTCCGGCATGCTCCCTCGGAAGCTCAACTGGCTGCGGTGTGGAAGAGGGAGGGGCTTTCCGAAGATCCCCTCACCGAAATCTTGAGCTCACCCCAGCTGTTCTCCGCAGGGGGAATGAACTGCTCTGAGTGTGACCACTGCTTCAAGCACCGTATCGCCAAAACACCACAATCAGAAGCTTCTTCCCTTGGCTCGAGATGATTGGATTTTTCAGAAGCAGGAGCAACAGATGCTCGGCTCCTCAGCGAAAGCCTAAAGATGCATTTAATAAATCATTGCATGCCAATCTCCATTGGCTCGTTTAGTTACACTCGAAGTAGATTGGTCTTTCTGGCGAGATTCCTATTCGTTGGTCCACCATAACGTCGAGAGACCGACTGAAAGGGAACAACAGTAAATCTAACAGTAAAACTATGATGAAGGTTTGAAGTTCCATAATGATCAAACACTCACAGTTTGGCTTTATTTCTATACTCTCCCGTCTATCAAGTCTCTCTCCTCTTTCCTCTGGTGATTCACTGGTTTGTGTCTCTTTTCTGTCCTCCATTTTTCTCTCAGTCTTCTTGTTTTTTGTTGCTCTGTGTTTCTGAAGCTCCAGCAGTTTTCTGGATATGAGATTTTCTTTCTACACTCCATTTGAATTCAGAGATCAATCACAGTTTGTTTAAAGCAATATAACATTATATCACAACATCAGATCAACTCCTGATCAATGAGCTCAGTGTTATTACAACATCTGATATTAACACTACAATATTCTTTCTTAATAAAGATGTTGAAGTATATGTTGATGATAAATGACAAATATATAAATGTGATTTTATGTGAGTCCTTTCTCTTCTCACCTCACGTTTGATCATATTTGATTCATCAGAACAACACTTTACAGCTCCGACTGGATCAACAGAGACTGTAAATGGAGAAAACAACCCGTTATCATAATAATTATAATACAGTGACTGAACTGATGCTTTAGATTCAGATAATAGATTCACTCATGTTATAGATGTAAAATGTTATGTATGTCAGTTTTTAAAGCCTTTCATGCAGAACACTCATGAATAAATAGCTGAAGATGGTTGTCACATGGTTAAATTATACTGATATTAGTCTACTATATTAGTCTCACTAATCTGCTTTCACTCCTGCTGCTCCGTCTTCTGTATGTTTTCACTCTTTGGGCCCTATTTTAACAATCTGAAACGCAAGTATCAAACGTGAAACGCAAGTAACTTTGTGGGCGGATCTCGGGCGCTGTTGCTATTATACCGGCGGGATAAATGACTCTTGCGCCCGACGCAAATCTAAAATGTGTTGGTCTGAAGTCGCTTCATTACTCATAGGTGTGGTTTGGGCGTAACGTGAAATAAACCAATCAGAGCATCATCTCACATTCCCTTTAAGAGCAGGTGCGCTTGTTCCATGGCGGATTGCTATTATAACGGCGGATTTGCCAGGCGCACGCCAGGAGCGGTTCACAGCCAAGGAGACCGACGTTCTCGTCAGGGCCGTAAAACACAGAGAAGTGAAATTGTCAAATTAGCTTCGGTTAAACAGGCGTATAATAATTTGGGTAAATGTGTAAGCTAGATTTATGCCTATTTTTTCACATCTTCATGGACACCACAATGATTTCCCTCAAGTGGAATATTTTTCCTTGTGAATATTATTATTATTATTATTATTTTGACAGGGACAATGCAAACAAACATAGTGTCAAAGCAAAGCTTGTCACTGAAGTGCTGCATAAAAAGTTTATAGCAAATGCTAATTTTCAACTCCTGTCCCTGGTTGGGCTTTTGGACACAATAGAATTTACATACTTCACTATTTCAATTTAAAATATAAATATATATAAACCAATATAAACATGATATATAAACAACTCCTGTCCCTGGTTGGGCCTTTGTACACAATAAAATTTACCCATAAAATTTACATACTACACTACCTCAAAAAAAAAAAAAATAAAAAAAAAAAAAAAAAAAAAAAATATATATATATATATATATATATATATATATATATATATATATATACACACATAATATATAAACATGCATATCATATACAACTCTTACCTACTTACAATAATTAAAAATAAGTACACTTTTGGTATGTTTGTAACCAGTTTTTTAGCCTGGAAGTAAACACTTTAAAGTCAAGTACAGTCTTGATGTCAGATGGTAATGAGTTCCAGAGTTTGTATGGTTTGCAAAAATGGGAACTGCTGCTTCTGTGTGTTGATGAGAGAAGCAAAGTGTGTTTGCGTTGTGCACACGCTACATTATGGCCAAGCATGCGCCCTTAAAATATCAACTGAATAACGCGCCACTGACTTTAGAGGACTTTTGGGGCGGAATTGTTTTCTGAAACTGCAAAATAGCACCAGGGAACGTTTGCGCCGGAACACGCCTCATCTTTTCGCTGAACCGCCCCCTCTTTTCGCTGAACCGCCCCCGGGAGCACAAGTTCATTCCCTAATTTACAGACGTGCGTCTGTGGAGGGAAAAGTCTGCTGTGCGTCGGGTGCAAAATAGGAATGATACATGCGTCGGTGTACAAAGTCAATTGCTCTGGGTGCAAGATAGGGCCCTTTTATGGAAGTAAAATAATGGCAAATGTTTTTGAAACAAAAAAGCCAGTTGAATTGCACTACTTGAAAAAAAAAATAGGCATTGCATTAACCATGCTTGCATTTTAATGCATTGTATTTTTAGGGCTTGCATTTTTTATGGGCTTAAATTCAGCATGGTTGAATTTTTAAGCTGTGAATATTTCAATTCAAAACATTTCAAACACATTTTCATTATTAAAAATTCAATAATCCATATTCACCTTTCATATTTCATTTCCAAAATATTCAGACTGTTTAAAAATACAACCTATAATATTCAAATAATATTCACTTTGCAAATTCGTTTCCACAAATTCAGTGGTTCAGGTAAATTCAACATTGACATCCAGGAACTGCAGGAAAAGCGAGAGGCATCCAGCTGCAGCCCCGCAGACTCACTTCTTGCTAGACACCAGTGGCTGGACACCAGTGGATGGACAGCAGACGTCATTTCCGTATCGTCATTCACTTTTCAAATAGACCTTTTACGCAAAAAACGGAAGTACGTCAACGAAGTGTAAACCCAGTTCCGGTATGAGTTTTTTTGGCGGAGAAATGGCAGATAGAGTGTTTTCGACGAGCCTGAGTTGTCTTCCGAAGTTCACCAGCGCCGATGTGGTGAAGAGTGTGGAGATGTATTCGTCCACTAAAGGGAACAAACTGGACAAGGGATATAAATTCTTCCACGAAGAGTTTATCCACAATTACCAAGGTAAGCTTTAGCTAGCTTTAGCTTTAACCAAAGCCGTATCACCGGTTATAACTCTGTTTACGTTAACTGTAAATTAAGTGTTGTGAATTTGTAATATAAGGTATAACACATCGCAGTGAATATGTCGTGTGTATGTTTAAGTGAGATGGCATGAGATTAACATAACAACCAGTAGTTTGGTGAAGCTGTAACGTTAGTAGGTAAATGTGAAATGTTACTGACATTGTTTTGTAAAGTTGTGTATTTCTATGTGAGATAACATGTAATGTTTTCTTGTGGCATGCGGTTATAGTATCAAATATACTCCAGGGAGAGGTAGTAGTGAGAGGTAGATGCTTCAGGTCAATGAGAAAGAGCGAGGAGCCTCACAAACTGGAGGTTTGACTATAGACAGAATGCCGGTTGGCAAAAGTTCAAAAAGTTGCTTCTTGCGTGTTCACTCTTCTTGCTGCGGTTGCGGCACTTTCTTCACTTACTATTATTTTACTGAAAGTAGGGTGACCAGACGTCCTCTTTTTCCCGGACATGTCCTCTTTTTTGATACCTATATAATAAAATAACATTGAACATACATGAAATGTAATCATATTTGCATTATGTACGCAGCTCTGCACACCCATTACTCTCGATGAAATATCTCACAAACTCACTACACTCCTCTTTTTTACCAACTCAAATCTGGTCACCCTACTGAAAGTTATAGTTTCATGTTATTATGAACATTGATGTAGCAACATAAGTATGACTTCAGTGTAACCTATTTAATTTATTGTGTCTAGATATCACTGGAGGCAGAAAGTGCCAACCTGAAGGCTTTCTCCTGCAGTTGTGCGGCTGGTAAAGGATTCTGCAATCACATAGTTGCCATCCTGTACCAGACCGCACACTATTCACAGCTGGGTCTGCAGGCTGTTCCACCCCCCCTGGCCTGCACAAGTGGCTTACAAAGATGGCACAGACCAAGAACACAGGTGGGTTTGTGATAAACATGTCATTATGATTAAAGAACCGATGTGTATCTATAACAACAGTAGTGACTACAGACCTGTTTTTGTATTAAAACTATGCCCTTCCTCTCTTCGGATCGCCTGTATCCATTTGGGTTTCAGGTTTGGATCCACAGGAAAAGAATGAAATGAAAGGTAGGGCTGTTTTTGGTTGGAAGACGAACAGCCTGGAACACAACAGAAACTGCGACTCTTCGACTCTGCCATTTTTCGTATCTGCCGCTATGATAACAGGAAGTTCTAATACACTTCATTGACGTATTTCCGTTCGAAAAATGCGGAAGTGCGTAGAAGGTCTATTTGACGCGCCATGCAGATGTCAGCGGTAAGAAAAAATAATAAACTGTCGATGATTTATAGGTCATGTCAGAATTCAAATGCACAATCTAGCTAGTTAAAAAAAAATCGTCTTGTTTTCAAGGTACTGTGTCGTGTTTTTTTAAAGGTATTAGTGAACTCTGTTGTGCCTCAATTCTAGAGCTAGGTTGCTACAATAGATTTTCCAATTAAATCGCTCTTTGAGTGGTATGATTTAATATTGTAAATACGTTTTTTTTTTCACTTGGATGTGTGAAGATTGTACCATTTGTACCATGTGTAATTTCCAATAAATATTGCAAAACCATGAGGTGTTAATTTGATCTGGATTGTTTGGTAAATTGTCTGATCATGTGAATCTACGTATATTTTAAAAACAGAAGTGGTTACATTTACAAAAAAAATAAGAATTGAATATCCAAATGGGCAAGGCAAAAAACTGTGGTCAATTAACATGTACAAGTCTGTTGTATTGACAAAACGTTATAGTCCGTTGATCTAGGCTGAATTTAAGTAAAAAAATAGTGATATGATCTGAACAATATATATTTTCAAGGTGGTTCTTGTGAATGCAGTTTGCATGAATTATTGATGTTATAATATTAAGTATATTATTGAGAATTGTTTTATGTAAAGAGATATGATAAAGATCATATTTCAATTTGCACACAGCTTTTATATTATATATTTTAAGTCATAAAAGTAAAATGACAATACGGAAAAGACGTGTGCAATTAAGCCTGCAAAGAATGCTGTCTATCCACTGGTGAAAACAGAAAATAAATATGCTGTCTATCCAGAGGTGAAAATATAAAATAAATATATGTCTATCCAGAGGTGAAAATATACAATAAATATACTGTCCATCCAGAGGTGAGAACTAAATATGCATTGCTGTCTATCCAGAGGTGAAAATATAAAATAAGTATATGTCAATCCAGAGGTGAAAATAGTAAATAAAATTGCTGTCCATCCAGCGGTGAAACCGGAAATTAGCGTCCATCCACTGGTGTCCAGCCAGTGGTGTCTAGCCGGAGGTGAGTCTGCGGGGCTGCAGCTGGATGCTATTGGGAAAAGCAGTAGATTGCCGAGCATACTCTTCATCTGCTGTTAGTCAACCCCACCAGCAGGAGGTGCAAGCACATGTGTTGACGAAGATCAGAGCAACAGTTAGAGCAAGCTCATTTACGGCAATTGAGCATGCATTAAGTTTTTGTGAGGATTATCTGGGTCAGTATATATGCAGAAAAGATGATAAAAGACACAAAAGCTGTTTTTATGTTTCATTCAATAACTTCATTGTTACTTTCCCCTTTGTAGCCTACATGTTATCAGCTTTCTCTACCATGAACGGGATTGTAAACGGTTTCCCTCAATACCTCATCATACTCAAGGATTCCCCTTCCATCAGGACAAAACGCTTAATGTAGCTTAATGGACTAATACAGTGATATAAAAGACCAAACTCGCACCTTATTGGGGAAGTAGGCTGTAGGCTACTATATAGGCTACAGGCAAGCAGATGGACTCAGAATATGAATTTAACACGCAAAGTTTCATGCTGAGCGTTTCCCGGTGATATACTGGCATAAAGTCAACACTTGATAAATTAATACTAACACTTTCTCTTCTATTCTCTTCTATTCTATATATATATATATATATATATATATATATATATATATATATATATATATATAGATAGTATGCCTACATGTACTGCATTAGATTAAACTGGGAAGGGTCATAGCAATTGCATATTGTTTTCCTCCTATTGTTAGTTTAACTGTAAGTCGCTTTGGATAAAAGCGTCTGCTTAATGTAAAATTGGCTTGACATTGGACATTTGCACATTTAGACGGTCCGTCTCTAAAGTTGCATATAACATTGCCATACACGTTTCTAACTTCAATAGCAAACTTCAATTTATTTGAATAAATATAAAAAATCTAAAGGGTGCGCATTATGCCTGACACTACATGAACACTTTACAGTTGGCTTTAAGTTGTTCTATACAAATGCTAATGTATGTAACTTCAGAGACGGTCCCTAAATGCGTGAATGTCAAGCCAACTTTGTGCCAGTATATCACTGGGAGACGCTCAGCATTAAACTTTGCGCGTTAAGTTATTCTGAGTCCATCTGCTTGCCTGCGAGTTTGGTATTTTATATCACTGTATTAGTTCATTAAGCTACGCTAAGCTTTTATGTCCTGAAGTAATGAGGGAAACCCTATAGCCTACTGCATGCAGCACAGCGCCGCAATATAAAGTTAAGGCCACTAAACAACCTAGAAAAATATATGTCAACCTCAAATGTAACATTGGATCTGTACATCCGCATCTGGGGAATGCGTCAACACACGCTTGCACCTCCTGCTGGTGAATATTATACGTTGTATTTTTAAACAGTTTGAATATTTTCTAAGTGAAAGATGACAGGTGAATATGGATTATTGAATTTTAATGATGAAAATGTGTGTGAAATATTTTGAATTGAAATATTCACAGGTTAAATATTCAACCATGCTGAATTTCAGCCCAAACATGCAAGCCCTAAAATACGATGCATTAAAATGCAAGCTTGGCTAATGCAATGCTTATTTTTACAAGTAGTGCAATTCAACAGGCTTTTTTGTTTTAAAAACATTTGGCATTATTTTTACTTTCATACCCTTTGTCTTCATGTGTTTCATCCTGGTTTACATCTAATTGAAACAATGGCAATGAATATAGAGAGACATGATGATTACACTGTTAAAGTATTACAAACATTCAGTAATTTACAAGTGGCAGCGATCAAAGCATCTATGGTAAAATAGCAAATAACCCAGTCAGAAAATAAAGCTCAGTAAATTAGGCTTGAATGAATAATTAAATCATGTGTTTAGAAACATGTTTCTCACCTGAGAAGAAGAGAGATGACTATAAAGATAAAGTCATGAAGTGACAGCAGTAGATACAGAGAGAACACACTGCTGATCTCACAGCTCACACTCGTTTATATAAGACCTACAGATGTAGGAGGAACAAAGCACTGTTAGGCAGGGCCTTCTCTGCCAATGGAGCATCACACACATTCCCTGTGTTTCGTTCTCTGTGTTAATTGAGCATTGTTTTTAACTGTAAATGAGCTTATTTCACAAATAATTAAGTCAGTAACAGATTCCCAGTGTAGAGATGGTAAACTGGGGTTATATGATGATATTGTTTTGATCTGGTAATAACTCTAGCTGCAGATTGATGCAGATTGTTTACAAGAGATTCTGTGGACAGGATTATGGCCAATCAATAATAATCATTTATGATTATTATTATTTATTATAAGAACATTACTGGTCATCCATATCTTTGGTAACTTGGTTACAAATGTAATTTCGTCTGTACGAAATATATAGTTGATTATTAATAAGCATAACAGTGGAAACTAATCTCATGTTTTCTAATAATTTTACAGACCCACATTTGACACACAATAACACTTTACATTCAAACACAAGCTCTTCTTTCTGCTCAATCTTTATCAGCAGGAAATATTTACACATCATAGTAGTACATCAAAGTTGTAAGTTGTTACTGTATTATTCACAGTTTTCATGTATCTTTATTATTTAGTCAGATTTGTGTCATCAGCTCTTCCTCTGCTCTAACATCATTCTTATCCTCATGAAGTTGATCATGTAGAGAATAACACTGGATCTGAGTCATATTCAGACACGTCAGTCCTGCCAAACCTGTTTCATATATTTCATATATTCTGTTATTCAAAACACACACAGATTTGTACAGACGTCAGAATGGGGAAGAAATGTGGTTTATTTAAATCTTTGCTTTGCTTTTATTGCTTTGCTTACGGCATTATTGTTGAATTCAGATCCAGAACTGACGACTGATATAATGATGATTTAATGATGACATATAATCACTGAAATATCATTTGTACAGACAGTAAAATAGGCAAATATCAGCTGATTTATCAGTCATATTTTAGTCACTGTATATTAAAATCATCATAATCACCTTGATCTAACTTTATACAGTCTGTGCAGTATTTTATTATTTGTTCATCTTTATTTACTTTACTTGTAGTGTCTGATTTAAATCACCAAACGTTCACAGTGTTCACACTCAACAGATTTGATCATATTCATTTTGTAACCTGTAACATTTTATCGCCTTAAACCCTTCTGAGCACATTATATCACAAGTGAATTATTATTATTATTATTTTATTAACTGCTGCTGTTTTTATAGTGCAGATCAGCATCATCTGATCAAGATGACAATAAATCAGAGACTGGTTTTGTCTGTAAAGATCCTGAATGAGCTTCTGTAGTGTTTAGTTCCTCTGAGCGAATACTTACATCAGTTTATCAGTAATATCTTTAATAACAGTCTTCATCATCACAGTAATGTTTACCTGATACACAGGATTGATCAATAAGCTGATCGAGGACCGTTGGGTCTATTGATTCTGTCTGGAGTCTCTTACTCCTCACACACACACACACACACACAGGGACGGACTGGGGCTAAAAAACAGCCCTGGACTTTCTCCCAAATAGGCCCATCATCCGGCAATTCGCCTCTAGCCGTGTGGGACAGACACTAGCCAGGATGTCCTGATACTATATGCCAAAATACTGTATAGCCTATCAGACAAGGTATTCACAGCAAGTAACATCTCAAACCAATGATGATAATTGGGGTTGTGTTTATTAATGAAGCCTCAGCCTTCAAATAAAAACAAAAAATGTACAATGCCATAAAATTCAAATAATGAAATGTCACTGGCTACAGAAACCCCAAATTACACAAACTTGTAATTATAAAACATATAGTTACTATATACCAGGGGTCTCCAACCTGTTTGTGTGCGAGGGCTACCTCAAGGGATAAAATAATCTAGAAGGAGTTTTTATTTGTTATACTCCAATATTTATTATATATAACATGGTGAAGCTTTTTTACTTTTCACCATCATATGGGAAATAATAAAATATCTTGATAGTCTGATTCAGACTTAAAAGCGTTTAAAAAAAATCCTGAAAAATTATGAAAATTTATTGTCTTTTTTGTTGATTTTCTATAAACCTATTGTATGTGTTATCAAAAACAGTAGTCCAAACATTTAGAATAAATATAAAAAAAAATAAAAAAAAATAAAAATAAACTGCCATAACTTCTAAACAAAACATTACTGTATTACATTTAATAGCCTACATTTATACATGACTATATTAATATAACAGCATTTTATGAATACAGGCACATTTCTGCCAAAAAAATTGTTTTACTAAAGTTAATTCATAAGTTGTGGTATGAAATGTCTTCTAGCTGGTTTGTTCTCGGAACAATGTTTCGTCTGTTTTTTGCGTCAATATGTTGAGAATATCAGCGCTGTTTCATCTGGCTTTTTACAAGCTTAAATCACATAGTCATTTGTGGGTTTATAATAGAGATCGAGAATTCTGCGCTGAATTGAAATGCTTCTCAGTGGATCGCGCAGCTCTGTGTAATAATGTTCGCGTGACTGAGATCAGCCCGCACAGCTGTTTTGTCCGCGATCGCTGTTTTCTGGGCCGAGCTGATAATGCGCTGCTCAGATCAAACAGATTTGTTCCGCTTTTTGAGCGTTTGACCAAAATGTTTGCATTTGATGTTTCTCATATGCAACGCAAATGACAGCGTATAATCAACGAGAGTTGGGTAATTTTGTAGAGACAAAAGTTCAAATTGAAACGTTTAGTTGAAAAGGTCGCAAAATGATACCATTCGAAGTCTGGAATCCCGACGGCAAGTTTGGGCTATTTATAGAATGTGTTTAGCGGGCAACTCACAGGCACCACGTAATGGAGACCACTGCTATACGATGACTTAACTATTCAAATATAATGTAAGTAAATTTAAAAGTGCGGCCTTATAAAACTAACTTTCTGTCAGTGGCTATAGGCCGACTCTTCTTCCTCAGTTGTTGCATGTTTTTTACACGTAGCATATATAAGTGATCGTATTAGTGCCCCTGGTGTTGGCTGTTCATATTGCTTTATTAGACTTTTTTTTTTTTTTTTTTTTTTTTTTTTGCCGACGGCCCTCGGTTGGACGGCCGTTCTGGACTTTTCCAGAACGCACAGATTGTCAGTCCGTCCCTGCACACACACACACACACACACACACACACACACACACACACACAAACACACACTCCCTGTCTCTTCTGTTTATTTATGCAGGTAAAGCAAACACACACACACACACACACACACACACACACACACACAGTATTGGAAAACACGATTTACTGCAAGCAAACCACATCATACTATTTTACTACAGTGCGTATGTGTATGAAGGTTCCCAGCATGCAGTGCGGCATGAACAGATTATACTGTGGAGTTTATTGATTCTTGCTGGTTTTATCTGTGTTTCTGAACTTATTTACCCCAGCTGCTCCCGACGAGCTGGATGGCGCCTTGCATGGCTGACACCGCCGTCGGTGTAGCAATGAGTGTGTGAATGGGTGAATGTGAGGCAATATGTACAGCGCTTTGGTGGCCATAGGTCTGTGAAAGCGCTATATAAATGCAGTCCATTTACCATTTACCATTTATTTATGTGTTTTTATTTATTTAC